>JACCEG010000037.1:257860-398630 GCA_014065205.1 Tuber brumale | reverse complement strand
AGCCCCATGAACGGGTGGGGGGAAAGGGACGCGGGATAGGGGTAGGTGGGGGGCGGTGGGAACTGGTCGTTCCAGTCCTTGAGTAGCGCCGACCTAATCTCGAGCTTGATCGACTTGTATGAGGGGGCACTTGTCGCCAGTTGGAGACCTTCCGGCGGGAGGAGGTCGGGGGCGGCTACTGGCAGAGGGCCAGAAGCGGGGAGGAAGGGGAGGGTCCGATGTGCAATGGCATCGATCGGGAGGTGTTTTCTTATGGGCGGGGAGGGAACAGATGTCCTCCACGAGAGGGGGGCATAGACCGACGTCAGCCGCCTATCTACTCGGACCTAATGTCCTCCTTATATAGTTGCCCTTCACGCCCTGGTGACTGATCCTTCAAGTCACACGCCATATATGACTCACAACTGTGAGTCATATCTAAAACATCATAAACTAATCTTATGACCGTAGTGGTCACATGCGCAAAACCCATGACCTCTAAATGAGGTCATGTGCGAAACATAACATATCATCATAACCATATCATGTGACCAAAGTGGTCATATGTGCGAAATCCCATGACCTCTAATGGGGTCATGTGCGAAACATAACATACCTATGACTCATAACTATGAGTCATGTGAAAACCTTTCCTTGCTAAGCCACATTGGTGACAGCGGGCCCCATAAGGGGGCCAGACGGGGGTGTTGGCTCCGGTCAATTGAGGGTCTGTGCACAGTTACCCTACCGTGGGTCTGTGCACGTGTCTCGAATTTTGATATGCCTAACATGAGCTCCCTCGTTCCAGCCTTTGCATCGAATGCCTTTATAACCATTTTTTATAATTTCTTCTTAATACATTTTAAGACTAAGTGTGGTCAGGGAAAAAAAACCTCCCGCGTTTGCTTGGCCACAGTAGGAAAACCTTTTTCTCACTATCTTACTTCTGCCCTTCCTGGCATGTCTGGACTTTCATTATGAAAATTCTCTACCACTTTCTCCGCATTTTCCATACCACTGGCACGCTCCCCTGTGTTCTCATCTTCCTAACACCCTTGCCATTTAACGAAGTACTACAGTTCCCGCTTCTCTTAATAGCGGCCGCATACTCGTTGGTTGTAAGAACGAATTTCGCTTCTTACGATGTTTTCAACCTCCCATTCCAGATCGCCGTCAATATCCGGCGGTTCTCTAGGGGGTTGTTGGTGATTGTCAGGAACTGACTCGCACTAGGGTTCCAATAGTGCGACCTGGAATATGGAATGAATGTTCCATGGATCGGATATGTTGTGCTTGAATGCTCTGGATCCGCGTCTTTCCATAATTTGGAAAGGGCAGTATAGTTTTGGACTTACCTTCTTGGATTTCCACTGGGTGCGGATGTTTTTGGCGTTGAACATTAATTTGTCCCCGATCTTGCAGTCCGGCGGTTTTCGAGCTTTCCAGTCATAATATTTCTACATCCCTTCTCGTGTCTTTTCTAGCGACCCTCTTGCTTGTTCATGTATGGTCTTAATCCAGTTTGCATAAAGTGTTGCTGGGGGATTTTGAGCTTCGTGCTCCTTCATCCACTCTGTCTGTAGATGAAATCCGTAGTTCGCATAGAATGGTGACATCCCATGAGCGTTGGTTGCGGAGTTGTTGTAGGCATATGTAGCTACCAGCAGTAGTTGATACCAGGCATCCTGCTCGTAATTGATAAACCTTCGCAGGTAACCTTCCAGGACTTGGTTGGTACGTTCGGTTTGTCCGTCACTCTGAGGGTGGTATGCCGTTGACATTCTTCGCTTGATTTCCAGCACCTTGTAAAGGGATTCCCCAATTTCTCCTGCAAACATTCAGTCCATGTCCGAGACGATTTGGGTTGGTAGGCCGTGCAGCCTCCATACATCTTTCAGGAATGCGTTTGTAACATCCTTCGCCGCAGCCGAGGTCTGAAGTCTGATGAAATGTGCCATCTTTGTGAATCGATCGACTACTACCATTATCTGAGTGCATCCTTGCGACTCTGGTAGTTGGGTAATGAAGTCCACTGAGATGGACGCCCATGTTGCGTAGGAAATCTGCCATGGTTGCAATGATCAGTACTTAGCTTGTCTAGTGGATTTTTTATGTTGGCATTCATCGCAGGATCGTACGTAGTCATTGACCCATGCCGCAAGTCCTTTCCAGTAATAGTCTCTCATGATTATTTCCAAAGTCCTCTCTTGTCCGAAATGTCCTGAAACCTTTGCATCGTGACATCCTTCTGCAATCTTAGTATATAGCACCGGACTAACTGGTACAAAAAGTCTCTGCTTATAATGTCGTAGATCGGCGGTTAAGGTCCAGTCTTGTGGAAAATCGTTTCCTTCGTCTCGTAATCTAATGTGTACTTCCCTCCCTTGCCTCCCAGCTGCGTCTGTCCTGATAACTGCCTCGATCTCGTTCAGGAATTCCGGATTGAACTGCTTCATACCTTTCTGCAGAATAATACCATTTGATATTAGAACCTTTTCGGGTACTTCTGAAATGACGTACCAATGTTCATTGTCTTTAGCCGATGCCTCTAGGAAGCTGATGCTATCTTTCTGTTCCTTGACGATCAAGGATCTTGTCGCTATGTCGGTGCTTCCGAATCCTGCAGTTCCACACTCCGTTTCTTCCAAGTTGTCAACTTCCATCACGTCCCCAGTATTGACCGTTTCTACCTCTAACTGAGCTATACGATCGCGCATTCTTATTTGGCAGTCCACATCTTTATGGTTGAAAAGTACAACTTCGAGTTCGCCGGTGTCAACAGAAACGATTACTCCTTCGCCGGTAGAGATTCCGCTTCGGACCACTAATCCACTTCTTGGGGCAACTCTTCCATAAGTTCCTTCATGTAGCCCCACCGCTATACCCGCCCTTATTAATCCCTGCCCACATTTCCGGACAATGTAATCCTCTATAGCGTACAGGTCATGTCCTGCCACCATTCTTGAGCCCTTTGTTGGCAGGTATGCCTTCTTGCTTAATCTCTTGACCCTGATAACGGGTTCCTTTCTACCTCTTCGAGGTTCCAAATCCAAATCTTTATCTCCATCCCCGTGTTCTGCTTCATTGCCTACCCTTGCTACTAGTGACACTAAGAAACTTTCTTCTTTCAAAATTTTCTGTTAGCGATGCGTAGCTCCCTCCTCAGGACGGTACTCCGGCCGTCTGCTTAGTGCATCTGGCTTTCTGCCCTTTGTGCCTGGTCGGTATACAATGTGAAAATTGTATTCTACCAACTTCTGAGCCCATCGAATTTGGCGGCCATTCCAGACTTGTGAGGTGAGGAAGTATTGTAGGGTCTGATGGTCGGTAAAGCCTATAATCAGTTTCTCTGTTCTGATCAACTAGTGTCTCCATTCTTTAAAAGCTTCTAGGATTGCCCGAAGTTCCTTATCATGAATCTCATAATTGCGCTCCGCCCAGTTTAATTTTGTGGAATGGAAAGCTACTGGATGTAATCTTTTCTCAAATTATTGAGAAAGGACGCAGCCGAGTGCAAAATCTCTAGCATCAGTTTCTACCACCATTTCTCTTTCTGGGAAAAGGTGGTGGAGTATGGGGGCAGTGGTGAATCGGTGCTTTAGTTCTTCAAAAGCAGTATTTTGTTCGATCTCCTATTCAAAATTCTATGGATTTCCTGGTGGTGTCTCGGTTATTGGCTTTCGGGTACTCATAGACACCCCATCGATGGCTACTATATAGCCGTGAAATTCCACCTCCGTGGCATGGAAAGTCGATTTTTTTAGGAATACAGCCAACTGAAAGTCTGATAGACTTCATAAAACCTTTTTAACAGCTTCGATGTGTTCCTTTTCATCCTTGGAGTAGATGAGAATAGCATCAAGGTAATACATCACTCCGATGTCCAAGTATTCCTGAAGAACTTGGTTCATCATATCTTGGAAGGTTGCCGGAGCTTTGACCAATCCAAAAGGCATAACCTTATATTCGTAGTGTCCGTATCTCGTACGGACCGCTGTCTTCCATTCATCTCGTTCTTTTGCCCTAATCAGGTGGCAGCCGCCCTCATGGTCTAACTTGGTGAAGATCTTTGCGCTGGCTACTTTATCTCTGAGTTCGGACATTAGTGGAAGTGGATGGTTGTTGTGGATAGTAATCTTATTCAGATTCCGATAATCCACAACAAGACGTAGTCTACTATCAGGTTTAGGTACGAATAATACAGGTGCACCTGCTGGCGATTCGCTCTTTGTGATTTTTCTTTCTTGGATCATCGTTTCCCAGTATTCTCGTAAAGCCTAAAGCTGTTTTTCGGACAGTGGATATATTGGGTGCCAGGGGGGGGTTGAACCCTGAATCAGTTTAATTTCTTGATCGAATGCTAGTCTTGGAGCTAATTTTTGTGCCGTCTCGGCTTCAAACAAATGCTTGTAATTCCAGTATTCTTTTGCTAATGATTCGAGTTCCACCGTATTCTCGATGGCTACGATTCTAGTGATGGGGCAGGCATTAGGATCCCAAGCGACGGATTCGTCATATTGGAACATATCCGCTATTCCTTCATCTTCTTCCACACAGTTTTCGCAACATTTTGCTGTGAAGCTCCAATTTTGTGCGTCTTCTATCTGAGACACTGGGTGTTCACAATGCCACCAACCAAAGGGAATTATCATTCCATAGTGACCTGCTTTAGCCACTTCACATGACACTTCAGAGATGTGTCGATTTTTTCCTATTTCCAATTTTATGGGGAAAGTGTAACACTTCCCTCCAGAGGCGGCTGACAATCCGTCAAAGCCTAAGATATCAACTGAGTTGTGGCGTTCTACAGAGGGAAGGCGAAGGTGTTCAACTAGGTCCTTATTGATAAGGAATACGTGGGATCCTGAGACTAAGGAGACTTTAACTTTTTATCGCTTATCGTATATATGGAGGTAAGAGATCCCCTCCGGACACTTGTATTGCTTTGGTTTTGGAGCGTTTAGTTGCATGCGCTTGGCATGGATAACACTTTCTTGGTTCTTTCACTTACGCATCGTTGGTGAGGGGTGTAGGTAACAAGATGTTTGTTACTATGCCCACGTAGTTTCGACCATTAAGGTCTCCTCAGACAAACTACAAACCTTTTAGCTTTAACAATCTGGGTCTACATACTAAGTGGGGTTTCACCAATACGCAATTCCGCATTAGCAGTTTTCTGGATGGATGCCTTGTCGCGACACACCAAACCTAGGCTCATAGCAGATTTTCGGGCGGTTATTAACCATTTTACTACCCTGGTGTGGGGTTCCCGCTTTCACGGACTCCTTTCCCTTAGGATTGCGGCTATCCGTCAAGCTCCCTCCGAGGGGCCTTTCGCACCAAAGCGGCACATCCCTACCCCACACTCTGGCCAGAAGGCAAGAGGGTACATATGTATAATACAACTCAGACTCACGTGGTAGGTGGAACGGCCCGCGTCGGTTGTTCTCTTGTTGTGTATTGTTATCAGGTAGATCTTGCATTGCTATGTCCCAACTTCTTCACTATAGTAACTTGCTTGCACACGCGTAGCAGGCAACTACCAGGTGACTCGACGAACTTTGTACTGTTGGCTCCAGGGTCATGTAGGCGTGTTAACTATCCTCTCTTGCGTGCAAAACTCGCCATATATTGATTCTTATATTCGTACTCGTAGGTCCCTTCACTTAGATCCTACTTGGGTTGATCCTGAAAGCAGAGACTTGCTTTGCGCCGCTTTGATCATTTGGAGGGTTCGACTCCCGTAGTTGCACACGGACTACGCGATCCCCGTCGTGGTCGGTACCCAATACACCGCAGCCAAAGGGGGTTCCCGTTTCGCTTCCGTTCCCTTAGGACACTGAATACCCAATCGCCATCGCCGGTGGTGCCAATGAACTGACCTAGGTCCGTTCTTCGTCCTCTGCCAGTTCCCAGATTTTATTCACGCGGGCTGGGTGCAGAATAGTTGTAACTTTGCGAGCTAATTTAGGCTTTACAATAGCCGATCTTGCTTATCGAATTCCCATTTTTATCGGTCTTGAGCTCACCATTGCTGCTGATTTCTGGGCGTCTCCCCAACACGTCTGATAGCTGTGATTTTTCTTTCCACAACATGTGCAATCTCCTTCTTTCCTCAGCGTGTCTATCACACTCTGCGGGATACCAGTATGGGCCTGCGCGAAGTTTGTGTGAGTGGTCTTCGTCGCACCACGCAACCTTTTCCTTGCCTTCTCCGGTTCCTTCTCCCTTATCCGTTTTCGTGGTGGGGCTCCACCTCCCTTGACATAAGGTTTAGTATCCCATTTTCGTTTCGGTTTAGAGTCCCGTTGGTCTTCTCTTTTCACCTCTTGGACTATTTTAGACCTCGATGATTGGTCTCGCCCAATTTTCTTTCTGGCTAGCGGTCCTGCTTCTGTCCATCCACATAGCCTTAGTGCCTCTTCCCATTCTTGATCTGTTGTATATTGCAGGGCCGACAACCTGCAGGCAATCTGTTCGGGAAGTTTGTCTGCGACTACCTCTCGCCAGGATTCCCCGGTCAAGCGTGCACGAATGTTATGATTGTGCATGACTGTCAGATAGCGCTCAATACTGCCGTCGTACGTGACCAGTTTCATTGCACGAAGAGCAAGTCTCTCGGCTTGTACTGGCGCGAATCGCTTGATCATATCATGTTCAAACCGAGTCCGCGTCGCCAGCCCTGGCTGCTGGGTTTCCCCTTGAAGTCCGTCCTTAGCCTTCCGGTACCATATAGTATACGGAAGAACTTGGTCTCATTTTGTACGGCTGAGCGCATATATGAGACGTTCGCCGGCGTCATCCCAGATTCGCCGCTGTCTTTCGAAATACGCGGTGCATTGTAAGATCCACATATTTATATCTTCTGCGGGTCTGTCTTCGAAAAATGGGGGTGGCTCTGATAGTCGCTTAATGTTTTGCACCATCGCGTTGGCAAGTGTCTCTGCCATGCCAGACTGTCCTGGTATTTCTCCTTGCCAGCGTCGGCTAGGACTTCCTCTACGTCTTCCTGTCTCATCATCATCATTGTCGTCGTCACTAGGATCTCCTTGGTTACCTCCTTGGGCACCTGAGGGGAATGCATCAGCGGCCTCTCTGCCTGTTCCCTTTTCCCTGCGTGGAGGTGGAGCGTAGTACTCCTCGTCGTCCGCTTCTTGGACTCCGGGTAAGGGTGCGCGTCCTGCAGCTTCGGGACTTGGTGCGGTAGCCAACATTCCGTTTATCGACTGTGCCAATACGTCCAGAGTATTGTTAGTTTTATCATTTTGCCGTTGCAGCTGGTGCTGAGATCGGCGGATTACCGCCTAGCGGGTAGTCTGATCTAGACGTATCTGTCCTGGGGTACGGTTGTCCTCCCTTTCACGCATAGAATAATGGGCATGGAATTCTGTGAATTCCGCCCATATACTGATGACCATTAGTTCCGAAGTCTGATCACGGGCTAATGCTGCTTGGCCTTTTTGCCCGCGAGTTCCATGTAACCTCGTGGTTACCTCTTCATGTTCCCGTTGACGCCCTTCTTGCCCGTCAACCTTCTTTTCAACTTCCCGCAACATTTCTTCTTGTATTGCCTTGACTTCGATTTCCACGCCTGCCAGCTGCATCAACAAGATTGCAATATCGTTATCGTGGACATCTTGCCCGCCTGCGATTTGCGGTTGAACCTTAATTAATTTTAAGGTATTATCTTGCATGGCTCCCTTCAAATGTTTGAAGGCGATGTTGGCTTGGTCGAGCGAGGTATCTATATCCTGCCTTATTTGACCGAAGGTTATAGCAAGACGGGCAGCCAATTTAGCCAAGTTCGCAGCACGGTCTCCACCGGGGGTGGGGCATCGGGACCCGTGATATCCTAGGAGTGCTTGCGGCACTTGAGGATTGGTGAGAAGGTATATTTCCTCTTTCGAAATGTGGGTTCATGAGGTGTTGATGGAGAGGGACTCCATATAGCTGAAGCAGCGCTTTTTTCGGTCGTATCGGGGCGGGTGTCCATTGGTTCTCGCGCCATTATTCTATTCCTCGGCTCCTCAGGTATCTCCGTCATTGTGATGCTTTCCAGGTATGCTAATTGTTCTAATATCCCTTAATGAATGATTACTAGCACTTCGTACCAGAGTTCTCGATATCCTCTAAAAGGTTTAAGGAATCATATGCAACATATCTAACGCTTGAGATACTCTAGAGGTGTAGGTATAAAAGGATTTGGGTGGTCCGACTCTGGACTCAAAACCTGAATCTCCTTTTTTTCGAGGTTTAGGATGTACTTATAGTATATATAAGAATTTTATCAGGCCCAAGCCCAGGGGATGACTGGCCCAAGGATGATTGTGCCAGGGCTTTTCTTTTTTCTTTCTTCTGTCTGTAAGGAGCACAGGGTGCTCCAGACGACAAAATCTTAAGACTCGGTCGAATTCCACTCAAAATCCGAACAGTGCCACGTACGATATATGCTCTTGAATTGATCCCTCGTTGGGATCCTGAAAGGTATTGTGAACCACGAGGGTTCTTGCGTATATTCTTCTTCGATTTGGAATAGCGCTCTATCGAAGACTTCTTCGAATGTTTGCATGTACATAGGATAGTGTGGTACTTCGAAAATGTTATCGAACTCTGAGGGGAGGGTGCAGTTTGAAGTGAACTTGTAGTTCATATAGTGAGCCTTGGTAACAGAAGAACTATTAATATACTGTTAGGCGGACGCCAAACTCAAGTATATAACCGAGGGACATAGGGCGAAATCTTTTTTCTGAGAATCTGTCGAGGAAGCCTCGTCTCGATAAGATAAACGTAAGGTAAATATTTATGAGGTACACAATTTTATATTGATAAGATCTCTTCTCCGTTGCTTGATGATCCCTCATCTGGCTGGATTGAGTATCTTTTTATCATACTCCATGTATAAAAGTATATTTATTATAATAATAACTTTGACCTCAGAGGAAGTTGAACACCTGACCTTGTAAACCAATACAAAAGTCATACCAACTGAGCTACAGTATATGGTGTTATTAACAGGGCTTCATTGATGCGACAATTTACTTATGGGACGTAACTATCGAAATCTCGCTAATGACGTGCGGGCCGCATAAGGGGGCGGGAGTGGGGTGTTAGCTCCGGTAAATTGAGGGTCTATGCACAGTTTCCCTACTGTGGGTCTGTGCACATGTCTCGGATTTCCTTATGCCTAACAAGTCCTAACCTCTTAGATCTGCTGGATTCCGTCGCAAACTGGTCTCCAAAGACGATAACTCTTTCCCCAATCTGGACAGGTTTGTGTAAGTTCCTTCGCTGAGCTGCCACTCTGTTTGATCTTGCTCCAGCCAACTGTAATGCTTGGTATGCCGCGTTTCTGATCTCTTGGTGTCGAATGTAGTAATCATCGGATGCGGGTACAGTTTTACAGTGGACTTCATAGGCATCTAGTTGGTGGTATTCTCGCCCGTCAACGGCTTTCTATGTGTACATTCCTGTTGCATCTATGTGACCTTCATTGCAGTAAGCTGTCACTTCAGGGAGCGAGGTAAGCCAGTTAGTCTGGCATCCATTAATAACATTCCTTCATGCTGTTTTCAGTTCTCTGATCTTCCTTTCAGCTTGTCCATTGGTCTGGTAGTTGCCCAGTGTAGCCATAATATGTTCAACTCCCTCACCTTCAAGTTGTGTTTCAAGAATCGTGAGGTAAATCAGGGATAAGCATCGCTAACAAGCGATTCAGGAATTCGATGAGGTGTAAAAATCTGGTGCCAGGGTAATTCCATCATCGATATCACGGTAGTATACACTGATATCGGTACCAGCCAGCTCTAACCAACTGCTCTATCCACTACCACTAATACAGAATCATGTCCGCGCCGCTTAGTAAAGGGGCTCATGAAATCAATAGCAGAGCGCGAAAATATCACGCAGGGAAAAGGAAGTGAACGGGTATTGCCTGTGGGCAATGTCATCTGTTCTCAGTTTAGTTGACATATGTCATACTGCTGGACATAGTCTTTGAAATCCTTCATCATCTGCGGCCAATCGATGTATTGCGTTACATACCATATGTTACAATCAGCTCTATGGTTTCCTTAATTGTATATCTCCCCTATCAGCAGTGCTCTTATCATTTCTCCATTTAGTCCATGACCTTTCGGAATGTATACCGAATCTTCTTCTCTTCTTGCGGCCGGATAAAGTAGTCTATTGCATCTCTTGTAACGTTGCATCCTTTCCTTTTGTGAAGTGTTGTTGGAATCCTTCGCTAGCTGATAGAGAGGATGGTTCCTATATTCTTTGATTATCTGTTCTCTTGACATGTTTTTCACATTATCCACTCCTTGACTGATATCCCTTTCATCTACTACTCTTTCTAATACCATTACCTGCCTATCCTCATCATGTGACTCATAAATGTGGTAGAGCTCACATTTCCCATGACGTAAAGAGGGAGGTTCCACCACTAGAACCTTGGTCAGGTGTGCGAGAGGTCCTCTATAGAAGGGTTTGGTGTCAGGATGCTGTACAGATTCCGGATTGTGATATTTGGTAGTGGGGGAAAGATGTCCCAATGCTTTTTCCGCGTGCTGCTAGATCGTGTGAATATTGAGGCCCGCACATCATGAATGGGAATTTTCATTACCGTGAGCAACGTTGGTGTCAAGGGGAGTTTCGCTAACTGGTGGGCTACTGCCGGGAGAGCAGGCATCATTCTTTGTTTTATGTTGTAAATCATCGTAGTCGGCGCCGAGGCGTATGTCGCACAAGGCCCAATGCAATGATGCATGTTCTGGTTCCTCTTGACTCTGGGCACTAGTATAACTGCGAAGACCCACCCAATCGTTTGCCGGTTCGCCATTTCTATATTCGTTGTCATCTGGCTGTACTTGCGCTAGGCTGTAGTCTCTTCCACATTCGGAAAGACCACCGATGTGCTTATCTATTGGGCCTGCAAATGCAGACATTTTTCGTGTTCGATAGTAGGTTCTTTGCCAGAAAGAAAGGATGACATAGGTGAAAAATTAGGCAATTCGTCTTCTTGTATGTGCTTGGGTTCCGCAGACGGCAAACTCCAGTATATAACTGCGGGACGTAGGCCAAACTCTTGGTTCGTAGAGTATACTGAGGAAGGCTCATCGCGATAAGAAAAAGCAAGATAAAGATTTATGAGGTAAACCATTATATATTGATAATATCTCTTCTCCGTTGCTTGATACTGTCTGTAAAGCAGGGGAGGAACTTTGATATTTATATCCCGCGTCTGCGTGTTCGCGGACTACTTCTAATTAGTATGCCTCCGCAATACCACCCCGGCTTTAATGCGCAAACTCCTGGAATCTTCTAAGTGCGAACACCCCTTGGCACTGAAACTCATCACACCCCTTTGCGGACACGGAATAGTATTCCTCCATTGAGATGACTGCGCTATTTGTCATACCAAACAGCGGCCTCCAACTTAGATATCCGCAAAGACTATTATATTAATCTGGTCTTGCAGACTATCGTTCGTGTAGTCTGTTCAGTCATGAAGTGATCAGCTGTATGCCGGACCACCTAGCGCCACTCGCAAGTCTGCACTCAACCGGTCAACCTCTTACACGGCTCTGACTTATCTAGTTCTTCCATTCTCAGCGTGCTCCACTTGGTCCGCCGCCTCCGTAGAGGGGTCCTATTACTAGGACTAACCAACCTACAGCTGATCTCAGAAGGGTATGGGTGGATTCGGTATACCCCTTGCAGCTGCCACTACTGGGCTATCCTCTTAGCGTATTTCGCCGAAAGCGTCCCGTCACTTTTCGCCTATAGTTAGGAAGCCTAACTTTAAAGCCTACTATCTCAATGTGCCTCCCACGGACCTCCTCCGTTCCACTTCCCAGATGTTGCCAAAGGACCCCTCTCATATATCCTGTGAACAACATGCGGTCAGAAGGACGGCGGCGACGTATAATGTGTTATGAAGTGAGCTTCATTGATGTGACATTTTCGTTATAGAAAGTCACTCTCGCAATCTCGCTAATGACGTGAGGACCCCATCAGGAGGACGGAGAGGGCTGTTGGCACTCCGGTAAATTGAGGGTCTGTGCGTAGTTACCCTACCGTGGGTCTGTGCACTAGTCTCGGATTTCCAAATGCCTAACATGAGCTCCCTCCTACCAGGCTTCGCCTCGAATGCCTCTATAACACTTTTATAATTTCTTCTAAATATATTTTAAGACACAGTCTGGTCAGGGTGAAAAACCTCCTGCGGTTACTTGGCCACGGTAGGAAAACCTTTTGCGCACTATATTACTTCTGCCCTTCTTGACGTATCCACATTTTTCATTATAAAAATTCTCGACAACTTCCTCTACATTTTCAAATACCAGTGGCAGGCTCCAATCTGTTCTCATCTTCAGAATACCCTTCCCATTTGAAGAAGTACCACAGTTCCCGCGTCTCTTGATAGCGGCCGCGTACTCGTTTCCTGCAAGAACAAATCACGCTTCGAACGATTTTTTCAACTTCGCATTGTAGATCGCCGTCAATATCCTTCGGTTCTCTAGGTAGTTGCTCACGATTGTCATGAACTGACTATCAGTAGGGTTCCAATAGTGCGACATGGAATATGCGGTGAATGTTCTATTGAGCGGAGATGTTCCGCTTGAAGGTTCAGGCTTCACGTCTTTCCATGATTTGGAAAGGACCGCATAGCTTTGGACTTAGTTTCTTTGATTTCCCTCTGGTATGACTGTTCTTTGCATTTAACCTTACTTTGTCCCCGATCTTGAAGTCCAGCTGCTGCCGACCTTTTTGGTCATAATACGTTAACATGCCTTGCCGTGTCTTTTCTAGTGACCCCCTTGCTTTTTCATGTATCGTCTTAATCCAGTTCACGTAGAGTGTTGCTCCTGGATTTTGAGTTTCTCACTCCTTCATCCACTCTGTCCGTGCATGGAAACTGTAGTTCGGGTGAAACAGTGACATCCCAGGTGGGTTATTTGCATAGTTGCTATACGCATGTTCCGCTAGTGCTAGTAGCTCATACCACATCCTGAGTGTAGTTGACAAAACTTTGCCGGTAATCTTGCAGCACTTGCTTTGTTCGTTCCGTTTGTTTGCCAGTTTGCGGATGATATGCTGTCCACATTCTACGCTTAATTTCCCGCACTTTGCAAACGGATTCCCGGAATTCTCGTGTGAACTTGGAGTCCAGGTCGGAGACGACTTTGGTCGGTAGGCCATGCAGCCTCCATATCTTGTTCAAGATTGAGTTTGCAACATCCTTGGCTATGGCTGAGGTTTGAAATCCGAGGAGAAGTGACATTTTTGTGAACCGATTAACTACTACCATCATTTCAGTGGACACTTGCGACTCCAGTAGCTGAGTGATAAAGTCCAACGAGATCGACGCCCAGGCCACGTAGGGTATTTGCAATGCTTGCTGCAGTCTGTACTTAGCATGTCTAGGCAATTTATTATATTGGTATTCATCGCAGGATCGTACGTAATCGTTGACCCATGCCGCAAGTTCTTTCCAGTAGAAGTCTCTCATGATTATTTCTAAAGTCTTTTCTTGTCTGAAATGCCCTGCAACCTTTGCATCATGACATCCTTCTGGGATCTTGGTATATAGTGCTTGACTATTTGGTACAAATAGTCTTTGCTTGTAATATAGTAGATCGTCGGTTAAGGTCCAGCCTTGGGGAAAATCCTTTCCTTCGTCTCGTAACCTAATGAGTTCTGCCCTCTGTTGCCTACAACCTGCGTCTTCCCTGATAGCTACCTGTATCGCGCTTAGGAATTCAGGATTGAACTGCTACATAGCTTTTTGCAAGATAATGGCCCTTGACATTAGACCTTTTTCGGGTACTTCCTAGAGGTCATACCAATCTTCGTTGTCTTTAGCCGATACTTGTTGGTAGCTGATGCTGGGTTCCTGTTCCTTCACAATCAAGGATCTTGTTGCTATATTAGTGCTTCCGAATCCCACAGTTCCTGACCCTGTGTCTTTAGAGTCGTCTACTTCCATCATATCTGAGGTGTTGACTTTTTCCACCACCAACTGGGCTATGCGATCACCCATTCTTGTTTGGCAGTCCACATCCTTATGGTTGAAAAGTACGACTTTGAGTTCGCCAGTGTCATCAGCATTGATTACCCAGGTGCCGGTAGAACTTACACTTCCGACCGCTAATCCGCTTCTCTGGGCAACTCTTCCGTAAGGTCCTTCAGGTAGCCCCACAGCTATACCCTTCCTTATCAATGGTTGTCCATATTTCGGGACATTGTCATCGTCTATGGTGTACCGGTCATGTCCTGCCGCCATTCTTGTGCCCTTTGCCGGCCAATATCCCTTTTCATTCAATCTCTTAACCCTGATAACGTGTTCCTTTCCACCTCCTTGAGGTTCCAAATCCAAATCCTTATCTCCTGTGCAATCTTGTCCTTCATCGCCTACCCTCGCTACTAGGGATACTTAGAAATTTTCTTGCATCAAAGTTTTCTGTTCGCGATGCGTAGCTCTCTCCTCCGGACTGTACTTGGGCCGTCTGATTAATCCGTCCGGCTTTCAGCCCTTTGTGCCTTGTCGGTATATCATGCGAAAATTGTATTCCACTAACTTCGGAGCCCATCGAATTTGATGGTCACTCCAGACTTTTGAGGTGAGGAAGTATTTTGGGTTCTGATGGTCGGTAAAGACTGTAATCAGTTTTTCCATTCCGATTAAGTAGTGTCTCTATTCCTTAAATCCTTCCAGGATTGCCAGACCTTCTTTGTCATGAATTTCATAATTGCGCTCGGATGAGTTTAACTTTCTGGAATGGAAAACTACGGGATGTAACCTTTTCTCAAAGTATTGGGACAAGAGGCAACCGAGCGAGAAATCGCGGGTGTCGGTTTCTACCACTGTTTCTCTTTCCGGGAAAAGGTGGTAGAGTATGGGGGCTGTGGTGAATCTGTGCTTTAGTTCTGCAAATGCCATATCCTGTTCCAGACCCCATTTGAAATTTGCAGGATCGCCTTTTAATGTCACAGTTATTGCCTTGCAAATAGGGGAGAAGTTTTTTATAAATCGTCGGTAGAAGTTAGCAACTCCCACGAAGATTTATACTTCTCTAACCGACTTAGGCCCTTTCCAGACGAATATGGATTCCACATTTCGGGTGCTCATAGACAACGCATCCACCGCCACCATATAGCAGAGGAATTCTACCTCCATGGTATCGAATGTAGATTTCTTAAGCGATACCGCTAATTCAAAATCTGAAAGACTTTGTAAAACTCTCTTAACTGCTTCGCCGTGTTCCTTCTCATTTTTTGAGTAGATGAGAATATCGTCAAGGTCACATACGACTCCAACATCGAGGTATTGTTGGAGAACTTGATTCATCATATCTGGGAAAGTTGCCGGAGGGTTGACCAATCCAAAAGGCACAGCCTTATATTCGTAATGTCCGTATCTTGCACGGAACACCGTTTTCCATTCGTCTCACTCCTTTATTCTAATCTGGTGGTAACCGTCTTTAAGGTCTAACTTGGTGAAGAGCTTGGCCCCTGCTATTGTATCTCTGAATTTGGATATTAGTGGAAGGGGATGTTTCTTGAGGATCGTAATATTGTTTAGATTTCGGTAATCCACAACTAGGCATAGTCTGCCATCGGGCTTAGGTTCGAATAATATGGATGCTCCGGCTGCTGATTGGCTCTGCGTGATTTTTCCTTGTTTGATCATCATCTTCAAAGATTCTTGTAGTGCCTTAAGCTGTTTTTCGGACAGCTGATACATGAGGCCCCAGGGGGCAGTTGATCCCGGAATCAACTGAATTTCATAATCGAATGTCTCTCTCGGGGCTAATTTTTCTGCCCTTTGGGGTTCAAACAACTGTTTATAATGCCAGTATTCTTACAGTAATGACTCGAGTTCCACAGTATTTTCGATTGCTCCCATTGTTCCGATGCGGGATGCATTAGGATCCCAAGCGACGAATTCATCATATTTGAACATATACGCTATATCTTCATTTTCTTCCACACAGCTTTCACAACCTTTTGAGGAGAAGGTCTAATTTTCTGCATCTTCTATGTGAAACACTAGGGGTTCACGATCCCACCAACGAAAAGGAATTATCATTCCGTAGTGACCTGCTTTAGCCACTTCACAGGACACTTCAGAGATGTGTTGCTTTTTTCCTATTTCCAATTTAATAGGGAGTGTGTAACACTTCCCTCCTGAGGCGGCTGATGATCCATCAAAGCCTAAAATATCAACAACATTATTGCGTTCTATGGTAGGAACGTGCAGGTCTTCAACTAGGTCCTTGTTGATAAGGAACACATTAGATCTCCAATCCAACAAGACTTTAACTTTGTATCGCTTATCGTGTATATGGAGGCAAGCGATCCCCTCCGGACAGTTGTATCATTTTGGTTTTAGAGCGTCTGGTTCCACGCCCTTGGCGAGGATAAGACTTTGATGGTTCTTTCGTTTAGGCATCGTCGATGAGGGGTGTTGGTAACAAAAATGCTGGTTGCTACGCCCGCGTAGTCATGACTATTTGGGTCTCCTCCGACAAACTAGTAACTCTTTAGCGGCAACAATCTGAGTCTACAGGCTAGGCTGCGTTTCACCAATACGCTATTATCGGCGACCAGTTTTCACGCTGGATGACTTATCCCGACATGCCAGACCTAGCCTCATAGCAGATTTTCGCGCGTTTAGTAGGCATTTTACTCCGCTGCTGGGGGGTTCCCGCATTCATTGAATCCTTTCTCCTAGGATTTCGGTTATCCGTTCAGCTCCTGCAGTGAGGCCTTGCGCACCCAAGCGGTACATCTGTATCCCGCACACTGGCCAGAAGGCAAGATAGTATATACTTATAATACAACTCAGACTTGTGTGGTAGGTGGAATGGCAGACGTCGGTTGTCCTCCTGTCGTTTATTATTATCAGGTAGATCTTGCATTGCTATGTCCTAACTTCTTCACCATAGTAACATGCTTGCACACGTGTGGCAGGCAACCACCAGGTGACTCGAGGAACTTTGTACTGTTGGCTCCCGGGCCATGTGGTCATGTTAACCATCATCTTCTTCGATGAAGACTCTCCATATATTGATTCTTGTGTTCGAGCTCATTAGCCCCTCATGGGGTTCCTTCACTTAGAGACTCCTTGTGTTGATCCTGAAATGAGAGACTTGCTTTGCGCCACTTTGATCATTTTAAGTTGCGATTCCTGTAGTTGCACTGGGACTACCCGGTCCCCATTGTGGTCGGTACCCACTACACCCCAGCCAAAGGGGGTTCCTGTTTCGATTCTAGCTCCATTAGGACACTGAATACCCAATTGCCGTCGGCGTTGGTGCCGATGAACTCACCAAGGTCAGTTCCTCATCATCTGCCAGTTCCCGGATATTATTGCCCGGTATTGGGTTCTGGATGGCCGCGACTTTGGCGGCTACTTTAGGCTTTACAATAGGGGATCTTGCTTGTTGAATTCCCCCTTTATCCGACTTCAGCTGACCGTTGCCACCAATATATGGACGTCTTCCCAACGTGTTTGGTAGGTGTGGATTTTCTTTCCTCAACGTGTACAGTCCCCATCTCGCCTCCTGGTATCTATTACACTCTGCAGGATACCGGTATGGGCCCGTTCAAAGTTTGTATGAGAGGTTTTTGTCACACCTCCTAACCTTTTCCTGGGCTTCTCTAGTTCGTCATCACTTTTTCGTTTTCGTGGTGGGGCTCCACCTTCCTTGTCATAAGGTTCATTCTCCCTTTGTCACTTTGGTTTCGACTCCCCTCGGTCTTCCCTTTTGACCTCTAGAACTATTTTGGGTTTGGACGGTTGGTCTCGCCCAATTTTCTTTCTGGCGCGCAGTTCTTCATCTGACCGCCTGCATAGCCTTAGTGGCTCTTCCCATTCTTGATCCGTCGTATATTGCAGATCTGACAACCTGCGGACAATTTGTTCATCAAGTTTATCTTGGACTTGCTGTCTCCAGTACTCCCCAGTCATGCATGCACGAATATCACCCTTGTGCATGATCGTCAGGTAGCGTTCAATACTGCCATCGTAGGTAGTTAGTTGCATTGGGCGAGGGGCTCGGCTTTCGGCTTCTAGCGGCGTGAATCGCTAGATCATATTATGTTCAAAGCGGGTCCATGTCACCAGTGCTAGCTGCTGGGTTTCCGCTTGAAGTCCATCCATAGCCTTACGGTACCATATGGTATAAGGAAGTACTATATCTCCTCTTGTGCGGCTTAGCGCATATATGACTCGTTCCCAGGTGTCATCCCAGATCCCAGGGTTTCTTTCCCAAAAGTCGGTACATTACAAAATCCACACATATATATCTTGTGCGGGTTTATCCTAAAAGAATGGAGGTGGCTCTGATGGCCACTTAACATTCAGCACCATCGCATTGGCAAGTGTTTCTGCCATACCAGACTGTTCTGGTGTCTCTCCTGGCCTCCGTCGGCTAGGACTTCCTCCTCTTCTTCCTCTATCATCGTTGTCGCCGTCGTCACTAGGAGGTCCAGGGTCACCTTCCTGGGCACCTGAGGGGGATGCATCAGCGGCTTCCTTGCCTTTCCCCTTGACCCTCTGTGTAGGTGGAGCATAGTATTCTCCGTCATCAGTTTCCTGTACGGTGTGTAAGGGTGCGGGTCCTGCAGGTTCAGGACTTGGTGCGGCGGCCAACATTCCATTTATTGACGCCCCTAATACCTTTAGGGTATTGTTCAGCTCATTATTCTGCCAGTGTTCCTGGTCTTGTGACCTGTGTATCTCCGCTAGGCGAGTAATCTGATCTGTACGCATTTGACCTAGGGTACGGTTGCCTTCTCTTTCCCACGTGATGAGTTGATTTCGGAATTCTGAGAATTCTGCCCTTCGGTTTACGACCATTTGTTCCAACATCTGGTCGGGGGCTAATGCCACCTGGGTCTCTTACCCCAGTGTTCCCTGAAACCCCGTGGTTACCTCTTCGTGTTCCTCTTAACGCTTATCTTGAGCATCTATTTTACTTGCCACTTCTCATATCATTTCCTCTT
Source organism: Tuber brumale (assembly GCA_014065205.1). NCBI lineage: Eukaryota > Fungi > Ascomycota > Pezizomycetes > Pezizales > Tuberaceae > Tuber > Tuber brumale. Next base: position 379,640 of record JACCEG010000037.1, on the reverse strand, counting down.
GGCTGCCCTTAACTTCGCTTTCCATGCCTGCCAGCTCCATCAAAAAGATTGCCATATCGTTATTGTGGACATCTTGTCCTTCGGCTATTTCCTGCGGAACCTTTATTAGTTTTAAGGTATTGTCTAGGGTAGCCCCCTTCAAATGTTAGAAGGCGATATTGGCTTGGTTGAGCCAGGTATCTATCTCCTGCCTTATTCGACGCAAGGTTATTCCAAGATGGGCAACCAATTTTCTTAAGGTTGTGGCATAGCCTCCTGCTGGTTTAGGCGTGGAGGCCCTTCATATCCGATTTGTACTTGCGACACCGGAGGATCGGTAAGAGGTTACATTTCTTCTCCTAAATGAGGATTCTTGTGGGGTTGACCGGGAGCGACTCCATATAACTGCATCATCGGTTTTATCTGTCGTGTCGTGGTGGGTGTCCATGGATTCTCCCGCGGTGGTACCTTTTCTCGGGTCTGCAGGTATCTCAGCCATTGTGATGCTTTCCAGGTAGGCTAATTGCTCTCATAGCCCTGGATGAGTGATTACGGGTACTTCGTACGAAGGTTCTCGATATCCTTTAAAGGGTTTAAGGAATCGTATGTAAGGTATCCAATGTTTGAGGTGTTCTAGAGGTGTAGGTATAAAGGGGTTTGGTTGGTCCGACTCTGGACTCAAAACCTGAATCTCCCTTTCCTCGAGGTTTAAGATATACTAGTAGTACATATAAGGCTGTGTTAGGCACTGGCCGAGGGGATGTCTGATCCACTGATAACTGTGCCTGATTTTTTATCTTGGGAGTACTGCGTACTCTAGTCGACGTGGTCTTCAGACTCAGTGGAACTGCATTCAAAGTTTGGACAGTGCCAGGTGCGATATATGTGATTGAATTGATCCCTCATTGGGATCCCGAAAGGTATGGGGAACCACGCGGGTTCTGTAACAAACTCTTCTTCAATCTCGAATAACTCGCTGTCCCTGACTTCTACGAATGTCTAAATATAAACGGGACAGTGCGGGGCTTCGAAAATGTAATCGCAGTTGGAACTGTGGGAGGAGTTAGAAGTGAACTCGTAGTTCACATAGTGAGCCTTGGTAATAGGAGAACTATCAATATACTGTTAGGCGGACACCAAACTCAAGTATATAACTGAGGGACGTNTCGTAGTTCACATAGTGAGCCTTGGTAATAGGAGAACTATCAATATACTGTTAGGCGGACACCAAACTCAAGTATATAACTGAGGGACGTAGGCCAAAATCTTTGTTCAAAGAATCTGTCAAGGAAGGCTTATCTCGATAAGAAAAAGCAAGCTAAAGATTTATGAGGTAAACAATTTTACATTGATAAGATCACTTCTTCGTTGCTTGATCATGTCTGTAAAGCTCGCTAGGCACTTCAATATTTATATCCCACCTCTGCATGTTCGCTGACTACTTCTAATTGCTATGCCTCCGAAGTACCACTCTGGCTTTGATATGCAAGCGCCTAGAATCTTATAAGTGCGAACACACTTTGACCCTCAAACTTATCGTACCCTTTTACGGAGTGGGAATAGTATTTCTCCGTTGAGATGACTGCTCTATTTGTCATACCAAACAGCGGCCTCCAACTTAGATGTCGGCATAGACTATTATATTACTCTAGTCCTGTTGCCTATCGTTCCTGTAGTCTCTTTGGTCATGAAGTCATCAGGTTCCTGCCGGACCACCTAGTGCCAATCGCAAGTCTGAGCTCAACGTGTCAACGTCTTAAGCGGCTCCAACCTATCTAGGTCTTCCATTCTGAGGGTGCTTCCCCTTGGTCCGCCGGCCTCCGTAGAGGTGTCCTATTACTAGGACCAAGCAACATACAGCGGATGTCAGAAAGGTCTGGGTGGATTCGGTATACCCCTAGTAGCTTCCACTACTGGGATATCCTCCGCGAGTATTTTGCCGAAAAGGTCCCATCCCCTGCAGTCCGTATTTCGGATGCCTAACCTTGAAGCCTACTATCTCAATGCACCTGCAACGGACCTCCTCTATTCCATTTCCCAGATGTCGCCAACGGTCCGCTCCCATACACCCTGCGAGCACCATGCGGTTGGCAGGACGGCAGTGATGTATATGGTGTTTTGAAGTGAGCATCATTAATGTGACATTTTGGTCATGGGCCGCAACTCTCGCATTCTCGCTAATGACGTGCGGGACCCACAAGGGGGCGGCAGGGGGGTGTTGGCACTCTGGTACATTGAGGGTCTGTGCGTAGTTACCCTGGCGTGGGTCTGTGCACATGTCTCGGATTTCCATATGCCTAACTGATCATTAGTAGTTTCAGGATTATTGTCATTCTCGTTATGATGACGGAATAATGCATCCCCCAAATCGCTTGATCTTCCTGGTCTGTAGACTATTTGGGTGTTATATTTTCCCATGAACCCTCTCCATCGCAGTTGCTTTTTGTTAAGCGTTCTGCTTGTCTTGGGGTATGCCAGAGGTAGGTGAGCTGTGACAATAGTAAACTTGCTTCCCGCAAGTACCTGATGGAATGCCATCACTGCATCCACTATTCCTTGGGTTTCCTTGTCAGTTGTGCCATAATTCATTTGGGCATTAGAGAATTTGATGCTATGAAGTGAAGCAGGCCTGGTGTTCTCAGGTGTTTCTCCTTGTCCTACCCCTGTTCCAACCCCGGTGTTAGATGCAGGGGTTATTAGCCATATTGGAAGTGATGAAACATATTGTAGTGGTTTCATAACCTCGTGTATGAAAACACTTCGCGTAACATTCTAGCGGGCTTCATCTTGTGTGGCAGTCTATCCAAATTCTACCATTCAACGGAGTTTAGTTAGGGGTGACGTAATGGTTGCAATGTGTGACAAAAACTGACTGATCTAGTGGACCGTTGCTAAAAACGGCAGGAATTGTTGCTGGGTTTGTGGCGCAGTCCATTCTTCAATCTTCGCTATCTTTTCCAGTGCCTGAGAGTCTTTAGTCATTAACAACACGGCCTAACACTTCCCTACAGTTGGCGAAGAATTCAGATTTATTGCTGCTTGTGTAGAATTGTACTGGCTTGAGTTCATCGCCAATCATGCATTTGTATTTCAAAAATTCAAACTCTGTATCGCAAAATATGAGTATATCGTGAATATATACCAACATGCAGTCCCCTCGATAGCGCGCGAATAAATCAGACAACACGCACAAGCCAGTTCACCGAGTATTCATATCTCCTTGTAGCATTACTTTGCTAATCAAGCCTCCATATCGTGTCTTAAAAGCACTTTTGCTCACATACTCTGGTTGCACTCTGGTTTGGAAGTAGGCATCACGGAGATCGAGTTTGCGCTGGTATCTTGCCCTTCCTAGAGCGTTCAGGATCAGTGTTTGGTTAGGCATTGTTTCAACATCCTTAATAGTTATCTCCTTCCTAGGCACGAGGTCCACCAGTCGCCTCATGCATTTCTTATATTTCTTTTTTCATGACCAAACATGGGAGCTGCCGATGAAACTGCTGGTCGCACGATAATTCCTGCTTTCTCCTTGTCTCGCAGTTATATACTCATGTCTGTTGCCCATCGTCCTGATAGAGTACGTAGGTAATGCGCACTGCTCTTTCCTTGGTTGTAGATCTATCCACTTATTTATCTTCATTATGGGGGGCAGGCTTTCCAGTATTTCTTGTAGAAAGACTTGTGGGTGTCAGTCCATGACATCTTCAGTGCTAATCACTGCTGCTCAGATCATAGCACTAGTAGGTGTGCCTACAATTCAGGCATTCTGCTTAGGGAACGTAATAGCTAACTTGCCACATTCGATTTGAGCTTGGTGGTGTTCCAGGAAAGGCATTCCTATTAGGGCATGGTATTTTGCTAGGTTGCCAAGCAACAGCCTGGTTCATGGTGCACTCAGCCTTTTTGCTGATATGTTGACTGAGCATTCATTATGACCTTGAGACCCGGATCCTTTAATAGCTGAGTGTATTCCGATCAGGGTCTTGAAATACTGACCAGGGATTCCGTATATGGTCGCAAAGGTTGGGCCGATCAGATCTGCTCCTATTGATCCAGTACCAAACAGGACTCTTGCTTCTTGTGCATCGATATGCATCGTTCCTTCAACAGCATCATGAGGCTAGACATTTGTTGTTCCAGCGGCTATTGTGAGAATGTCTTTCCCTTCTTCCTCTACATCCATACCATTGATAAACACCTCTTCGGCTAGTTGTTCTTGTTCCACGCTGTTGCAAGTGACTCCTTTTTTCACCTTAGCCTTACCCTGGCCATTGCCCTTGTCATCTTTGGTAGGATAGTCTTATGCTAGATGTCCTTTACCTCCCCGGGTATAGCAAATAGCCATTTCCTTTCATTCTTTCAGTTTGGTGGGGGGCTTGTTGTTCACTTTCCGATGGTCCTTCCGACCTTCTTGTTTGGAATTCAATTATTTTTCCAGTTTCTCCAACCTTTCCTTTCGATAAGCTCCAGTACCTTTTCGGATAGCATCTATGCTCTCAGCAACTTTTATAACTTCCATAACCGTGCCTGTTTCAGCATCCTGTAAGTCCACTTCTTGCGGTAGCCAAGAGTGCAACCTCTTAAAGAACTGTTGAATGAAGGCATAATCGCTTATAGTCTTTGCAGGTAAGGTGGTTGGAACATTGGCAAATCGGTGGCTATTGTTGATAACGTGGGTATCTTGCCATTATATACTTGCATGATTTCATGGAATTTGCGGTAGGTATTCTCTTTTTGTTGCGAAGATTGGAATCTTTCTCGCAGATATCTCACAAGGTCTTCTCTGGTCACGTCTTTACCGAAATGTACAGCTGCTTGCACCGCTGCTTCTTGACCTCATTCTTCCATATAGAGGATCCAATAGTTTCCTCCTCCAGCCTCGCTTGTTTGTAGCCCATTTAGGCATAGATATAATGGTATAGAGTTATACCATCTATCTAATGCTTCTAGTTCCAGGTGGTCTCTTTCACCTGTAAACCTGAGTGGGGAAGGGACCTTGATGCTGAGTTTAGCCACAAGAACTGGGTTAGGTCTAGAAGTCGGTGGTCGTGGAACCAGTGGTCCGCCGGTTTCTGGTCCCATTGGACCTGCTTCTGAAGCCATGTTGTCTGATCCTTCATTGCTATCAGAGCTATCTGGATCCTGGCTTGGTGGTGCTTGAGGTAGCTGTATACCTGTAATCCTTCGTGGGTATTCCAGGTACTCTCTGCGGGTAGTGGATGGCGGTTCTAATCCCTGTGGTGACAACCCTCCCACTGATTGTTCAGCATCATCAGTGGCTAACTCCTGAGCAGCTATATCACTTGCTGCTTGCACTTTAGCTAAGGACTTCCTGAACTGTCCTTTGTAATTCCTGGTGCGCTGCTATGAACCTTTTCCAGCGGCCTTGCTCTTTCTTAATCCGGTAACGCCTTCTATCTTGATAACTTGCGGAAAGTAAAACAAGGTTACCGCCTCTTAGGAGATACTGTAAACGTACCATTAACAGGCTTTGTTCTTTACCGATAGTGGTAACTACGGAAACAAAGTCCGGAGGCTTTCAAAGAGATTGTTGAAAAGGGTTCTTACTCTATCGTGACTACTGTAGACTCAGAAAGGTTGGATGGATCTCCAACTAAAGATTCTCGCAGGGAACTGAAGAAGGTGACTGTTCAACCAACCATAATATAAACGCTGTGGGTCGCAGTCTGCTTCTTCTGACGTGAATAAAAGCTGGTCTTAAATATCCCTCTTAGGCTACTGAGAGCCTTACTCTCTTACCATATAAGACTCCAAAATGGTAGCCTTGAAACCAAATATGAATCATATGAAGTATCAAACCGATACTTGAAACCAAACATACAACATATAAAGTATCAAACCGATACTTGAAACTAAGAAGACCACATATAGAGTATCCAACCGCTACTTAAAACCAAACATAAAACATATAGAGTATCAAACCAATACCTGAAACCAAACATAAAACATATCAAGTATCAAACCAATACTTGAAACCAAACATAAAATATATATAGTATCAAGGCCTATATTCTCAGGCTCGAGGCACACCTCGTTTCCTGAAACAAATTCAAAATATAGTCGGTATCAAATGATACCTGAAAATCCTAAACCAATAACCAGCACCAGTTACACCCCAGTCTCCCATCATCTATCATGTATAAGCAAGCATCCATACTTTTGTATCATACGGCAGCACCTGGCCAATCTGCATTATGCTACAAGACTCGATATATAGTAGCTACCGGTTGCTTAGTAAAATAAAATGGACCAAGTCCTACTCCCAATTTGGCTCCTCTGTTCACAAACAGAAAGAGGTATTTGGTAATACCCACAGAGATGGTCCGGATGCACTGCTGCATCTGCTCAAGGCTCCTACTCCAACTGCAAGGTATAGTCTTTGACCCATTCTTGGCTATATAAGTCTGCCAAGTGTGTTCAGCTATGGCCTGGCATCTTCCCATAGGCCCTGACAATCAGGTGCACGAAATTGCAGTAACTTGGTTCTACAATTAGGCAGAGAAGTGCCAATGCAGATGCAACCGATACTGGTCATTTGGTTACTGATACAAGGATTTAAGGCATATGAAGTGAGAAGGCTTATCAAGCTAGGCTTGTTAGGTGGGTACAATCTTTATGTTTTAGGTTTAAACTAAGGTATGGAGTGATGCCTGAGTTATTTTGTTTTGTTTAGGCTACAGCATAGCGGTAGAAAGATGTATTAAGCGACTGCTATCCGCCCGGAACTCAGGGGAATTAAACTTCGACTGATACAGTTTTAATACCCACCGTTGCGGAATTACTGATTTCCGGAAGGGATTTCAATAGATATCAAATTTTGGACTATGGGAGCTAGAGATATAGTAATAGACCCCAGTGCAGTAACTTTATCAAGATCTCTCTTAGCTGTACCTATATCCTAGCATTTAAAGACTTAAGTATAGTTACCAATAGTCTCATCGAAGAATGCTCGCAGATGGTACACCCCGCACAATGTGGGTATAGTTTCACATTCTTTTAACATTGATTTCACTGTTGAATAAAGCAAATTGATTGTAGATAATACAAGACCTCTGGTTAACAGTTGTTTGTCCAACTCAGTTGGCACCCTCAAGCTGTAGCGAGGCACTACAGTATTACGTAAAAAGCGTTGCCAGAATGTCCATTAAAACTGAACTACAACATCAGTTTCAAGATCTAGAAGGGATCTGCCAGGAGGAGTGGCAGTTGTGTATCTAAGGAAGTGGATCCTGACATGCAAAATTACCGGGCAGTTGTAACCAGTACTGGTTACCGGTTTAGGATTTTCAGGTATTATTTGATACTATTTGAGTTTTGAATTTGTTTCATGAAACGAGATGTGCCTCGGGCGGGATAGTTTAGGGTTTAATACTTTATATGTTTTATGTTTAGTTGCGAGTATCGCTTTGAGATTTTATATGTTTTATGTTTGGTTGCGACTATGGCTTTGATACTGTATATATTGTATCTTTCGATAAGAAGCTATCATTAGGGACTTTCCTATGTTGGGAGAATAAGGCTCCCGGTAGCCGGAGGAAGTGTACTGAAGAACTGCTGCTCTTCACGTCAGAAGAGGCAGACTTCGGCTGACAGAGTTTTCAACATACTTGGTTGAACAGTTACTCTCTGCAGTTCGCTTAAACCAATCTTGAGGTTGAGATCTACCAAACATCTGGCAACCTTCAGAAGTTGCGATACCTTAAGAAATCTATTCAACATGCTGTGCTAAAGCCTACGGAGTTTGACACACTACTTGCCATCTCGGTACTGAGCAAAGCCAGTTAACCTACAATTACCGCATCGCCCGAGAGGAGGTTACATTGATTTAACTACAACAGGTTATCAAGATAGAAGTCGTTCCGGGATCAAGTAAGGGCAAGGCCACCGAGAAAGGTTTGAAACAGCGCACACAGGATTCCAAAGGACGTTCAAAAAGACTCCAGCATTGGAGCTGTCAGCCAGCGATGCAGCTGGTAGGCAGTTAGCCAGAGACGCTGCTGCACAATCAACAGGCAAATCATCACAACAACAAGTGGAACCGCCAGCCCCTACCCCCGGAGGGTACCAAGAATCCCCCAAAAAGCCTACCAGTACCCGAGTACCTCCAGCACCGCCAGGTAGCGATCCTGGTAGCTCTGATAGTAAAAAAGGATTAGACGGCATGGCTTCCGAAGCAGGACCCTCAGGGTCCGGAGCCCCATCCCAATAGGTCCCAAGACCACCGCCACCTAGGCCTAACGCACCCAGTACTGCTGCACTCAGTATCAAAGTACCTTCACCCAGCAAGTTCAATGGTGAAGGCGATGACCTCAAACTAGAAGGGTTCGCCAGATAGTATAATTCAGTACTGTTATACCTACATATCAATAGACTACTGACTAGCGAGGCTCGAGGAGGAAACTATTGGATCATCTATACTGAAGGATGAACTGAAATAGCAGCTTTCCAAGCAGGGGAGTATATCGGTAAAGATATGACCAGAGAACACCTGGTTGGATTCCTACAAGAAAGATTCCAATCTTCGTAACAAATAGATGATACCTATCGCAAGTTCCATGAAATCACGTAAGTGTATAGTGGCGAGATGCAAAGAATATCAACCATAGCAACCGACATGTTGATGTTCCAATCACGCCTAATTCCCAACACCATCAGCAACGATGCTTGCATCCAACAGTTCTTTAAGAGCATGCATCCTAGATTACGGCAAGAAACGGGATTACAGAATGCAGAAACAGATACTGTTATGGAAGCTATACAGAATGTGGAAAGTGCAGATGCTACCCTAATATGTACTGGCGCCTATGGGAAGGAAAGATTCGGGAAACCATCATAGCAATCCACCTTCAACCAAGAAGGACGGAAAGACTGTGGAAAATTAAACAAGGCGCACGCTAAACCTAAGGAAAGAAAAGAAAAGTGCTTGTGCTATACCTGCAGAGGGAAAGGCCATGTGGCACGAGACTGCCCCAGCAAAGATGACAAGAGCAAAGGTAAAGGCAAAGCAAAGGTAAAGAAGGAGGTCACCTCCAACATAGAGAGACAGGAACAACTAGTGCAAGAAGTGTTTATCAGTGGCATGCAGATTGAGGAAGTAAAAGAAGACATCCTCACGATTGCTGCTAAACCAACAAAGACCTACCTCAGGATGCTCTTGAAAGAACAATGCACATCAATGGCAAAGAAGCTAAAGTCCTATTTGATACTGGATCAATAGGAGCGAACCTGATTAGTGCCACTTTTGTCACTATGCACGGAATTCCATGTCAGGAATTGAAGACACCAATCAGAATACACCTAGCCATGAAAGGATCACTATCCAAAGGTCATAAAAAATATTCAGTCAATATATCAGCAAAAAGGAAGAGTGCAACAGGTACTAGAATGTTGTCGGAAACCTAGCAAAATACGATGCCCTAATAGGAATGCCATTTCTGGAACAACACCAATCTCATATCGAATGTTGCAAATGAGCTATCATGTTTTACCGAACAGAATGTGCGAATTATTTGAACACCTGCTAGTGGCATGATCCGAGCAGAGGTGCTTAGCACTGAAGAAGTTATTGACCAACACCCGCCAGTGTTTCCCGTGGAAATACCAGAAACCCTGCTGCCTCTGAGGAAGATAAATCACAAGATTGACCTCCAGCCAGGAAAGGAGCACCGCTCTTTACCCACCTAGTCAATACCGGAACGATGGGCATTAGACATTAGTATATGGCTAAGAGAAAAAGAAAAAGCAGGAATCATCAAACAAGAAGCAGTTTCATTGGCAGCACCCATGTTTGCCCAAGAGAAATTGGACAAGAAATGAATGAGGCCATTAGTGGACCTCACAGCGAGAAATGAGATTATAATTAAAGATGTGGAAACTATTCCAAACCAAGCGATGATCCTGAATGCCCTAGCTAGGGCACGATACCGCAGCAAAATCGATCTCCGTGATGCCTACTTTCAAACAAGAGTAGAACCAAATGACCTGAGTAAGAATACTTTCAAAACACCATGTGTCTGCTTCATCCGCAACGTTATACTACAGGGAGACACGCATGCTGCAGGGAGTTTCATGCGCATAATGTCCAATTTATTCGCCGCTTACTTGGGACGGTTCATATGGGTACCTATCACTGATATACTCGCTTTTTCCAATGCCAAGTCAGAACATTTGAGAAACATATCTTTGATTTTTGCCAAGCTCAAGGACGCTTGATTTTATGCAAGTAGGAAGAAAGTAGAATTTTGCGCCACCCTCATTGAACTGTTAGGCCATATTATCAATTAGGAAGGACTCTCATCACCACTGGAAAAAATAGTGAAGATCGAAGAATGGATTACACCAGGGACTGAGAACCAGCTAACGGAACTTCTAGGAATGGTTAAATACAGCGGTCAATTTTTGCCATACATTGCGACAATTACATCACCCTTAACGGAACTCACCGGAACTGCAGAGTTTGTGTGGACCGCTGCTTAAGACCAAGCCATGGAAAATGTTAAGCGAGTTGTTCCAAAATACGAGGTTATGAAACTCTTAAAATATGATTCTTGACTTCCAATTTGACTAATAACCGATGCATCTATTGCAGCGGTAGGAGCATGGGTAGGTCAAGGAGAGACTCCAGAGAATGCAAGACCAGCTTCCCTCCATAGCAGGAAATTCTCTAACCCTCAGATAAATTATGGCGTAACTGACAAGGAAGCTCTAGCGATAGTGGATGCACTGATGGCATTTTGTCATATACTAACAGTAAGCAAGTCACTATCGTCACAGATGACCTACCTCTGACGTACCTCAAGACTAGCCGAACACCCACCAAGAAGCAACTGCGATGGAGAGGGTTCATTGGGAAATACGATACTGAAATAGTGTACAGACCAGGAAAATGGAACTCTTTGGCGGATGCTTTATCCCGCCTTTATGATGAGAGCGATGATTACCAAGATACTGCAAAGGATCCCACATTAAAAGATGATACACCTATTTCCTCATCTATTTCGTCCTTTCTTTCTTCCTAAGAACCTACTATTAGACACGTAAAGACACAAGTCGAAGCCCTCACAGTTGAGCACATCGGTGCTCATTCGGAATGCAGAAGCGACTGCAGCCGGGAGCTAGCACAACTAGATGCAAATGCTTACTGAAATACCGAGCCCGTAAATGACTGGGCCGACCTTCGAAGTTATACCAGTGGTAGAGGTGAACAGGAACTCGAACATGGATCAATGTATTGGGCATTTTGCAACATATCCTTCTGCCCTGACTACGAGATATTGAAACCTAAGACTAAGATCTTGTTAGGCTGACGCCAAACTCAAGTATATAACTGAGGGACGTAGGCCCGAAATCTTTGATTGGAGAATCTGTCGAGGAAGGCGCGTCGCGATAAAATAGGTCAGGTAAAGATGTAAAGCGTAAAACAATATTATATTGATAAGATCTCTTCTCCGTGGCTTGATGATGGCTGTAAAGCTCGGGAGGCACTTCGATATTTATATCCCGCATCTGAGTGTTCGCGGACTACTTCTAACTACTATCCCTCCAAAGTACCACTCTAGTTTTAATACGCAAACGTCCAGAATCTTATAAGTGCGAACACCGGTTGACCCTGAAACTTATCACACCCTTTCTTGGACTCGGAATAGTATTCCTCCGTTGAGATGACGGAGCTATTTGTTATTCCAAACTGCGGCCTCTAACTTAGATGTCCGCATAGACTATTATATTACTTTAGTCTTGTTGACTATCATCCCAGTAGTCTCTTCGGTCATGAAGTGATCAGGTTCATGCCGTGCTACCTAGTGCCAATCGCAAGTCCGAGCCCAACGTGTCAACATCTTAATGGGCTCCGACTTATCTAGGTCTTCTGTTCTGAGCGTGCTTCCCCTTGGTCCGCCAGCCTCCGTAGAGGGGTCCTTTTGCTACGACCAACCAACCTACAGCTGATCTCAGAAGGGTATGGGTGGACTCGGTATACCCCTAATAGCCTTCGCCACTGTGATATCCTCGCGGAGTATTTCGTCGAAAACGTCCCGTCACCTTTGACCCAAAGTTTAGGAAGCCTAATCTTGAAGCCTACTATCTCAATGGGCCTCTGACGGAATAACTCCGTTCCGCTTCCCAGATGTGGCCAAAGGTCTCCTCTCATATATCCTGCGAACAGCATGCGGTTGGACGGACGGCGGCGATGTATATGGTGTTATGAACTGGGCTTCATTGATGTGACATTTTAGTTATGGGGCGCAACTCGCGGAATATCGCTAATGACGTGCCAGCCCCATAAGGGGGCCAGAGGGGGGGTGTTGGCACTCCGGTAAATTGAGGGTCTGTGCGCAGTTACCCTATCGTGGGTCTGTGCACATATATCGGATTTCCATCTGCCTAACATGAGCTCCCTCCTTCCAGGCTTCGCCTTGAATGCCTTTATAACCATTTTATAATTTCTTCTAATTACATTTTAAGACTCAGCGTGGTCAGGGTAAAAAACCTTCCGCGCTTACTTGGCCACGGTAGGAAAACCTTTTCCTCACTATCTTACTTCTGCCCTTCCTGGCATGTACGGATTTTCATCATGAAAGTTTTCCACGACTTCCACCGCATTTTCCATACCGATGGCAGGCTCCCATGTATTCTCATCTTACGAACACCCTTGCCATTTTACGACGTACCACGGTTCCCGCTTCTCTTGATGACTGCTGCGTACTCGTTTCCTGTAACAACGAATCTCGCTTCTTACGATTTTTCCAACCTCCCATTGCAGATCGCTGTCAATGTCCTTCGGCTCTGTAGCGGGTTGTTCGCGATTGTCATGAACTGACTTGGGGTAGGGTTCTAATAGTGCGACATGCAATACAGGATGAATGTTCGATCGATCAGATATGTTGAGCTTAAATGCTTTGGGTCCGCGGTTTTCCATAATTTGGAAAAGGCCGCATAGCTTTGAACTTAGCTTCTTGGATTTTCGTCGGGTGCGGATGTTTTTTGCTTTCAACATTACTTTGTCCCCGATCTTGAAGTCCGGCTGTTGTTGAGCTTTTCGGTCATAATATTTTGACATCCCTTCTCGCGTGTTTTCTAGCGACCCTCTTGCTTGTTCATGTATCGTCTTAATCCAGTTTGCATAAAGTGTTGCTCCGGGATTTTGAGCTTCACGCTTCTTCATCCACTCTGTTTGTGGATGGAATCTGTAGTTCGCATAGAAACATGACATCCCGTAAGCGTTGGTTGCGGAGTTGTTATAGGCATGTTCAGCTAGAGGTAGCAGCTGATACCAAGCATCCTGATCGTAATTGACCAAACTTCGAAGGTAACCTTCAAGCACTTGGTTGGTACGTTCAGTTTGTCCGTCAGTCTGCGGGTGATATGCCGTTGACATTCGTCGCTTAATTTCCAGCACCTTGCAAAGGCATTCCCAAAATTCTCCTGCAAACTTGGAGTCCATGTCGGAGACGATTTCGGTTGGTAGGCCGTGGATCCTCCATAGTTCTTGCAGGAATGCGTTTGCGACATCCTTGGCCATGGCCGAGGTCTGTAGTCCGAGGAAATGTGCCATCTTTGTGAATCGATCGACTACTACCATTATCTGAGTGCATCCTTGTGACTCTGGTAGTTGTGTAACGAAGTCCACTGAGATAGACGCCCATGCTGCATAGGGTATTTGCAGTGGTTGCAATAATCCGTACTTAGCGTGTCTAGACCCCTTGTTGTGTTGACATTCATCGCAGGATCGTACGTAGTCGTTGACCCATGCCGTAAGTCCTTTCCAGTAAAAGTCTCTCATGATTATTTCCCAGGTCTTTTCTGGCCCGAAATGTCCTGCAACTTTTGCATCGTGACATCCTTCTGCAATCTTAGTATATAGCGACTGACTATTTGGTACAAATAGTCGCTGCTTATTATATAGTAGATCGTCGGTTAAGGTCTAGTCTTTGGCAAAATCGCTTCCTTCTTCTCGTAACCTATGGAGCTCTTCTCTCCGTTGCCTCCGAGCTGCCTCTGTTCCAATAGCTGCCTGTATTTCGCTTAGCAATTCAGGATTGAATTGCTTCGTACCTTTTGGCAAGATGATATCATTTGACATTAGAACTTTTTCGGGTACTTCAGAAATATCGTACCAATGTTCGTTGGCTTTAGCCGAAGCCTGTAGGCAACTGATGCTAGGTTCCTGTTCCTTGACGATCAAGGATCTTGTCGCCATGTCGGTGCTTCCGAATCCTGCGGTTCCTCGCTCCGTTTCTTCCAAGTCATCGACTTCTATCATGTCCGAGGTGTTGACCTTTTCTACTACCAATTGAGCTATGCGAGCACCCATTCTTATTTGGCAGTCCACATCTTTATGGTTGAAAAGTACGACTTTGAGTACGCCGGCGTAATCAGCCTCGATTACTCCTGCGCCAGTAGAGATTCTGCTTCGGACCGCTAATCCACTTCTTGGGGCAACTCTTCTATAAGTTCCTTGGGGTAGCCCCACAGCTATACCCGTCCTTATTAACGCTTGTCCACATTTCCGGACAATGTCATCTTCTATGGCGTACAGGTCATGCCCTGCCGCCATTCGTGAGCCCTTTGTTGGCAAGTATGCCTTTTTACTCAATATCTTAATCCTAATAACCAGTTCCCATCCACCTCTTCCAGGTTCCAAATCCAAATCCTTATCTCCATCCCAGTCCTCTCCTTCATCGCCTACACTCGCTACTAGCGTTACCAAGAAACTTTCTTCATATAAAACTTTCTGTTCGCGATGTGTAGCTCCCTCCTCAGGACGGTACTCCGGCGCTCTGCTTAATGCGTCAGGCTTTCCGCCCTTTGTGCCTGGTCGGTATACAATCCGAAAATTGTATTCTACCAACTTCTGAGCCCATCGGATCTGGCGGCCGCTCCAGACTTTCGAGGTGAGGAAGTATTGTAGGTTCTGATGGTCGGTAAAGACTGTAATCTGTTTTTCTGTTCCGATCAAGTAATGTCTCCATTCCTTAAAGGCTTCCAGCATTGCGAGAAGTTCTTTATCATGGATCTCATAATTGCCCGGCGCCGAGTTTAATTTTCTTGAATGGAAAGCTGCGGGATGTAATCTTTTCTCCAAGTATTGAGAGAGGACGCAGCCGAGTGCAAAATCGCTAGCATCTGTTTCTACCACTGTTTCTCTTTCTGGGAAAAGCTGGTGGAGTATGGGGGCTGAGGTCAACCAGTGCTTTAGTTCTTCGAAAGCCGTATTCTGTTCAATTCCCCACTTAATATTCTTAGGATTTCCTTGTAATGTCTCTGTTATTGGTTTGCAAATAGCCGCGAAGTTTTTTATAAACCGTCGTTAGAAGTTAGCTAACCCCATAAAGACTGGTGCTTCTCTAACCGACTTAGGTGCTTTCCAGACCATTATGGATTCCACCTTTCGGGTGCTCATAGACACCCCATCGACCGCCACCATATAGGCGAGGAATTCTACCTCCGTGGCATGGAAAGTCGATTTCTTTAGCGATATCGCCAACTGAAAGTCTGATAGGCTTTGTAAAACTTTCTCAACAGCTACGATGTGTTCCTTTTCATTCTTTGAGTAGATGAGAATATCATCAAGCAAACACACGACTCCGACGTCCAAGTATTCCTGTAGGACTTGGTTCATCATATCTTGTAAGGTTGCCGGCGCGTTTACCAATCCAAAAGGCATAACCTTATATTCGTAGTGTCCGTACCTTCTACGGAACGCAGTCTTCCATTCATCTCCTTCTTTTATCCTAATGAGGTGGTAGCCGTCCTTCAAGTTTAACTTGGTGAAGATCTTTGCACCGGCTACTCTATCTCTGAGTTCGGACATTAGTGGAAGGGGATGCTTGTTGAGGATAGTAATCTTATTCAGATTTCGATAATCCACAACTAGATGTAGTCTACCATCTGGTTTAGGTACGAATAATATGGGTGCGCCTGCTGGCGATGGGCTCTGTGTGATTTTTCCTTGTTTGATCATCGGCTCCAAGTACTCACGTAAAGCTTGAAGCTGTTTTTCGGATAGTGGATATATCAGCCCCCAGGGGTGGGTTGATCCTGGAATCAACTTAATTTCAAGATCGAATGTCCGTCCAGGGCCTAGAATTTCTTCCGTCGGTGCTTCCAAGAAATGTTTGTAACTCCAGTATTCTTTCGGTAATGATTCGAGTTCCACCGTATTCTCGATGGCTGCGATTCTTCCGATGTGGCAGGCATTAAGATCCCTAGCGACGGATTCGTCATATACGAACATATCAGCTATTCCTTCATCTTCTTCCACACAGTTTTCTCAACTTTTTGCGGAGAAAGCCCAATTTTCTGCATCTTCTAGGTGAGACACTAGGTGTTCACGATGCCACCAACCAAATGGAATTATCATGCCATAGTGACCTGCTTTAGCCACTTCACATGACACTTACGACATGTGTCGGTTGTTTCCTATTTCCAATTTTATTGCGAGGGTGTAACACTTTCCTCCAGAGGGGGCAGACGATCCGTCAAAGCCTAAGATATCAACTGCATTGTCGCGTTCTATAGAGGGAACGCGAAGGTCTTCAACTAGGTCTTTGTTGATAAGGAATACGTTGGATCCCGAATCTAACAAGACTTTAACTTTGTATCGCTTATCGTGTATATGGAGGTAAGCAATCCCCTGCGGAGAGTTGTATTGCTTTGGTTTTGCGGCTTCTAACTCCATGCACTTAGCGCGGAGAAGATTTTCTTGGTTTATTCGTTTAGGCATCGTTGGTGTTGGGTGTAAGTAACAAGATTTTTGTTACTACGCCCCCGTAGTTTCGACCATTGAGGTCTCCTCCGACAAACTAGTAACTCTTTAGCTGTAACAATCTGGGTTTACATACTAAAGCGGTGTTTCACCGATATGCTATTGCGCACGACCAGTTTTCAGGCTGGATGCCTTCTCCCCCCACATGCCAGACCTAGGCTCATAGCAGATTTTCGCGCGGTTATCCGCCATTTTACTCGCCTGGTGTGGGGTTGCCGCTTTTACCGCGTCCTGTCCCTTAGGATTTCGGTTATCCGTCCCGCTCCCTCAGAGGGGACTTGCGCACCAAAGCGGTACATCACAATCCCCCACTCTGCCCAGAAGGAAAGATAGTACATACGTATAATACGACTCAGACTCGTGTGGTAGGTGGAACGGCCCGCGTCGGTTGTCCACCTGTCGTGTATTGTTATCAGGTATATCTTGCATTGCTATGTCCCAACTTCTTCAGTATAGTAACTTGCTTGCACACAGGTAGCAGGTAACCACCAGGTGACTCGAGGAACTTTGTACTGTTGGCTCCCAGGCCATGTGGGCATGTTACCTATCCTCCCTTTCGATCAAGACTCTCCCTATATTGATTCTTGTGTTCGAGCTCGTAAGTCCCTCGTGGGGTCCCTTCACTTAGAGACTACTTGCGTTGATCCTGAAAGGAGAGACTTGCTTCACGCCGCTTTGATCTTTTTGAGTTTCGATTCCCGCAGTTGCACACGGACTGCCCGATCCCCGTCGTGGTCGGTACCCAATACACCCCAGACAAAGGGAGTTCCCATTTCGATTCCAGCTCCATTCAGACACTGAATACCTAATCGCCGTCGCCATTGGTGCCAATGCACTGACCTAGGTCAGTTCCTCGTTGTCCCCCAGTTCCCGGATCTTATTCACCCCGGCTGGGTTCTTGATGGTAGCGACTCTGCGAGCNTTCCCGGATCTTATTCACCCCGGCTGGGTTCTTGATGGTAGCGACTCTGCGAGCTAATCTAGGCTGTACAATAGCCGATCTTGCTCGTCGAATTCCCATTTTTATCGGTCTTGAGCTGACCGTTGCCGCCGATATATGGGCATCTCCCCAACACGTTTGATAGGTGTGGTTCTTCTTTCCACAACGCGTACAATCTCCTTCTTTCCTCCAAGTTTCCATTACACTCTGCGGGATACCGGTGTGGGCCGGGGCAAAGTTTGTTTGGGTGGTTTTTGTCGCACCTCCCAACCTTTTCCTGGGGTTCTCCGGTTCATCGTCCCTTTTCCGTTTTCGTGATGGGGCTCCACCTCCCTTGACATAAGGTTTAGTATCCCTTTATCGTTTTGGTTTAGAGTCCCGTGGGTCTTCTCTTTTGATCTCTGGGACTATTTTGGGCTTCGACAGTTGGTCTCGCCCCATCCTTTTTCTGGCTAGTAGTGCTTCTGCTGATCACCCACATAGCCTAAGTCCCTTCTCCCAGTCTTGATCCGTCGTATATTGCAGGGCCGACAACCTGCGGACAATCTGCTCGGGAAGTTTGTCTTCGACTACTTCTCTCCAGGATTTCCCATTCATGCGTGCACGAATGTTATGATTGTGCACGAATGTCAGATAGCGTTCAATACTGCCGTCGTACGTGACTAGTTTCATGGCTCGAAGAGCTAGTCTTTCGGCTTCTACGGGGCGAATCGTTTGATCATATCATGTTCAAAGCGGGTCCATGTCGCCAGCTCCGCTTGCTGGGTTTCCCAGTGAAGTCCGTCCATAGCCTTCCGGTACCATATGGTATAGGGAAGGCCTATGTCTCCTTTCCTGCGACTGAGCCCATATATGATACGTTCCCGGGCATCATCCCAGATGCCCGGGCTTCTGACGAAATAGTCCGTGCATTGCAAAATCCACACATATATGTCTTGTGCGGGTCTGTCCTCCAAGAATGGGGGTGGTTCTGGCGGTCGCTTAATGTTTAGCGCCATCGCATTGGCAAGTGTTTCTGCCATACCAGACTGTTCTAGTGTTTGTCCTTTCCTGCCTCGGCTAGGACTTCTTCTCCGTCTTCCTCTCTCATCATCATCATCATCGTCACTAGGATCCCCTGGGTTACCTCCTTGGGCACCTGAGGGGGATGCATCAGCGGCTTCTCTGCCTTTCCCCTTTTCCCTGCGTGTAGGTGGGGCGTAATACTCCCCGTCATCCGTTTCTTGGACTGCAGGTAAATGAGCGGGTCTAGCAGCTACAGGACTTGGTGCGGCAGCCCACATTCTGTTTATTGACTGTGTTAATACCTTAAGGGTATTATTAGTCTCGTTATTTTGTTGTTGCTGTTGGTCCGGAGATCGGCGGATCTCTGCCTGGCGGGTAGTCTGATCTAAACGCATCTGTCCTAACGTACTGTTGATCTCTCTTTCACGAGTGAGGCCTTGCGCGCGGAATTCTACAAATTCCGCTCCTAGACTGAGAACCATCTGTTCCAGAGTCTGGTCTCGGGCTAATGCTGCTTGGCTTTCGTGTCCGATCGTTCCATGTAACCTCGTGGTTACTTCTTCATGTTCCTATTGCCACCTTTCTTGGGCCTCTATCTTCTTTGCCACTTCTGGGATCATTTCCTCTTGAATCCCTTTGACCTCTGCTTCCACTCCTGCCAGCTGCATCAACAAAAGCCCAATTTCGTTGTCATGGACATCTTGTCCTTCTGCGATTTGTTGCTGTACCTTAAGTAACTTTAAGGTATTGTCCTGGGTTGCCCCCTTCAGATTTTTAAAGGGGGATGTTGGCTTGGTCAGGCGTGGTGTCTATGTCCTGCCTTATTCGACCTAAAGTTATCCCAAGACGGGCAGCCAATCTGGCTAAGTTTGCGGCGTGGTCTCCTCCTGGTTCAGGAGTAGAGGCCCTTGATATCCTATGCGTGCTTGCGACACTGGAGGATCGGTGAGAGGGCACAACTCCTCTCCGGAATACAGAGTCCTGAGGTGTCGCAGGGTAAGGAGTATGAATGGCGGAATCATCCACCTTATCGGCAGTATCGGGTCGGGTATCCATAGGTTCAACCGCCGTTATTCTTTTTCTCGGGTCTTGAGGTATCTCCGCCATTGTAATACTTTCCAGATAGGCTAGCTGCTCTAGTAGCCCTGGAGCAGTGATTACTGGTACTTCGTACCCGAGTTCTC
The DNA here is from genome assembly GCA_014065205.1 of Tuber brumale. Classification (NCBI taxonomy): domain Eukaryota; kingdom Fungi; phylum Ascomycota; class Pezizomycetes; order Pezizales; family Tuberaceae; genus Tuber; species Tuber brumale. Next base: position 359,746 of record JACCEG010000037.1, on the reverse strand, counting down.
AATATCCTTGAAAGGCTTTACGGAATCGCATATAAGGTATCCAATGTTTGTGACACTCTAGGGGTGTAGGTACAAAAGGGTTCGGTTGGTCCGACTCTGCACTGAACACCGGAATCTCCTTTTTTCGAGGTTTAGGATGTACATGTAGTACATATAAAAGTGTATTAGGCCCAGGCCGAGGGGATGTCTGGCCCGCGGATAACGGTCCCTGGGTTTTCCTTTTCCCTTTCTTCCGTCTTTAAGGAGCACTGGGTGCTCCAGTCGACGAAATCTTCCGACATGGTCGAATTCCACGCGAAATCCGAACCGTGCCAAGTACGATATATGCTATTGCATTGATCCCTCGTTGGGATCCCAAAAGGTACTGTGAACAACTAGGGTTCTTGCGTATATTCTTCTTCGATTTCGAACAGCTCTGTCTCAAATATTTCTTCGAAGGAATGAATATAGATGTGACGTTGAGGTGCTTCGAAAATGTGATCGTAGTTTGAGGTGAGGGTGGAGTTTGAAGTGAACTCGTTGTTCATGTAGTGAGCCTTGGTAACAGGAGACCTATCAATATACTGTTAGGTGGACGCCAAACTCAAGTATATAACTGAGAGACGTAGTCACGAAATCTTGGATTGGAGAATCTGTCGAGGAAGGCTCGTCGCGATAAAATAGGTCAGGTAAAGATTTAAAGCGTAAAACAATATTATATTGATAAGATCTCTTCTCCGTGGCTTTATGATGTCTGTAAAGCACGGGAGGCACTTCGATATTTATATCCTGTATCTGAGTGTTCGCGGACTACTTCTAACTACTATGCCTCCGAAGTACCGCCCTGGTTTTACTACGCAAACGTCCAGAATCTTATAAGTGCGAACCCCGGTTGACCCCGAAACTTCTCACACCCTTTAGCGGACTCGGAATAGTATTCCTCCCTTGAGATGACTGCTCTATTTGTTAATCCAAACAGCGGCATCTAACTTAGATGTCCGCATAGACTATTATATTACTTTAGTCTTGTTGACTATCATCCCAGTAGTCTCTGTGGTCATGAAGTAATCAGGTTCATGCCGGGCTACCTAGTGCCAATCGCAAGTCCGAGCCCGATGTGTCAACGTCTTAAGGGGCTCCGACTTATCTACGTCTTCCATTCTGAGCGTGCTTCCCCTTGGTCCGCCGGCCTCCATAGAGGGGTCCTATTGCTAGGACCAACCAACCTACAGCTGATCTCAGAAGGGTATGGGTGGATTCGGTATACCCCTAATAGCTTTCGCCACTGGGATATCCTCTTGGAATATTTCTCCGAAAACGTCCGGTCACTTTCCACCCATAGTTCAGGAAGCCTAACTTGGAAGCCTACTATCTCAGTGCCCCTCCCACGGGTTAACTCCGTCTCACTTCCCAGATGTCGCCAAAGGTCCCCTCTCATATATCCTGCAAAATGCATCCGGTCGGATGGACGGCGGCGACGTATATGGTGTTATGAAGTGGGCTTCATTGATGTGACATTTTAGTTATGGGACGCAACTCTGGGAATCACGCTAATGACGTGCGGGCCCCATAAGGGGGCCGGTGGGGGGTGTTGGCACTCCGGTAAATTGAGGGTCTGTGCGCAGTTACCCTACCGTGGGTCTGTGCACATGTCTCGGATTTCCATATGCCTAACAGATCTACGCCTGCTCTCCCTGCCACTGCCTACCAGTTATCGAAACTCCACCTAACACCGATAATGATCACAATGATAGAGCAACCCATTCACCATGCCACCCCCTCGATATCCGTACCATCACAGAACGTCGCAAGAAAGCTCTAGGCTGTGACACAACCCCTACCGAATGTCATAACCCCGAGTACCCTGTACATCACCTTCACGAACCCCTACGGAGCACCTCGAACCTACCTAAACAAAGTTCCAGTAGTGGAACCACCATACCTACCTCACGAGAAGCGTGTGCTCTGCAAGCTTTTTAAGACACCTGAAGAGGAGAAAGCGGAAACGGTATTAGAATGAGTGGTAGACTAAAAGGATATCATCCATGGAGTGGAAGATATGAAGATCATTTGGAGGGAACAGATGGTTAAATGATATAGGAACGATCCTATCTACCAGTTAGCGAAGGATTCTAGCCATACTTTACGAAACGGAATGATTCAACATTACCGAACACAGAATATTCTACTCTACGCTACTACAAGAGGAGGAGAGGATTGCCTTTACCTTGCGAAGGGTCATGGAGTGAATGGAGAAAGACTAAGAGAACTGATAATACGTGAGATACGCATTAAAGGACACCCTAGCAAGGATCGAAATCTCCGGTATGCGACGAAATACATCTACTGGCCGGAGATGAGAAAGGATTTCAAAGACTATATACAGCAGTGTGAAATATGTCTACTGAATCGGGACAGGAATACATTATCCACGTACAACACACTTTTGCTCCCCTTTCCGTCTGAAATATTCTCCCGCTATGCTATTGATTTTATGGCGCCTTTGACTAAATTCAGAGAATATGATTCGGAACTGTTAGTAGTGGACAGAGCGGTTGGGTTCAGCTAGCTGATACCAACACAAGTAAATGCTACTACTATTTCGACCATGGAATTGCCACAACACCATATCTTTACCCCTCATGGAATACCTGCATCGATTGTTAGCATTGCTGACCCCTGATTCACCTCCGGGTTTTGGAAACAAAGATTGAAGACGACAGGAGTCGAACACATTATGATTACGCCTGACCACCACCAGACCAATGGACAAGCGGAAAGAACAATCTCAGAACTGCTAACAGCATTAAGGAATGTTGTTAACGCAGGCTAGTCCAACTGGGTTATCTTCCCTCCATGAAGTAACAGGTTACTCCAAGGCAGGTCATTCCGATACTATTGCAATGTCCACATATAAAGCAGTATATGGACGAGAGTACCAACTGCTGGGTACCTATAGACTCAATGCTACAACAGTACCCGCATCCGATGATTACTACAATCGACACCTGGTAATTGGAAATGCGGCATACCGTGGCTTAACGTTGGCTAGAGCAAGATCAAACGGAGTAGCAGTTAAGAGGAGGAACTCACACAAACCAGTGGACATTGGGGAAAGGATTATGGTTTTTGGAGACAAATTTGTGACAGAATATGGCAGATCTTGAAAATCACTGCCACGCTGGTGAGGCCCTTTTACAGTACTCTAATTTGACAAACCCGCGCAGAACGATACGATTAGCATGGACGCTCGGATGTACCGAAGAAAGAAAAGAGTTTTCCACTGCTCAGCAGTCAAACCCTACCACCCTAGCGACGATTTCCAGTACCCAGGGCGAGCATTTGCAAAGCCAGCACCCACTCTCATCAATGCAGAACAGGAATGTATAATTCAATCAGTTATCGTTTACTGGGAATAATATGGAAAGGGACAGTTCTTGGTTAGTTGGAAAGGACACCCAGGAAGCGAGAATAGTTGGGAACCTGTGGAAGGATTAGAACATGTGATGGATTTAGTTTAGGCATGGTGGACAGATAACATGGTAGGAGATGAGTTTTCTGCGGTATTTTCTGGGTTTATTCCTATGTGTTATTCTCCTACTAAGGATGGCTTTGAGAGCTATCAAGATATACTACCTGTTGATAAAGGTTTTTGGGATCCTTATTTGAATTCTGATTATGATAGTGAGGATTAGGAATTTTCTTGTTATGTTTGGAAATAAGGGTTTTATTTTGTTTGCAGGATGTAAGCGGTATTGGTTACCAGTTTAGGATTTTCAGGTATGAGTTGATAATGTGTGAGTTTTTAATTTCTGTCAGGAAACGAGGTGTGCCTATAGCCTGATAGTTTAGGGTTTGATACTTTATATGTTTTATGTTTAGTTTCCAGTATCGCTTTGATACTTTGTATGTTTTGTATTTGGTTTCAAGTATGGCTTTGATACTCTATATGTTTTACGTTTGGTTTCAAAGCTATAGTTTTGGACTTTCATATGTTAGGAGAATACGGCTCCCTGTAGCCTAAGAAAGGGTATTTAAGAACTGCTACTCTTCATGTTAGAAGAGGCAGACATTGGCAGACAGAGTTTTCCATATACTTGATTGAACAGTTAATTTCTTCTATTCGCTAAAACCAATCTTTGGTTTGAGATCTACCAAACATCTCCGAGACGTCAGAAGTTGAGATATATGCAGAAATCTATTCCCCAACCTCGGCTAAAGCCTCCGGACCTTGACTAGCTAGTTACTGTCTTAGTCCTGTGCAAAGCCAGTTAACCCTACGATTCCCGAGTCCCCTGTAAGGTGGTTACACCAGTTCCAGATCTCAAAGTGACCTGCGATATTAAGGACTTAGGATACTTGTAGAGGTCCCATGATATGTAATATAAAGAATTGTTGGAGATCTCGTAAATGATAAACCTAGACAGAGAATCAAGGATGGCATGAGCGAGTATATAGGCCTGTCACAACAGAGGTTGGTTAAGCGAAAACGAAGATGCTATCTGACCATGAGAAAGTTTAAAGGGAGCCACAGCAACTGCAGCTCCACCATACAGTTATCATGGGCGAAAACCACGAGATAAATCAGGTGATGCAGATCCATTGGCCCATGAATATGATATATGAAAACCATGAACAGGTGTAATTTTGGCAGTGTTTCAAGAAGAAAACCAGGGTTTTGCAAAGGTCAGCTTTATGAAGAAATGAATTTCTCTAAAAAACAGCAGGAGGTTTCCGGAGCTATAACCACCACAGTTACCGTACTCACAGCTTGTTACTCAGCGGGAAATGAAATGCCAAGACTCGAGGCGAGAGCCAAGAAGAGGGGTGTGAAAAACTTTCTCCTCTTGCTCTGACTCACACGAACACGCTCTTGCTCAATTTCTTTTCTTCACTAACCTGCTCAATTTTATCATGCAACTAACCATAACTAATAGGAAAAACACGGCAGTATAAGTAACTAATGAAAACAGATTCCCTACGCGCTCAACGACCCTTCCTGGTCCTCTATCGGCTGCCACACATATTCAGGTAAGCCCCCATTCCGCGACGCATTTCCGCGCTGACAAAAGAAAAATCATACAGAACAAACAAGACTACGCGCACACGCATATGTGCCACGCCCATACCCGTATACCTCCCCGAGTCCCCAATACCCAGAACGCTCCCCTACCCATAATATTCTCGTGTCCATAGGGACAAACAATGGAGGAAGTGATGCCGAAGAGTGAGTAACCTAATAGACACAACAACGAGAAAATGGGACAACAGCTCACTGGCGGGTGGGCGTAGGGTGGACAAAGAACAAAGAACGGCAGGGGACGAGCGGCAAAATGGCGAATGGTAAGCCACCAAATAAAGACGATAATGGCAAATATCCAAGCGGCAACAGACGGGTGGCAGATGTGATAGGTAAGCATACCCCGCATGCTTGGAACATATCGAGCATGTTCAAACATGCTTGATAGGTTCCATGCATGTTGGATGGTGTTTGTGTATGTCGAGCAGTATCCATGGTTTTATCCATTTTCAACACTCCCACTCTGTGAGCCATGCTTCAAAAAAAATGTAAAAAAGTAAAGGAAAAATGAAAATAAACAGAGCTTTCTGACCGATGTTTTTCCTCATTTCCGAATTCTCCAAGGCTTGCTGATGCTCCCACTTTACCGGCATTTTAGCGAACCTTCTTTTTCAGTACTCGGTCCTCTCTCAGCTGGGTATTCTATTACCACCGGTTACACCCATATCCGCTCTGTACCGTTGAACCTTTTCACAGCTTGCGCTCTTGGTGAGGCAGTCAGCGATCATGTCGCCGATCTGCAGGTATTCCAGCTGCATTTCACCTCTAGTAATTAGTTCCCTGATATAGTGTTCCTGGATCGCTATGTGCTTGGTCCGGGCATGGAACTCAGGATTGTGAGCGAATGCTATTGCGCTTTGATTATTGACATAGATCTTTATTGGTGGTAGGACTGGGGTAGCTGGAGTTTCAGCCAGGTTTTTAGGTGTATTTTCAGAGAGGTCTGAGTCTGGCTCCAGTTGTGGTGTAGTTTCTAGTATAGGATCTGGGATTTCCTGTTCGCTCTTTTGCAATTTAGCGACAAAGCTTGAAACCCAAATAGGTTCCTTCACAGCTTGTGTGAGAGCCATATACTCGGCTTCTGTGGAGGAGAGGGCCACGGTTTGCTGTCTTTTCCTTGACCATGAAATTGCTGACAAGGTGCGCCCGGCCTCATCATTTGCATCTGCAATCATGCACACATAACCACCCATGCCTTTACGACTATCTAGATCTCCAGACCAGTCTGCATCGCTATAGCGTACAGGGTACAAAGTGTCAGGAGGGGTATAGAAAGGGACCAGTTTTAATGCCAGCTTGGCGGTACTACTCAGATAGCGCAGTAGGTGCTTGGCGGCAACCATCTGGCTTGTCTGAGGTGCAATGTTGAATTGGACTGAGAGCACCTACTGCAAATGCAATATCCGGCCTGGTGCAAAGCATGAGGTACATCAGGCTACCGATCATACACTGGTATTCTCCCTCATCTGCAGGCAAGTTCTCGGTACTAGTAGCATTTTCTGCCTATGGCTCTTGTTGTGGGAGATTTGTACCAGGATTTAGCGGAGTAGAAACAGTATAGGCATGTGCAACGTTGAACCGCTCTAGGACTTCCTGTATATAGCCAGATTGGTTGAGCCTAATTTCTTTGAGTCCTCTGGTGATTGCAATCCCTAAGAAAAAGTGACCCGGTCCTAAGTCTGTAACTGGGAACTGTTTTGCTAGCAGGATTTTCGCTTCATCAACCATGTAGCATGGTCCAATCCAAAGAACATTATCTACTCAAATCAGGGCCCCGCAATGGTCTTCCCCAGACCTTTTCAAATAGACAGCATGATCCGCAACACTTCTCTTGAAACCACATTTTCTCACCAAATACTGATCCCACTCTTGATTCCAAATTCTTCCTGCCTGCTTTAGTCTATACAATCCTTTGAAGAACTCGCCAACTTTCTGTCTTCCTCCCCTAGCTGGCGCTTCTACAGCTAAGCCCTATGGAATTTCCATATAAATTTCTTCTTCCAATTTGGCAAGAAGATATGCACTCTTGACATCTGTCTCATCGATCTCATAGTTCCCGGCTATATATAGCAAGGTACAGGATAATTCGCAGGGAGGTGAGCTTGACAACTAGCGAATAGGTCTCCAGGTAGTCAATTCCATACCTCTGTGTAAATCCTTTAGCAATCAAGCAAGCCTTGCACTTTATGACTTCTCCTGCAGCACCTCTCTTGACTCTACAGATCTATCTGCATTGGACTGGTTGTCTTCCGCTGGGTAAATCTACTATCTCCCTGGTATTGTTGTCAATAATGGACTCGAGTTCTTCCTCAATTGCAGCCATCTACTCAGTTGCCATTGCTGAGTTGATCGCTTCCTGGTAGGAATACTGCTCTTCTGCATCAAATGCTAGACTAGCAGATACCAGGAAAGCCTCATGGTGCGACCAGGTTGTGGTGAATTTCCCAGCATTGTCCCGGCGAGGTCAGGAGAGAGCGAGTGGAATGTTTTGAGTTATGTCTGTTGCTGCTGGTATTTCTGGTACTACCAGTGACTCTTGTAGCGGTGGTTGTTCTTCTGGACTGGGAGGTGGAGAGAGAGGTATAGCAGTGGTTGGTCGTTCTATAGCCTCCTTTGGCTTCGCTCTGGCTGGAGTATCTTCTGTACTTTCATAGTCTGATTCAAGGGTTGGAATAAACACCTCTTGAGTGGCCTCTGTCTTTTCTTCTTCATTTAGCTCCTTTACCACTCTGATATCTCTCACAACTAGTATCTTCCTGTCAACTAAAACCCGGTACTGGTTGGTTCCCTCATAGCCAACTACCTGGCATTGGTCTCCATTGTTCTCCCACTTGGTCCACTTAACCTTTAGGATATGGTGGAAGGCAGGTGTTCCAAATGGTATCAGATGGCAGAGGTTCGGGCACTGTCCAGTCCATAGCTCATAGGATATAGCATTTCTGGCAACGGTACGACTTCTGTTCTTGAGGTAAACGGCGGTGTGGATAGCTTCTATCCAGAGTTCATCGCTCAGTTGGTGGTCTAGCATCATTGCCTTGGCAAGCCTAATCAATGTGTCGTTGGCCCTTTCACTCACCCCATTTTGTTTGGGGAAGTAGGGAGCAGTTTTCTCGCGCGAGATGCCACAATCAGAAAGAAACTTAGCGAAAGCATGACTAGTATACTCGCCACCATTACCACTCCTCAGGGCTTTGGTCTTCAGGTTGTGATAGTTCTCAACGAAGGCTTTGTACGCTGGGAACTTGGAAAAAGGCTCCGATTTTTGGTGGAGGGTGTAGACCATAGTGTATCTTGTATAGTCATCAATGAATTGGAAGAAATATCGAGCTCTTGCAAGAGAGGTGGTCCCCATAGGTCCTGCAAGATCATGGTGGATTAATTCAAGTGGGGTGGTAGTTACTCGAGTAGTGGGAGAGGAGTTAGGGTTGCGAGTTTGCTTTTCGGTGATGCAATTACCACAGCCAGGATTTGTGTAGTTACCATCGATCACCATCTCCCCATGAATCTCTGCTAACTGCTTGACTTTCTCAAAGCTAATATGGCCAAGGCGGGGATGCCAGTCCACCAAAGTCCCATGCCTCACCACTGCTCTGGCTGAGTTTGTTTCCACACTTGGAGAGTAGGTTTGGAGAACATAGGCATTTTGCTAGAGCCAGGTGATACCAAACAGCTTTCCCCCATGCTTAATGCTGACAACCTCTTGTGAACCAAAGTTAACAGTTCCCCCAGCAGCTTGAATACAGCGAACAGAAACTGGACCACTACTTCCCATTTCTGGCACATACAAGACTTTCTTTAAAACCAGCTGGTTGTGTGGACCATTAACTACAATGTGTAATAGGAGATCCCCGTCACTCACGGCAGTCATCGCGAAACCATTAGCGATATGAATTCAGGTGTGAACAGAGGTAGGAGACGGAACCTATGAGCGATTAGAGGTCATATGGTGAGTAGCCCCTGCGTCTAAACCCCCATCGTGACCGAGAAACCACTACTGAATTTTTGTCCTTAGATGCGACACTGGCAGCCCATGCCTTTACTGCTTTATGTACCATCGCCGAGTTTCCAGTCAGACTTGGACCGCAGGTGAAATCCCATCTCCTTCCCCGGCCCCTACATCTTGTACGTCTTCTTACTTGCGGCTTCTTTGGGCACTTATTTGCCTAATGTCCCTTCTCTTTACAGTAGAAACAGGTGTCATGCTCGACACTTTATTCCTTACCCTCTGAGTTTGACCTTCCAAAATTTCCCTTCCACCATAGCTGACCTCTTTTTCCGCTCTTTTCTCTTTTTCCGCGACCAGCAAAAAAGGCACTTGGCGCTCCCCTCTCGGCAGTGGTACCCTGATTCCACTGCTAGTGCTCTAGTATCAGACGGTCCCAAATCATATCATAGGATGTAGCGTCATAGTCAGAGGTATTCCAAACTGATGTCTGGACGGAGTGGTAGGGCAAAGGTAGCTTAAACAACAGGAGGGATTTTTTATCCTTCTCTTCCTGGACTTCGCCGGCAGCAGCTAACTGATGGAACAGTTTCTCTAGAGCTGAGATGTATTCCACAAAGTTATTATCCGAGTCGTGATACTCCACCTTGGACAGTTCTTCGTGCAGGAACCAAATTCTAGCTTGATCTTTCCTGGCAGACCTCTTTTCCAACTTCCCGCAAAGGTCTTTGGGATCTCGTACCTCGGCATACAACTCGCGAGGTACACGGTCCACAAGCCTTCACACCCTACCCGGGGCCATACTGGCTTTTGTCTGCACAAGTGCCACAGCTTCTTCTGCCTCAGCAGGACACTAGAGCATTCCTGACACTACAGGCCAATACCCCTTCTCAGCGTGTATATCTATCACAGCTGGCCTCCATTCTCGATAGCCAGCAGCTAGGGAGAAAGGGTTGATGCCTGGGGAAGTGAGAATATGGACCTCCTGGCCTGTGGTTTTGGACATTGTGACCGTGTAAGTGAGGTAAAGGTACTGGGAGATAGTTTGTATGACTGAGCCGCAAAATCGTGGAGTTACCGTCAAATTGCGGAGGTAGAAAGTGGGGTGGTGCGACCCTGGGAGGTAGTAAGGCAACGGTAGGGCGCTGGTATGGTGAGGGTATCGTGAGCCGCAACTGTATCTCGAGCTGGAATGGTATCCAGCGGTAGAGCTCCGGACTTGTGTTAAACTGGGCTCATAAACTAAAAAACCGCTGCGGGTTTCCGGTGCTATAACCACCACCATTACCTTGCTAACAACTTGTCACTCAGCGGGAAACGAAACGCCAAGACTCTAGGCAATAGCCAAGAAGAGGGGAGGGAAAAACTTTCACCTCTTGCTCTCTCTCCCACGAACACGCTCTTGCTCTATTTCTTTTCGCCACCAACTAGCTCAATTTTATCGCATAACTAACTACAACTGATAGGAAAAACACTGCAGTATAAGTAACTAATGAAAACAGATTCCCTACTCGCTCCACCACCCTTCCTGGCCCTCTATTGGCCATGACACATATCCAGGTAAGCCCCCATTCCTCCACGCATTTCCATGCTAACAAAAGAAAAAATCATAGAGAACAAACACGACGAGTCTAACACGCATACGTCCCACGCCCACACCCGTATACCCCCCCGGGTCCCCAATACCCACAACGCTGCCGTACGCATAATATTCCCGTGTCTATAGCGACAAACTCCTCAGGAAGGGATGCCGAACGGTGAGTAACCTAATAGACGCAACAACGAGAGAACGCGACAACAGCTAACCGGTGGGTGGGAATAGGGCGGACAAAGAACAACTAACGCCAGGCGACGAGCGGCAAAATGGCGAACGGTAAGCCGCCAAATAAGGACGACAATGGCAAATATCCAAACGGCAACAGACAGGTGGCGCATGCGATAGGAAAGAATGCCGAGCATGCTTAGAACATATCAAGCATGTTCAAACATGCTCGATAGGTTCTAGGCATGTTGGGTGGTGTTTGAACATGTCGAGCAGTATCCGTGGTTTTAGCCATTTTCAACATTCTCCACAATACGCCGATAGGAGCCGATACCCATCTTTCAATGTGGATACTGTAACAACTTATTGGCACCATTTATACACCCACTATCGGACTCAAAGACAGAAATATCAAGTGCTGCTCGCGATACCGCACAACATGCAACCTATATATATCAGAGATGTTCATGGGTGGACAATGATAAGATGTTTAGGTGTGGTCCAATAGGTTTGCAGGTTTGCATTTGTTAATGGTATGCTTCAGAGTAAGGACATGCCTATGTGGTATCTGATGATGCAGAACCAATTGACTTTTGTAATAGAGGGAGACTCGATTTTCTAATTGTTTTTCAAGTAGGCAAGCGTTATTTTGTTTTGGAGATGTAACTGATATTGGTTATTTAGTCACGGATATGAGGATTTAAGGCATATAAATTGAGAATGCTCATGAGGCGAGGGTGGTTAGGCAGGCACGGATTTCATGTAATGTTTTATGTTTGATTTAAGTCATCGATTGATCCCTAAGTTATATGGTTCCAATTAGGCTCCAGGATAGCCGGAATAAATAGATTTAAGGACAGCTATCCTCCGAGAACTTAGGGGAAGCCAACTTCGACTGGCACAGTTCTCAATACACACAGGGGAGAAGTCACTTCTGTTCAGTTCGCATTTGAATTACTATCAAGTTTGGGATTTGGGGAGCTAGTGAAATAGTACTAGATGGCTCTTCAGCAACCCTTTCAAAATCCCAGTCAGCTATATCTATATCGCACCTCTTTGGGGTCTGAGTCTAGTGACCGATAGCTCTATCGAAAGACACATCCATCTGGCGCGTGCAGCACACCCAGTGGAACACGTTACAGCAGCGAAGAAATTGGTGAAAGAAATGGTGGAGCAATTTCGAGTGCAATTCAGGTGAGCGCCAGGCATTGATATTTCTGGAACAAATTGCGTTTTTTTTATTACACGCTTGAACAAAGCTATCTCAGGCATGGGGCAATTGGTTTTCATTTATTTCTATCATTTAATGTTTAATGCTTTTGTTTTGTCGACCGGGGGAGGTGCTAAGACCCCCTCAGACAATGTCACAGATTGCGCCATCAAGGCGTGAGTCGGATCCGTATCGTGAGCCGCTTTCCCGTAAATCACGTTACATGATAGCCAAATCAGGTTTCCTCTACAACTTTCTCAAGTTTCAAAAGTTTGTAATATTCCCCACATTATCTACGTTTTTGCCGATGCAGAACCAAGTATTTCCATGTTCTCCTCGCGATTGCATTGTTACCGATGACATTGGATACTTTTGATGACAGAAGAGCACCTGACGGGCTTATGCGCTGGTATCTGATGATGGAATTGGCATTTTGGCATTAGAGACTTAGCACTCCGCAGGGGGCTATAATTATTTCTATTGTGATTGCTTGAAAATGCGGTATGGGCTGTCATGACTGATCACATCCAATAGGTTATCTTTTGAGAGCCGGGTATGTTGTTACGTAGTACGGCTAGAAAACCAGCTCAATTTGGCATCACAATACCACTATGTTCCACGCTTATCATAATGGGGTGCAGCGTATGGCACCCTCTCCCTCTAGTACAACATACACCCCTCTATTCAATTTGGCATAATGCAAGCCCTATTTATCTCTCCTTGCCAGTCACTGTCCTGGCATCCTAGTTCATGGGTGGGAGAGCATCTCCCACAATGGTGGACAATATCTATCTGTATGATACAAATAACTTCAAATCGACATCGCGGGAGAAGATGCGCCTACCCTTCTCCTTATTTCATCAAGCCACTTTGTTGGCGGCCCATCAAAATACTTCGGATCATCATCTTGAATCGGTATTGTGTGCATATCATTGGCTAGTATTCGGGCGACTGGCTGATATATTGCAGGTTTGCTTCAACATGACCTGAGCCGATGTTATGGAAGACGGTATTGCCGAAGGTGTGAGGTTATGAGATGTCGGTTTCTGGTATTTTACTTTCTTTGTATAGTTTACTGGATTTTGCTCTACGGTATCAACCGTCTTAGATGAGGTATTGTAGTCCACTATTCAAATGTAAATGCTGGAGGATCTGCCTTCTGTGTGTCTTCGAAGTTGATGCTGATTTGTTTGTTTTTGTCATCGTTTTTACAGAGGTTCTGTTAATTCATGCGTATAATCCATACTAGAAGACCGCAGCCGAAAGCAATTCCGTCTCAATAACTTAACAATTCAAAAACAAACTCATTTACAGGCACTCCTAAGATACAGGTGATAACCGAGACACTTTGGACAAAAGGTAAGAAAGAACAAACAAAACGATACAAAAGGGTGAAGGGGTGGGAGAGGAAGGTGGGAAAAAGCAGAGATGAAATAAAAGAAACATAACTAAATAGCTCATCCAGAGCAAGAAAATAGCCAAGCTCATCATTCCAAACCACAACCCCAGCCCCCCCTCTCTCCAGTGGAATAGCCTGGGTATTAGGCGTTCCCGCACGGTGTTGGCGGTTGGAGTCGAGGGGCATTTGCTGCCCAAAGCGGAATCAGGGAGAGGGCCTGAGAGATCTATTATAGTAGAAACTCGAAGTGTGGCTGGAGGTCGGGGACGGGTGGGAGGCTGATAGCCTAGGCGATCGGGTTCGCAATTGGTAGCTATCGAATCTCTATCAGCAACTGGATGAATAAATACTAATGAAAACATGGAAAGGCAGAAGAAACTTACAATTGCGAAATACCTGCTGCTTCTCTTCCAGAGTTGCATTTCGCCAGTCGCTTGGGGAAATCCCCCGCAGTGACCTGAAGGTCCACTCCAGAACTCGGCCCTGGTTCTCCCTGCAATGTGGGAGGATCGCCAGCACATCATCACCCGGGACCTCGTGGGCGGCCGTGTTCCGTTGCGGTATTACTATCGACAACTGATAACCAAGGTTAGTACCACTACCTACCTATCTGTGCCCGCACAGTAACATCTCTCTAAATCCGCTATTTCTGGTAGCTTACTAGGCTCGCGATTTGCGGACAAAGGCTCTCAAGAAGGATTGCCTATTTGGCAGTGTTAGGTTCCATTAACCGGCTAAACGAAACCTATCTTGGCCCGATGTCGCGATTTATCGCGATTCATGATATGCGAGAAATACTGGATTTTGCGAGATTTTCCGGTGTTGGACCCCGCTCGGTAACCACTCTCCCCGCCACCATCGCTGCGTGCCTCGAAGCCCGGTTTGTTGTGATTATCATCTGCGACATCGTCGTGGTGGGGTCGGGATTTCCGGATCTGTTCACGGGCGTTAATGGTGGAGAGCCAGCCTCGAGTTATGTTTGATGAAAGGAAGCAATCAAGGACTTACCTCTTTAGCAAACTCGGTTACCTCCCTCCCATCTTCATAGCCAGACTTCAGGAACTTGCTCGAGTGCTTCAGAATCTTCCCAGCACGGTCATCTTGCCCACCGGTATTCTGACCCTCTTCCCCACCAGCATTCTGACCATCATGCCCGTCGGCCTTCTGACAATCCTGACCAATGTTCACTGCCTTCTTGTACATGGCCTTTATGACCACGGCTGCGACGATCGGGACACAGGTGCCCTTCATGGCTTTCTCTAGCTCCTGCGATAGTTCAATCGCATGTGCATATTGCGCGGTGGCTGTGGCCTTCAGGACTTTATTGTGCGCCCTCCGTTCCGCCTCCTCATCCCTCTTTTTGATATACTTTGCCTCCAGTTCCTTCTTCTCCTTCTTCCATTTTGGCCCCTCCTGCTGGAGCTGTCGTTCAAGCCTTGCGATCTCATCTCCTAGATCCTCTCAGCGCTCGTTCTGGTTATCCTTCGGTTGAGCCTGTCTGCCCTTGTCCGGCATCATGGTACTAGAGAATGAGGCTTGTTGAGCAGAATGGTGTTGCTAAGCAGACCCGCACAGGTGGATATCGGCCACGAGTCGCGCAAAAGTTCGTATAATAAAGTAACCGGTTGCGCCATCCGGTGATCTCGATGGTAGATGGGGAGCAGACACGATTTGCTAGCAGTGTTCCCAACCATGCCGGGCGTCCAGGGCACGGTGGGTGAGGGCGGCCGAGCATGCCGTCTGCAGTTCATAAGGACAGCCGTCCCATGGGTTGATGCCCGGGCCCAGGAGTCGTAGTATTAACGGTATCTTCCGGCGATCACATGCAGGGCTGGCAGTCACCTACAGGGCCCGACCATTACCTACAGGGCCCGGCCGTCACCTACAGGGCCAGACCGTCACCTTCCATCACTGGCAGAAAGCCGGCACACCCCACACCTGTTGAAACCTGAAGGGCCCGGCCGATTGTCCCGGGCACTGGTATTGGGCGGACGCCGAGATGCCCGTCCGTCCCGGGCATCCTCCCATGCACTGCCATCCACCCCGCCCACGCCCAACGACGGACGCACGGGACGCCCCGGCCCACTGTTTCCGAGGTCATCACCTGGAATGAAATGTGCTGCACTGAGCCCACAAAACTTGCCCCCTCTGGTGGGTTCGAATCAAGAATCCCCCGCACCAGCCCGCGGCATCAGCACTCCCAGATAGATGGTCAGCTGTATTTTCCTAATGTCATGGGAACTTCTTACCTACCATTCCTAGTGACACTGTATCGTGAGACATTCGGTCGATGTCTTGAACTAGTTCCGGGTTCCAAATTGATTCAAAATAATTGGCAGAAACAAGGAAATCCTCATTGACTTGGATTCGTAATCCATAAGGAGTTGGGGGAAGATCGAGCACAAGAACATTGGGAGGGGGAATTCCGCAAATTAAGGTAGGTACCACCGTGGCACCACCAGCTTTGACACCAGCCAATACACATGCGAGTTGTCCAGGTTAAACTCTGTAAGAACTGAGATTATGAAATCCGAGATTACATGAGGATCATAGGTGATGCATGGAAGAAGATGCACAGCCCAGGGTCTCCGCAAAAAGTGATTCATCGATGAAAGGGGAATAGCTGGATGATCCATAGTTTCCCATGCACGGGATGTTGTCTTGATCTCTGCTAGTTTGACGTAATATTAGCATGGAATAACCGGCGGGTTAGGAGACACTGAGGCAAAGTTGTTATGCTTTGCCGCTTTGACGTACAAGAAGGTCTTCGTGACCTTATCCTTGATAGTTCGGTTTGGGTAAGGAAAAGAAGGAGGGGTCGGAAAGGGAAACATAAAAATTGTGAGGCAAGGAATATGGCAAAAAACCAGCAATGTGAAATAGGACGGGCCCTCACTATGAACAGTGAACCAAAGCGTCCAGTCCGTCCGTCTTCGGGCGCGGACGGGACGGACGGCAGTGCATGGGAGGATGCCCGGGACGGACAGGCATCTTGGCGTCCGTCCAGACCACTGCCCGGGACGGAAGGGTGGTCCCTGCAGGTTTCTAGAGATATGGGATGTCCCAGGTTTCTGCCAGTGACGGCAGGTGACCATCGGGCCCTGCAGGTAATGGTCGGGCCCTGTAGGTAATTGCCGAGCACTGCCGATGACCACCGAAAGATGCCATTTATAATAAGACTCCAGGGCTTGGGCGTCAACCCCCGGGACGGCCGTATTTATGAAATGCGGACGCCATGCCCTACCGTCCCCACCCACTCTGCCCGTGAGGCCCGGGACCGTTGGGAACACTGATTATAAAAGCACCCCGAAGAATTAATGTCGGAAGTAGCAATGGAAAGGGGCGATGAAGGGACGAAGGTGGAAGGGATTGCGTACGAATCCATCAGAGGATGGTCTGTCTGGGGGATTTGTGGGCGATAGGTTACCCTAAGCTCCAAGGTGTGAGGGCTAGAGCCTCAACCGTCACAACTCCCACCGAACTAGCAAACGTGCAAGATGACTGTTGATCTCACTTTACCTAGCAAGCTGAAACTTAACATTCTTGAAATTTTACCTTGCAGAGCTATGGCGAAAAGAGAGCATACTAATAATCCCAAATCATCGGTTACCATACCAGTATTTTCCCTACACCTACTGGACCGTATCACACAACTCGAACCCTTTCACTTCTCTCTTGCCTTCACCATCACGAACAACATCGCCCCATTTCTTCTCTTTTCTAACTCTGCCGGTCTAGCTCCACCATTCTGGCCCCTTATATCCGTATCATTTTCTCCCTCTTCTAACATTTCCGGATTTCATCATATATCTTCATCATCTAATATCTTGAGTGTCCTTCCATTTTTCGCTTATCAGATTCTTTTTCTTTCTTTCCTCCTTCGCTCTCATTCCTCCCCCCGCGTATCTCTCTTTTCTGGATAAATTTCCTATCCACCGCTTTACAGAGGACTCGGTTCCTCATCTACCAACTTCCCATCAGTCATCCCAATTATGCCCCAATGCTGGTCAAATATCGTGCCGTATTCACCATCCTGCACCTGGCCATTATCTGGCCCACCGGGCCCTCCTCCGCCCGACTGCTTAATTCGCACACTGGTTCCGAGGGAAGAAACCGGGGAATCGAATCTAAATGGAAGGAAAGGCTATAAAAGAAACAAACCCCGAAACCGGGTCAGTTGATATCATCTTGCATGTGGGAAAAAGCGGAAATCTTCCTTCCGTTTACCCCCCCCCTCCCTTCCTGTCACTGGCCTGACACAAGCTGTGACCCAAACTAGGTAACCATGTTCATCGCTGACCGACCCTTGCCCAGATTGTTGGACTTATCAAAGTATTGATGTGGTGGAGCGTGGACGGACCTGGACTAAGCATGTTGCACCACTTGTCCGTGGTTTACGCCCAACACCCATCATCAGGTCGATTGAAAATTATTCCCATAATATCCAACAAGAGATTGAACAGAACCAGACACTCCTTTTCTGTCGGGCCAGCAAGCTTGAGCTTCCTCCCCTTCTACTTGTTCCATTCGCCACTTCTCTCCCATCGTCGTTCCTTCTGTTATTCTATCTACCCAGTTAACAGAACTAAAGAACCAGCAGTAAGCCTGCCCTCTAGATAGTTGACCCCCGCCCCACCCCTCCCAGACTTCACATTCGGCCTCTTGCTTATCCATACGCACGCTGTGATCGGGAAACTCGAGTCGTTCGATGTTACTCCCTCGGCGACGTGTTCCCCAACCCTGCCGTTGTTTGTAACAGAACCGGTTACTTTCCCCCAAGTTACTGCTCCGGTATCGCGGTTCTAGGGCGCGTGGACCAAAGAAATATTGTCACAAGAGATGACTTCGACCTTTTGTGTTTCTCTTGATCCCGGGTGACGGCCTCATCATCGACTCGGGCGTCTAGTAGCCGTGTCCCCGATAGCCGGTAGAGTTTTCGGTTGCATACCCGCATATTATCTGACTCGGCACAAGGATTACGACCAAAGGAAACGCAGAATTACGGTCATAGAATCGACTAGAATGGCGGGGGGTGCATCAGGGAAGGCTGGTTGATCATTGGCTGTCTGGCCTTTTCCCAACAATATCGTGGCCTTAATCTTCAAGCTACACCAATATGGAGCCAGTGAACACTTGGCTGACGAAACGTGGAGCTACAGGCGAGTGAAGTGTGGAAACTGCGAGACTACGGGGCAGGAGCACATTGAGGTGGAGGGATTAGGCGCTCAGACGGGAGTGTTGGCGGGGAAAATATTACGAGAAAATGGAATCGCACGCCGTGGCAAATTGTAGGACTCAGAGCGGTCGAAGGATTTGTATTGGGTAATTCCCGACTGGGTGAAGAGTTATGAGAATATGGGGGGCAGTAGGGAGGCTGCACAAGTTCAGCAGTATCAATTTACGGTGTCGATAGCGAGCGTTGCCCGGGGGCGGGCGGTTGGGGTTATCATTGGGTCAGTAACCGATCTCCAATATATGGAATCCAGCCCAACCCGACCGCCTGAGATCCCGTCTCCCTCTGATCACATGACTCCAGATGGCGCGTGAACCCAGGCGCTATCATCGGTGTCTGTGAACTCACTTCCCCCCTCAACTCCCATATCCGGCTGGGCTGAGAGTGCACAGTGTGACCACAACGCCTTTTCACCGAAATAACTATAGCACCGGCGCCCCCTTCATCCCTCCACAACAAGCACCCATCCAATGCTGTGTCCCCGGAAATCTATGCACGACCGAACAATGAAATATATGTTTGCACCGCGGGAGGTACGGAAGTCCCAGTGCCCGGCACAATAGAGAACGTACAAATGACGAGGCCCCCTGCGATGACTTAATAACTCCAGTGCGTGGTATATCAGACTACCTTCGTCTTGGGCGCGTAACCGGTCACCACGACTACCATCTGCGCAGTCTGAAGCTGGGTGGTTCCGGTGGCCGTCTTATTGGTGAGACCAGGACAGAGGGCTAATTGATGCCCACGGGACATTCGTGCTTGGGAATTAATGACACCCCGGCTACGGTGAAAATGGTTTCACATAGTGTTTGAAGGCCAAACGGTGTTGGCGGATATCGGACAGTTCGATCCTCGGCGGGTCCCTCAATTTTCAAAAATGCATTTTCCCATTCACCTGAATCATGTCCTCTGTTCTTTTCCTCTCCAGCATTGCAATTTCTGTTGCAGAGCGGTGCGGCTATTTCCCCGTTTGGTTTATTCCCTGGGGATATTTCTCACCCTTGTTTTTCCCTCCATTTTTCACTTTTTGCGCGCCTTATATCCTTTTCTATCTTCCTAGGTATATGCAAACTTTAATTCCTGGTTCCTATTTGCTCTGTTATTATTTTATCTTCGTTTGCCCACACCCTTTTGGTCGATCCCAATGGACGAAACTCTGTACGTCCATTTCGTTAGCCCTTCCCCCCCTTCTGTTCTCCCCTTTTCTTCGCACCATCCACCACTTTGTATCTGTGGGTACGGTGGTAGGAAAGGCTGGTTGGATGGGGTGGTGGGAGACACAGAGTCGTATGGTCCACGTGTCGATAGAAAACCTTATCAAGTAGGTTTTGTGATGTTCAATTCAATTCACTAGTCGCTAGATCGTACTCTAGAGGACGCATACGGGTGAGCGAACACCCTAGTGGATCAGGTCGGAAAGTCTGTCCTTCAGTATGGGCGAAGTGTGCTAAAGTGGGAAGGCATGATAGTTTTGAGGTGCCGTGGTGTGGTAGACTAAACCTAACTGCCGACCTCGACAAGTGATGAACGCTGGATCAGGCAGAACCTGACACAGTTCCATACCACACCCCAAAGTCCTGGGAGACAGAGAACACGAAGAAGTTTATCGGTCGACTTCGCGGTGCAGATTTATATCATAAACCTCCCGCCAGCACTACCGTAGTTAAATTACCTATCCTATCGTACATGCCCCTCACAACCGATATGAAGTCACAGGGTAACATTCAGTAGGTGATCGTGGAAGTTGCAATTGAACGTTTAATGGGTACGAGGGTGGCATCTGGACGGCGAGATGGACAGCTCAGGGGGGGCACAGAGGTTGGGGAAGGAATGACAGCACTGCCGATTGGCACGTCAGTGCGGGGGCGCGTGGGTCCGGGTTTTCTTTATTCTTTTTTGCAGAGCAAAAGCTCACTTCACTTGATCTATAGTACCGTACCCTACCATATTTGTAATGTGAATTACCCAGGTCACGCAATAGTATAAGCTGCCACAGTCGATTTCAGCAGGATTTGTGGAGCACTACATCTTGCACAGCGTTATGTTGACAGGTTCTCCACACCGTGCTACCGGGTTGGAAAAACGTGGTGGATTGGGCTCTTTTAAGATGGGTGCATGTACAATTAGAAACGCCAATGCTTCTTTTTATCTCTTTGTTTTTCTACTTTGTTACCTAGTGCGACGCGACTGAATAGACCAGGCGAGACCAGACCAAACAGTTCCATACAATTGCCATGCTCTGTGCGCGTGCGATGCTGCCGTGATGAAGAAAATAAATAAAGAAAAACAGGAGGATTTATATAGCAAAGACAGGGATAATTGGAATTAGTAGAGGGAGATGAGGAAGAAAGCACGACCACTCGGCACTGCGCAGTACTAACACGTAAGGTTGGTTTAGGGTTAAAATCCTGGAGATAGCCGAGGCAAGAATGAGATTCAGGGCCCAAGGGAGAAACAGAAGAGAATAGAAGACGAAGAAAATGCCAATTGCCGGAAAGGGGGAATCTAAAGAGAATGGAAGCAAACGCTAAATCATGGCAAACCACCCAAACAACGTGGCCGCCATTCCCACTTCGATTCCCGCTCCCCCTCCGTCCATGGCGCATGCCGGTGTCACCTCCCGCCGATCATTATAGCTGAACCCTCTCCCGCCGGCAAACACACACTCGACCCGGTGCCTTAGCCGCCGTTCATTGCCCCTCCACCTGTTATTCCCTCTGCGAACTGAGCTACCCACTTCTGGCCCCTGGATTTGCCATACGGTGACACCCACCAGGGGTGTGAGCCCGCCCGGGATGATGGCTCCCGGAGCAGCACGTGGTCCAGGCGAATGCTGTGTTCATCCCCCAGACACGCTCAGTTGAGCACCGCGACACGGTCCTTTTGAGAGGCGGCAATGACGAGGGATAGTTCGCGTATGGCGTGGAAGGGGTCTAGGAGGTCGATACTCGTGGCGCACTGGTGAGCGGGGCAGGAAGGTGCGCAGGGGTGACTGGCAGTAGACGGTGGGAGTCAGGGAGGAAGTGACGCTTAGCCGGTGCGTGTTGATCCCAATTGTGGAGAGTATCGGGGATGTGCGGGGGGTTTATGCGGTTTCTTCGGTGGAGTGTGTGTCCGTAGAGGTGAAGCTCAGAGAGGAGGTGTCGCCAGAGTTGAAGGGAGAGGGGTAATTGTGGGATTTGGAAAGGCATCTGCAAGAGCAGCGGGTGTGCTTTGTTGGCTTCCTGATGATGATTACTGGGGACTGGATGGGGTACAAGGATGAAGATGAGGAGGCGGAGGACGTGGAGTCGGAGCCTTGAATGAGGACTACAAATTGGGCGGGGCCCTACAAGTTTAGGGAAGAACGGAGTATGGATTGCGTCCGAGCATCTGAAGGAGTAAGGCCCGGCGCCGTTGTCGGAATAGGGATCGGTCCAAGAGGCGTGATGACTGCTACCGCCCTCCGGACTGCCGGTAGTAGCAGATTCAACGGTTGCACCGCCAGGACCAAAGAAAATTTGAACCTCTGACGATCCACTTCCTTCGCTCCAGCCACCCTCTTCATCCTCCGCGGCCATCAACTGACCGTCGCCTTAATGAGTCCTCTTCCGAGTACTGATCTGCGTCATAACCAACGACGGCCATGGCGAGCTGGTATACAAGGTCTCTTGTCCGTCCTAGGACTGGTATGTAGGCTCCGGGGTTAGGGGAAATGTCTCCGGCTCCAGTCATCCTGCTCAGCTGTGTCTATAAGCTAGCCACCGGGCCGTAATAGCTTGTTGATATTGTCGTAGCACATATGGAAATGAGCGATATTCTTGCAGGAGCCTCCGTCCTCATTTGGGATTCCTCGGGGAGGGCCCTCCCCACGTCTTCATTTATGTTGGGGACCGGTTTAAAGGTTAGGAGCTTCGAGAAAAGGACAGACCAACCACAACTATATCATCCTTAGCCTACGATTCACTTATAGCATCCGTGGTGGGAAATACTTACTTATCCATCCCGAGTCTACATTTCCCCACCGGGCCCTCGGTAATGATATGCCAAAGTATTTCAATCGTATGATATCAATTGCTGTAATCACAAACCATTTTCTGGTGCGTCGAGAAACGACCTATTAGGTATATTTCAACCATGCCCTAAAGCGTTCTGGCTGTTCCATTTTTCATGGGTGTCTTCATTCGACGTTTCGTACTAGCGTCATCATTTCCAGGGGAGGCTTCCCATTTAGATTGTACATCCCCTCAAGGCCACCTCCAGTGTCATATCCAAATGGACTACCCATCCTCTTACTCCTCCTTCTATGCCTTTCCGTAAGCCCACCATCCATACTGTCTTCTGGACAAACAATTTCAATCTTCTGTTATTGCCAATACAAGAACTTGGATTTAATGATTGTGTCGACTGACAGCGACCAATCTCATTTCTTTGTCCAGTGCAACGCCCCAGGTACTCTCCCCCACTGACAATCGGAGTGCCAATTTGATTTGGTCTCATGTGTACAATAAGCAGCCTTCACCATCATCGCGGGCGCTCGCCGGGGCCTCCTCAAACTCCGGGTCTCCCACTGTCAGCGACCTGATCACATGTGGTTCTAGAGGGTCGCTATACACGTGTCCGGTGGGGCAAGTATGGACGTGAGGGTCAAGTATGAGGTTCGGCGAGAGGATCGGATTTAGATATGCCGAGCTGTAGACACGAATTGGAGACCTCAGGGTAATATATAAATAGTTAAGGCATTTTCGAGCCGAAACCTATCATAATTAGCATCCAAACATCTGAGATATTCAAGCTGGGCGGCGGGTAGCTCGCCAGGCTATTGTGCCAAAACGACACTTCTTCCAACTCACTAAATGATTGACGATGTGAGTAGGTCATCGGTCCGGGATGGAATGTCATTAGACATACGTCTGCAATGGAAAGTCCCGTCACCCGGGTTCCCCTTTTCGCCCCCCATCTCAAAATTGCGACGGGACTTTCCGAATGGCATGGAATCACACGCCTGCTGCTCGCTGAGTAAATTAACTTCTATCAGTTTGTAGGCCGGCAGGCTCACATTCACAAAATTTACAGGGGCTGCGAGATGGCTAAGTTCGTAGAAAGCATCCATTGAAGCGGGACGAAGTTTGATTAGGTTTCCCGCCGAATCGTACCAGGATAGCCGTCGGGGCAATTATAACCGGTTGAGGAGAAGATAGGTTAAAATGAAGACCGGCAACGAATTAGGTCAAATAACCTGCGGAAAGATGGCGCCTGACGACGAGAGTGAAAATATGTGGGAGGAAGGACTGAAAGGGCGAGGAAAGGAAATCCAGGAGAAGAGGGTTAGGGCTAAAAGCGGGGTTTATTTGCGAGGAACAATGGTTTTTCCATTTCTTTCATTTCCCTATGGAAATGGGAATAGATCGGTTGTGTGACCGGGGGTTGATGGGGGAAGGAACCGATTGGGCAGCGGCACGAACCTCCGCAAAAGCGATATTCCGACCTACACGATATTCCACGGTAGTGGGGCAATCGGCGATTGACTATGGATTCTCTGTTTTCTTTTTTTCTTTCCCAATCCTCGCTCCCTTTTTTGCTTTTGGTAAAAACACCGATGTAAATCACATGAGCTTAAACATTGCCCCGTGCCAGGAGCTTCCGCTCGGTTAGTATTTTTGTCATCCTGAGATCCATCGCCGCGAGCTCAGGCGAATTTCCGACTTGAGCATCATGAGCTCCCCTAAAAACGTTCAGTTGGGAATATATTGTGCAAGAGGGAAATATCATTCCCTCCAGTTCAGTGTGTTTTAGTTTTGGAGAACCGGAAATCGGAGAGGTGCGGCGCGCACCAACCGGGGAGGTGTGGGGGATGGAGGAAGGTGGAGGGGAGGAAGTGCAAGCTTGCTGGCCAGACAGAAAAGGCGTGTCTGATTTTAGTCAATGCCTTCTAGGACATTATCGGAATAATTTTGTATCGACCAAATAATAAGTGTTGGGCGTAAACTACGGCGAAATAGGGCGACGTGCATACCCCGGATCCTTCCCTTCTCCAACACAAAAATAGGTTGATAACTCCAGCAACCCCAGCCACGACTGGGCAGTGAGAACTATGATTAATTTACCATGCGCGGGTCAAAGCTGGTATCGGGGGGGCGGAGAGTGCGGGAGCGGGCAGGGTCAAACGATGGAAGATTGACGCTTCTTCCCCAATGCAAGATGATATCAACTAGCCTATTTTTCGGGGTTATTTCCTTTCTGGCCGTGGCTCCCGTTTAGGTTCGTTTCCCTTGTTTCTGTTGGAATATTGTCCCCTGCGTACCTATTTTGTTCCACTATATGACCTAATGGTTTGGACTTTCCTCCTTGCAGTTGAAAATTTCTTTCTTGTTTCGGTGAAGAAAACTTTCTTCCCTCTTACCTCTGGTGAAAATTTTCATCCACACACGGACAGCACAGGCGCGGCAGAGGAGGAGACAGGTGCTATGGTAAAGGCAATGAGTAGGTGGTTAGTTCTATAAGGGAACTTTTGTTATGATAGTTGTCGTTCAAGTGTTTACTCAATTCTTATTGATCTCTTTGTCTACTACATCGAAATACAGATTCTTCTTGTTCTATTCTATCCAATTATCGATCCAGTGATGAGGCCGGATTGATGCTCTCAAAGCCGATATCCTACACACATCAAACCCAGATCCCACTTCCTCAAACAAGAAAAAGCTTGATGTCTTGCGATCCCAGGAATAACGGATATACCCATAAGAGGTTCCGATGTCCCCTCCTGACTGAGAAGAACTACCAAACCTGGGAAAGGAGTATCAAAATGCACCTGATTACCGAGAATGGTTGGGAGAGAGTCATTAGCAAGTAGGAGGCACCAGAGGCCCCTGTTCGCGCTGAAGGCTCCGCTCGGGCTACGGAGTCTGCTCATGCTACAGCTCTGAAAAATTATAAGTCTGAGTTCACTGACTTCACGAAACGTGCCCGAAAAGCTGCTTCCATCATTAACTCTACTCTGGGCTCTAACGTTGACATTTATGTTCCCAATACAATTGGCCTTGAGGAACTGTGGAATATACTTAGAAATAAGCTTACATTGGCTGAAAACTAGGACCTTCAACAAACTTTCCAGAGAGATCTCTATACAATGAGTTATGAAGGAAAGGAAACCATCACATCCTATATTAATTGTTTGCAGGTCTTTTAACAACTGCTTGAATGAACAAAGAAAGAGATCTCAACTGATGAACTTGTTAACCGGGTTGAGACTGCCCTTCAGATAAGTGGAGAGCAAAGGATCATCACATTGGATGATCGCCGCGACCTCATCCATCATGATCTCCAATGTGCCCTCTGCAGCTATCAAGGAAAACCAACAGACAAACTGACTCAGGCAACAAAGGCGTTGACTGTCACGAGATCAACAACCCAATTGTTGCAAACAGGGTGTTCTCATCATGGTTGTGCATGAGGTGGTCACGTGAATGATAGTGGAAGCTCTGACTATCGTACCAAGTCATGCTGGTACTGTCTGAAGAGAGGTCATGTGCAAAATTACTGCTTTTTTAAGAAAAGAGTGGAAGCGGACAGAAGAGAGAGAATGAAACTACCACAGTCCAAGGACTCTGTGCCTCATGGCATCAGCACTAGCATCTCTTGTGCCGATGCCCAAGTTCTTATGACAAAGCGAGAGTGCATGAAGTATACTATTAGTGACTGGTTCATCCACTCTGGTGTACAGGATCACATGTGTAATGAGTATGGAGAATGCTTGTAATGCAAGAGGCTGTCGCATCCAGTCCAGGTTGTACTGGGGGATAGTGCAGTAGTGTATTCCTACAGGATAGGATCTATTCACGCAAATCTCAATATCCTACAAAAGAATGCAATCTACGTTATCGATCGAGGTATTAAATAGATTACCGTTGGCGCAGTCACTCATGTGAGATGCAATTCAGTTTTTAACCACTCTGGATGTCAAATTTGGAAACATGATATCAATAGCCTCTGTGCCCCATACCATGGTAACCTTGTAAAGGTTGACCAATCTCAACTAGATATTTGTAAGAAGATTGCGGATCATTGCAGAAATGCGGACCACAATATGAGCGATCCAGCCTTAACCTCCACCGAAGCTGATATCGCCATACCTGTGAAAGGAATATCGACATGACGCAGAGTTAATTTACAACTCTTCCGCAAGCGATCAGGCCATTTGAATATCCTGGATCTACGCCTCGTAGAGGGTTTCATATGAGGACTCAGAGATAATCACGTGGACCTGCCCCTCCTGCTCAGTCCTGCTTGGCTTGCTGGCAAACATCAGTATTCCTTTAATTGGAAGATCATTGCACCTCCTATACAAGTGAAGTGGGAACTTGTTCACTCAGATTCCTATGGTCCTCTTCGGTTTCCGTCCCGTGCCAGAGCAAGATACTTTTTCCTCTGTATTCATGATTGTATGCGAGTTTCTCGCAGTTACTTCTTAAGGTAGAAGACTCCACTTATTGTCTTAGATGTCTGCAAACACTTTCAGGTAATTGTAGAGAGGCATTCAGGAAACCCAATTGTTCGATTTCACCACGATGATGCTCGCACTGAATATGACAACACTAGGTGGGGGAAGTATGTTACCTACGAGGGAATAACGTATCAACTATCTGCCCCATATATGCAAGATCAAAACTGTATCAGCGATCGTATGATTCAAACAATTATGGAATTGGCACGCACTATTCTCCTGGTATCTCTGCTGGAGGATCGCTTTTGGGCGGGGGCAGTTAACACTTTTATCTACCTCTATAATCGCTCCCAATCTGAGCTCTAAAGCAAATCAATGTCTTCTAGTCATGGAATAGAAGGAAGCTATCACATGAAAACCTTAGGCATTTTGGTTGGGATCCCTGCATTCATGTCCAATAGCAGTATCACAAGAAGCTGGATCCAAAGCCTTGACGTTCTATCCAGTTGTGATATGTGTATGACACAACAAAGGTTGGGGGAGTATGACATATTTCAAGAAACCATGTCCTTAATATTGCCAATATGATTTTCGATGAGAAAAGCTGCGGCAGTCACACCTGTACTAATACGCTCTCTATTCCAAGTATTCTATTGATGGATGAGATTGCCTGGGCTACTATCAGTAATTATCAGTAATGTGCCTACTCCATGAAGTGAACTGCCACTTGCACAGAACCTGCAGAAGGAGATTAGCACATGACTATCATCTCGTGATACCAGTATGCAGAACTTGAATAAATATCACGGGGGATGTCTCGGCGACACAATTGCAAGAGGGTAGCATTGGTGATTCCAATCAGCCGGTTGCTAGTGCATTCATGGAAGACTTGTCTATGCCCACAGGAGTGAGTGGCATAAGGTCCATAGCCTTTAATGGTATGGCAACAGATGAGGAGGAGACTAAGGCTTGGCACAGAGTGGGTTTAGATGGGCAAAAATCACAAGTTCTGAGGATGTCCAGTGGAGCTCAGAAACGCTCTTGGTGGTTAGAAGATAGTACGACTTATGCTGTATGGGCTGGAGAGTAGATTCAACCCCTGAACTATCAAACAGCATTGAGACATGTTACGATCCCTCACCAATGTCAGTTCACAGCAATGGGTAGACAATACTTCTCAAATTCTCTCCTGGCGATAGTTCTTAGGCCGATGCCGATGTTAAGGTAGGAGAGAATCTCGTGTCTCTAGTCCTTATCCCTGATCTCACTCTTTCTCCAACTCTACTCGTGTAGTAGAGTTCTCGTCTCACAGGTAATGATTCGTAAAGAACCTACAGGTTTTATATTCATAAAAGAATAAAGTAATAAGTAAGGAAACAACTTAGAACGAAACATGAAGAGCCTATCTACTTGGTCCTAATGACCTCCTTTTGTCGTTGCCCTGCACACCCTTGTGACTCATTCCTCAAGTCACCCACCACAGATGACTCACAATTGTGAGTCATATCAAAACATCATAAACTAATCATATGACCGAAATGGTCAGATGCGCAAAACCCATGACCTCTATACGAGGCCCTGTGCAAAACATACATATCATCATAAACTAATTATTTGACCGAAGTGGTCATATGTGCAAAACCCACGAGCTCTAATGAGGTCCTGTGCAAAATATAACATATCTATGACTCATATTTATGCGTGATGTGAAAAACCTCTTCCACGCTAAGTCACATTTGTGTGATTAATTCATCCCTCCGGAAGCTCGAGTCGCTTCCAGCGGACAATCTGGCATTGGGGAGGCGATCCAGAACCCTCCGGAAGCATTTAGAATGGTAGGTTACTTCCCGGCCGAGTCATTGCACTGCTTCGATGATAGGCCTTCCCTTGACCTGGTCCTTTTGCAGGGCCATGTCCCCTAGCGCTCTCTTGTTGTTGCAGGAAGCTTAGACTATGTCCATCCTCCTGCTTGCTCCATCGATCATTGGCTGGCATCTCATTTCCAGGTTCTGCGGGGCTGCGATCGTTTCCTGGTGCTGATATGTTTCTTCACTGTGTCGATCATTTGCTCGCTGTAGCCGTGCAATCATTGGGCATAGTTCTTCCCTGGACGCAAAGGTTTTCGCATCCTACCCTTTGCAGGCTCCATCCACGCGGCATTTTGGGTGGCCTACTTGGCTTCTCATTGCTGTATTCGATGGTAGGGGCGGTACCGGCCCTTGGTGATCTCCCAGGAGATCTTGTATTGTGAGAGGCCACTGGGCGGAGGTTGTGGTTGTGTTGCCTGCGCGGCTTGGACCGGTGTGGTTGGTGTCGACTCCTTTGTCGCCCACCCCTTACTGTGGAAAGAGTTGGTTCGTTGTTTTCTATCAATGTGCACTGGGCACCCATTGTCTGCGCATGGCATCAAGTGATAGTTGCCGCGGTTTCTTTTGCTGTCGTTGACCACCACGTCCCATTTGGCCTCTTAGGCTTGCTCCACTTCTTCCTTCTTGATTCTGACTGCTTCTTAGGCAGCCGCCCACTTGGCTGCATCGAGTAGAGGACTTGTGAGGCTATCCATGAGCTCAAAGTTCTGCGTGGCATCTTCGCTACTCGGTTGACGGCTTCTGTGGAAGGAGTTGGTGGAAGACGATTAGGACATCTTCCGCGTTTGCGAAGTTAGTGGCAGAGTAACATCCTTGATCGTCTTCGGCTGCAACACTGATCTCCGTAGTACCGAATTGAAGGTGGCCACACTACCAGGGAGAGTCCTTTATTTCTTCGAATTGGTATTCGGGTTCTGTGTCTAACTCGATAACCAGAGGAACCCTAATCATAGACGAATAAAGCTTGTTGCCTTGAATGAGTTCTAAAAGTAAGGTGTGTGATGTGTTGTGTATCTTCATGGACGGGTAAAGGTCGAGTTTATATGCTCATTTCCCTCTCCTTTCCGGTATCTTGCATGGTTCCCTTTTCTTGTCATCCAGTTTCTTGGATGCCCTCTTTGCCCATATATTCCTTGGTACTAACCATACCTTGTCTCTTCTTTACAGGGGTGGATCAGGTTTTCTTTGTTGATTGTAGTTTTCTTTTAGTCATAGTTGTGCTGTCATCATCTTTGCACGTAGAGTGTCATGTAATTGACGCATATCTTCTTTTTCCGTTATCAGTTGCTTGGTAGTATGACCTGTGGCCTGATATTCTCGGTCAAGGCGGTAGTTTGTGTAGAAGTCTGCTGTGTTAATTGTTTCTTGTTTCCCGTTATTGTATGCAAACTTCACTGTTTGTAGTAGCTCGTCCCAGTTCTCTTGCTGATAGTTGATATAGGCATGTAGATATTGTTCCTTCATGCCATTCCTTTGTTCGGTCTGCTTATCAGTCTGTATGTAGAAGGCCGTAGAAAGTTTTCCTTTGATCCCCAGTACTTCTGTTATCTCCTCCATTTTCGTCAGGTAAATATTAAAAATAGATCCGCGATCTGTGATGATGTATTTTGGCCGTCCATGTAGTCGCAAGGTTTCTTTGATGAATGTTGTTGTGAACTGCGCGGCAGTCAGATCTACTTGTAATAGTATAAAATGGGTCATTGTCGCCAAGTGATCCAGCACGACCACGCTTGAGTCATATCCTTTGGCCTTAGGTACACCCGTTATGAAATCCATAGATTTAGGTGCCCCTGGATTTTCTGTTGCTTTGGTTGGGTTTTAACAGCCCATACAGTCCATGTTGCACCACCTTCATTATCTGCAATAAATCACAGTTTTGGACACATCATTTCACTGATCCCCGCAGTCCCATCCACTAGTATTTCCGCATAATCAGCCCCATTGTCTTGGCCATTACTCCCTGTCCTGCCGGATTATCGTTGTGGTATTTTCTGATGAGGTTGGTCCATATCTTTTTCGTCCTCTGCAACCTATATCTTTCCGTCGTACCGCAGGTAGTAGTCCCTCCATTCACATAGGCCTCAGGCTACCCCTTTTCTTCCACGGTCTCCTGTTTCCATGCTTTCCCTTATCCATTGGAATTCCTTTTCATCCTTGCTTGCTTTTCGTAGTTTCGCATCATCCTCGTCCTAGATCTCGGTTGTTTCTATTGCTTCGAAGTATTCTTTTGGCAGTAGAACTCAATTTTCCTTCCTGATTCTATCATCCTCTTTGTCTGGAGGGTTATCACTTACGATCCCCATGAGGGCATCAGGTTTTTATACTTTCTTTCCCGTTAGGCATTCCATTTAGAAGTTATATTTGCCCAAACTTTCCCTCCAGCAAGTTTGTAGGTCATTGAGTTCTTCTCTCGTCATAAAGGGAACCAGGTTATTGTAGTCGCTTAGAACTCTGATTTGATATTCATTGTTCTTTATGTGTCGCCTCTATTCTTTGATCTCTGGAACTATTAGCACTAGTTCTTTGTTAGTGACATCTTGCTTGCAATCAGCCGGTGTCATTGTTTTCGATCGCTAGTACACAGGGTACCATTTTCCGCATTCTCATTTGTGGCATAAGATTCCAGAACACATGTACTTCGATGTGTCTATTTCACTAGTTGTTTCCCTTCTAGGGTTGAAATGCACCGCTATTGGTACCGTCATGAGTTTGGTTCTGATGTCGTCGTAGGCTGCCTGCTCCTTTCCTCTTCATTCCCATTTTACATCCTTCTTTTACAGGTTGTATGGAGGTTTTGCCATCCAGGTGAACACCTTAATAAACCTTCAGTAGATGTTGCAAAATCCCCGAAAGCCTAGTATGTCTGTCTTGTTGTTTGGTTTTGCACAGTCCCATATTACTGCCGTTTGGACTTGGTATACCTGAATTCCGCTTCCCTTGATCATGAACCCTAACTATTGCGTTTCTGTACAGTGGAATTCGCATTTGGATAATTTGATCTTCACACCCGCTTTCTGAATTTGATTCATGATGTTGCTGACCACCTTTCAGTGTTGTTCCAGGTTTTCTCAATATATGAGTATATTGTCCAGATAGACTATGCAACATATATCTACGAACTTATTCAGTACCTGGTTGATCTATCGTTGCAATGATGCTGGTTCGTTGGTCAGGCCAAACTGCATCACGAAATAATCATACCTTCTATATCGTATTGCGCAGTTCATCTTCCAATCGGCTTGTTCCTTTATCGATATTTTGTGATAGGCATCCTGAATGTCCTGTTTGGCCAGGGATTTTGACATGCTTAGTCGATACAGTGCTTCGCCTATCAGCGGTAACTGGTGTCTGTCCTTCTTTGTTACCGAGTTCATGGCTCGGTAATCCACGCATAGTCTCACCTCTCTAACTTCCTTTTTAACAAACAGGTTCGTGGATCCTGCTGATGCAAAAGATTGTCTTATCCATTCTCTCTTCCTGTTCTATTGACTATATGCTCATATTCAAATAATTCCTTTTCCCCCAGTACTTAAAGTCGTTGATGACGAATTTTCGTCTCTGTTTTTATTGTCTCCCCTTTTTTGCTATGGATCTTGCGATACACTCCTTATTTTCTTGGCAGTAGTCAGTCAGCCTCCTTTTCCTGAAATGAGTTCTCAAATTATCGGTATCCGTGTAGTATAATATTGTACCACTCCCTCTACTTTTATTGTTGATTCTGTCGTATTGCCAGCTCTGCATTGATATTGTTCCCTGCCAATTCCTGCTTCTCTTCTCTTGGATTCAATTTGAAGATCCACGTGAGGGCTCCGCTCTGGTAATATCTGCCAAGCGTGTGGGCTGATATTTCTCGAATGTGAGCTAATTCCTCTTTCTTGGTCTCGGAGCTATCTGTACTACGAAAGCCCATTGTTCCACCTTTGATATGCTCAAGTTCTCCTACTTCATGTATTTCTTCAGAGTTGATCTTCTCCATGATCAACTACACTATCCAGTCTCCAGGATGAATCTCAGGGTTGATATTTTCCGGGTTGGCCGTAGCCACCTTGACCTCTCCTGTATAGGGGGCATCGATGACCCCCGAATTGGTAATGAGTTGTTTATTGACTGCCAGTCCACTGCGTAGTGATATCCATCTATAGATACTAGGAGGTAATCCTCTCGCTATGCCAGTTGATATCGTCTCTTGCCTCTGAGCTGGGATCGGCTTGTCTTTGTTGCCATATTGAACCTTCACTGGCGCTCGCATTCAACCCTTTATTGGTGCCTGCCCCTTGTCATGCAATTTCTTGAATCGAATACTCCGATCCAGTTCTTCTCTGACTTGGTCGCACCGTGCCATCAGGTTCCCCTCTTGTGCTTCTTTCTCGGGTGTCGCATATGCCAGCGGCCAACTGTGGAGACATACAGTCGTGCATCGCTTGTTAAAGAATGTAATCTTGTTGTTGTCCTAGTCGATCGCCGGATTCTGTTGTCATAACCGCGGGATCCCTAGGCCAAGCATGTGGTTTTTCAAGTTCTCTACGTAGAACATTGTCTTTGCTCTATCGCTGGGTATGGCCATGCGTAGTTGCACTGTATGCGTTATTGGTCCCAGGGTACCGGGCTTTCCGTCCTCTAGATAAACCTGTCTCTTCTTTCGTGTCAGTATCAGGTGGTAGTTGTATGTATCCCACATTTCCTGGTCAATGAAATCTTCCATTTCCCAGGAGTCGCACACTCTATTTATAGTAGTGCCCTTCTTTTTCGTGTCATATAGTGTCGCATTGATCATAATATGATCTCCTTCTTCCTTCAGTAATGCCGTGTAGTAGTCCGTTCTGGTGATATTCTTCCCTCTCTTCTCTTCTGCACGATCCTTTCCCACATATTTTCTCCCCTGCTTGTCCACCAGACCATATCTAACTATGGACCGTCTTCTTTTTCCTGTTGAACCTCCTCCGTGGTCATCTCTCGCCTGTTGGTCCTCTTTTGTTGTCGCATCAAGTTGTTGCCTTCGGCAGGTGTCATCAATTTTTGCCCATTGTCTGGTCTATTGAGGCATGAACAGATTTGATGTCCTTTTCCGCCGCATCTTAAGCCGAGATTTTGATCTCTTCGCCTGCTTTATTCTTCATTAGACAAGCTTTGGGGTAATCGCATTTGAGCCTTGTTCATTTCCACCTCGCGATCTACAGTGGGTTTGAAACTTCCTTCGTATGCCGGCGATGCAGGTCTGATTATCCCGCCTGACTTTCCTCAATTAGAAGTCTCTCTCATTTTACCGTGTCTTTCACTTTTTAGGTTCCACAGGATTGCCACCCGGGTCTCTAGGTCGATTGCACAGGTGGGCAGTTCTTCAACGTTGTTGGTTGTAGAGTTGTGCTCTTCGAATTCAGGAGGTAGCTTTTCCTACATACCCGCATAAAGATATTGGAATGCCGTTGCATCATCTAATAGTGCTTTGGCTTGGTGAGGTATGAACTCGGTCCGCAATTCTGTCATGGATCAGCATCATTGCGGTTTATTCATTGCATGGATCCTGGCCACACACCTTAGATCCAGTTCTCCATGCTACTTTTTAATAGCGTGCTTGAAGGCGTCCCAAGTTCTCCATTCTGTTGGTTTTTGCCTTCTCTGGATGGCCTGATGCATGTGCTTGCATCTCCTCGTAGGAGATGTGATACGTAAACAATCTACTCCCTGTCCTGTCCCTCCCGTCAGTTTGTGGATCGCAAGCCGATTGTTAACTTGGCCAACCAATTTCTGAGTTCGCCTGAGTTTCCTCCTTATCTTTCTTGTTCCTTGACTTTGGGTCATTGTTGTCGCATCATTTCATGTATCGGTTCCATTAGTTCTCGGCTGAGTTCTAGGGCTGGGCCCAGTGCAGTGCCAACCCCTTCACCACCTTTAGGTCCTGGGACTTCCCTCGTTTTGTCTTCGTCTTCTTCGGCGCTGGATTCCACACGAACTGATTTTTCTTCTTGGGTTATCAGGGTTGGTGTTTGTCCAAGTTGCGATACGTTGCAGTGCAATTTGTCACCTACTTCTGGTAACGTGAGTGACTGTTCCTCGCAGATGTAGTCAGTCTGAATATAGTCTAAGTATTGCTAACAGTAATGCTTCATAATGTTACTATCACTACCCGGGGTCAGTTCTCAGCAATAGTTAGACCATACTACTCTTGTTCTGTCGCGAGATTATTTCTTAGGCCAATGCCTGCGACAAGGTAGGCGAAACTCTCGTGTCTCCAGTCCTTATCGCCTATTGTTCTCTTTCTCCAACTGTACGTGAGTAGTAGAGTGCTCGTCTCGAAGGTCATGATTGATAACCAACGTAAAGCTATTATATTTGCAAAAGCATAAAGTAGGCAGTAAGAAAATAACTTGGCATGAAACGTGAAGAGCCTATTTACTCAGTCCTAATGACCTCTGTTTATCGTTACCCTTCAAACCCTTGTGACTCTTTCCTCATGTCACGTGCCACATATGACTCACAATTGTGAGTCATATCAAAACATCATAAACTAATCATATCACTGAAATGATCACATGCACAAAACCCATGACCTCTGAATGAGGTCATGTGCGAAACATACATATCATCATAAACCAATAATATGACCGAAGTTGTGTTGTGTGCGAAATCGTTGACCTCTAATGAGACCATGTGCAAAACATAACATACCTATAACTCATAACTATGAGTCATGTAACCAACCTCTTCCTCGCCAAGTCACATTTGTGACAAGAGGCCCCGCTCACAAGTAGTGGGAGACTGGAATTAGAGCGGAGTTCAAGTCTCAGGTTGATAACGATACCTGGGAACTTGCAGAACTCCCTGCAAGAAAGTGTGCGATAATATGCAAGGGGGCTAGTCAAGCTAAAGATAAATGTAGATCGTACCACCCGATTTAAGGCTCGCTTGGTAATTCTTGGCTTTGAACAAGTCCACAGTATTTGCTTTCTTGAAATATTTTTACCAGTAGCCAAGTTGGTTACTGTTTGTGTGTTGTTAGCGCTTGCTGCTTACTAAAATTCGGAGATTGAGCAAATGATGTCAAAACAGCTTTTTCTGTCCTAATTTACGGGAGGCGGTGTTCATGGCTATCCCAGATGGGTACACAGAATACTCGCACATTACAACCCTGGTAGGTACATACCCTGTACTACGCTTGCGGAACACTCTCCATGGCCCAAAGCCGGCACCACGAGCTTGGTACCAGGATATCAATAAGTTCTTTATGGATGTGGGATGCTTCAGTCAAATGAAGATTACAGGTTATTCTTCTCCAATGATCTTATACTCATTCTCTATCTTGATGAACTTCTATTATTTGCTAAACATATTCATACTCTTGACAAGATGAAAGAGAAGCTTGCGACTACCTATCAGATGACCGATCTGGGCCCCATCATGCAGTTTCCTTGGATTCCAAGTTTCTCGGGATCGGACAAAATACAGAATTACCCTGTCTCCGCCATCCTTTATACAATCGATTCTTGTCCGCTTCAACATGTCTGAATGCAAATGATTATCGACTCCTATGGAATCAAACACATGCTTACCATAACACCAACCCTATGATGATATCCAGGATCGAACTGAATATCAATCAAAAATCGGCGGTATTATGGACGCGATGTTGGGAACCAGACCTGACCTCGCTTATACAATATCTAGATTAACCAAGCACCATGATCAGCCAACCTGCTCTCACCACATTGCACTCCAGCCTATTTTTCGCTATCTCCACCAAACTCAAAATTCAGCAATCGGATACCAGCGCCCAAGTAGTCAAGACAGTGGCTTCCTTAAAGCGACCCCCATTACGGACTCAGACTGGGGCGCTGATTGCGACGATCGAAAGTCGAATGCTGGATATGTCTTTACTATCTGTGGATGAGCCATCTCATGGACAACTCGAAAGCAGGAGGTTGTTGCTACCTCTAGTACTGAGGCAGAATATGTTGCTTTAACAGAGGCAGCTAAGGAAGCTGTATGGCTAAGATGCCTGTTTATTGAACTAGAATCACGAGCCACTGCACAGAGAGCACTCAACATTATAGATAATCACTTTTCTGGACTTCATAAGCAATGGAAGTCTTTAGACAAGAGGATTTATGAGGATAAATATGATACCAGGTGTACAACAACTTGTGCCACACCACAGATTATTTAAGACGACAACCAGGCAGCGATTAAGCTCTCAGAAACCCCTCAGTTACATTCCGGAACGAAGCATATAGATCTCCGTTACCACTATATCCGTATGGCAGGCGAGCGAGATGAGGTTTCGGTTGTCTATATACCTGCTGCAGGCATGACGGCAGACATATTCACCAAACCCCTTACGAGAGAAAAGCACTGAATCCATATGACCGCGATGCGATTGGTGGACTTGAGATAGGACGTAATAGAGAAAACTCTCTTTTTTTTTTCGTTTTTCCTAACTATATGTATCCCCGACACTCTTTTTCCCTGATGAAGTCTTTTTTCCCAACGGGTTTTGGCTTACCAGGTTTTTAATGAGGTCGTGGTTAACTGAACTTTTTCTTATTCTTTCTTTTTCAACTCATACAGGCTTCCAGCGCACGTGAAGTCAACAATCCACTTTTGTCATAACTTCAAGAATTGTGACTTCCATTATCTCTAACACTCTCTTGATTCATTACCCGGGTCGTTTCATAAAATCTACTTTTTACTCCAGACGAAGGTAGCTGCGGCTATTGCTTATCAGG
Source organism: Tuber brumale (assembly GCA_014065205.1). Classification (NCBI taxonomy): domain Eukaryota; kingdom Fungi; phylum Ascomycota; class Pezizomycetes; order Pezizales; family Tuberaceae; genus Tuber; species Tuber brumale. The sequence goes on along the minus strand of JACCEG010000037.1, from coordinate 322,130 downwards.
TATTTTGATCCTAATTGTAATCTTAGCCAGATGTATCAAAATTGATTCATTGGAGCCGCACTTCCTGCTAGTAGTGAGGTCATGAAAATGGTTGGGCGGATCATTGTAATCAGAATCCATCATGATCTGATCAGATCTTGTGTAGATTCCAAACCAGGCGCGCGAGGGAATACATTTCTTTATACACAGGGTTGGTATCCCTGACAACTCTTAGGCAAAGCTATCAGACGTGATCGCGGATTTGTTGAACCTGTATCAGTCCTATAAGATCTATTCTGAACAGCAACTGGGCTAGAATCATGCCACACGATTACCTGGTGAATGGTCTTGAATATTATCGCGGGGGGTCTAAATATAATCTCGATGTTAAGAGCTCATCCAGCTATGGTCAATCGAGATATCTATGTTCCAGCAAATGAAAGGCTAATTGATTGACATTTCTAGTGTAGGTGCACAGGTAGGAAGACAATATAGAGCTTTAAAGAAAACAAAAGAGTGGGAGGTCCCTCGCAGGAGGAATTCAACTTGCTTCAATAGTGTATCCCAGTAGCCATGGCAAGTCATCTGTGATATAGGTGATAGGTATAGTTGTTTACCAAAAGTCATTGTCAATTTTGGAACTAGAACCTTGTTGAGAATGGCAACCTCCTACGTGTTGACACCACATAGCAATCCAAAAGATATACGTTCCAGGAAAAGACAACACAGTGAACAATAGCCACTGGCTACATAATAGACTATCATAGGAAGAAATATAGCAGGCTGAACCTTGCTGAAGTTGCGTGCCAAGTGAAAATACCTTCTAAAAGTCTTGCTTTGGCCTACTGTTGCTTTGGCCTACTGATAATATGAAGAGACTGGGTGCGCTCATGCGCCTCATGGAGTGGCTCAAACCCACAGAATGCGTTACGGGGATGGATACCAGGCCTTGAGATCTTCCCTGATTTCCACTGAGAAATCTCCTCGTGGTAATTGCACTGTGATTTTGCACCTAATGTTTAAGTCAGGAGAATTAAGAGAAGGATTACTGAATATCAGATTGATGAGCATATCAAGGTTGAGACCTGTTCTGACAGGAAAGTATAATTAATAGTTATTCAATCATGGGTATTGGACTATTATGTAGGGGAAGAGGATAGCCTGGAGTGAGGAATGTACTACGGAGCAATCGGGAGCTCCAGCAGTTCATTGGATCTGCAAAGATATCCACAGGGACATGACTAATCTTGCATGCATCGACTCCAGAGCCACCCTATCATGTAGACTATCATGGTGGCATTACACAATTCTATCCCTTGGCGGCAAGCATTCTAAATTCGTCACGTACCCCATGTGACAATTTCCTCGTCCTTGCTCAATATCAGCCCTTCTAGGGCTAAATACTGGTGTTGTGATGGAATCTGCGTGACTTTGGTGGTCCAAATTCTGGATCTCGACTGTATGCAGATGGTCAGCGTGGACCAAAGTGTCAAGGCATACCAAAGGCAACCGCGAAGACCAGATCGTGTGCACCCCGGATGCCTTTGTGCTCTCAGAAGGCCTGTGAGTCATTTCCTGCAATTGGGCCTATTCTCGAATCTTGCAGTTTCGTGAAACCGACCGTACTCGTCCCAACGTAAGCCTTCCCTGACGTAAAGTAAAGGGAGGGCCACTCAACAGGGACGTTTTCTTCTTGCCTCCCATGGGGTAAGATCCCTGCCACGAGTGAACAGCCATTGCGGAGTTTAGGCGGTATGGCCTGCGGTTTCCTTGTACATAAATAACACACATCGTGCAATGGATTCCGCATGCGCTGACGGATTTCCGGAGCAAAATAGCTCCAGCTGTACTATCTGGTTTCACTACTCAAGTTATCCCAGCTCACAAGTACGCTACCTGGAACGAGTGATTGCGTGAAATTGTCAACAAGGTGGAGATCGCCGGGGATTGGATTGGAGTAGAGCAATCGAGCAGTATCATTGTCGACATTATAGTTACTCCACATGTGACTGGAGTTGCTACCGTGATTGATGTGGCAATGGGACATTTCGTGGCCATGACTATGTAGACTCTAGTAGAGGAGATGTTAAATCTGCACAATTGAAGGAATTCCCCGCCGTAAATCAAAGCTGAGTCTGCCGGTATGCTTCTTCCTTGTACCACAGTCATACTCTCCCGCGCTCGAGCCATTGGATCATGCCAACCGGCTCTTGACAAACTGTGACTCTTTATGGACGCACTGAGGGAAGCCGTCAAATTATCTAACCAAAGGGGATGTGTTATCACAGCTTTCATTATGCTCGCAGCCACCGAGCGGGACAGCCCAGTGTCGAATGTTTAGAATTAACACGTTCTAGCCAGCGTAACACAAAGAGCATCCTGGACGGAGGGGCATGGGTGGGCCGGGTGGGGTCTCTCCGCACGAGGAGGTGGTGAGGAATGAACAAAAATTGGTCGTAGGATGGGTTTGGATGAAACCAGGCCGTCCTGGTGCACCATGGGCGATGAGCGTAGAAAAAGCTTATGGAGAACGATCTTTGTATAGGGAACGATATGAGAACCGAAGAGTGGCGGCGTTCCAAAACTGGGCCTCCGCGCAGGTTCGGGCGGATGGAGAGGTTCGGGCCCGGGGTTTGCCCTGCGAGAGAGAAGGAAGTGGGACAGCACTCACCCACAAAGAGAAGCGGTGACGTGAGCCTAGTTGGAACTCGGTTGGTTGCCTGCGCCCTCGCTGCTATCAGCTACTGGTAGCCTTTTGCGGTGTCGGTAGAAGTTGTGACTGCGAATGCCTGACTACTGGGTCCTCCTCTAGCGTAAGAGCCCTACCTGAAATTGCATATGCCCACCCAACCCACGTTGCTTTCTTCTATACCTGGTTCTCACTTAGTCTTTACTGATACCCGCCATTTCCGCCCCAGACATTGGCCACACCGCGCACTTTCTTAAACACGGTTAGTCCCAGTGTCTCTATTAGGTTTTGCTGCTTACACGTCCTGACTCCAGAGTTTCCATGTTTGCCTCATCCCACCCCATGGCTGCTTCGTACTTGAACCTCGCCCCGGGGCACAAAGTCATGCCGGCTTCAAGGTAGGTGAAACCAGCTTGGCGTAACTGCCTGCACTGATCATGCCCAAGAAGAACTTTGGATCCGTTGCTAAGTTTGCAATAAACAAGAAGGGATCATCTCGAATCCAGTCCACCTCTTTTTGGGACTAGGGTTGATAACAGTATCCCAATTTCCACAATTGACGATTGCACAGAAGGACCCGGCATTGTGCATCTACCTCATAGCCCGGCCTATGATGCTGGGGTGATCTCTGATTATATTACCTCCACCCTTAACTTCTTCGATACAGACAATGCATATGGTCTATTGGCTGGAGTGACCAGTAAGGATGGTCTGGTAGTTCCTGCTTTGCTCTTTGGGGTTCCGGGGTACACCGGCAAGCAAGTTGTTATGCAGCCTACACCGTACAACCTACCAACCTTGATAAAGGAGGACAGGATTGTGGAGACAAACGAATACGAGACAAGATGGAATCACGAACCGGTACACGATTACGATCAAATCACGCTTGATAGTGTATCTATTGGAATTGAAGGTTTGTCGGTCCTCATATAATTGGAAAATAGAGCTGATTGGAATGTAGCCAATTCTGATACAGCTGGAAGCTTTGGGGGATTTTTAAAGCGGAATTACGAAAGTGGTCAAATGTACGGAATCACCGCTGCACACTGTGTCCCAGGGGGAGATTTATGGACCCCCGTGTGCTGCCCGTCCACACTGGAAGTGAATCTTCGGCTCACGCGTCTGATACGATACACGACACTCTGTCCCGCAGAGGATCAGCTCAAGTTCAATGAAAGTAAGGATACTGAGGCCAAGGCGCTCCTCCAAAGATTCCGATTCAGCCCAAGTGACTCTGGCACCACAATTCTGGATCCTGCGGCTGCATATACCCCTCAGAAAGGAATCCTGCTTGGGCGACGTGTCGGTCGAATTCTGAGGTGCCAGTTTGAAACCTGCGCAAACACCTTGTATGATTATGATCAAAATCTTGCCGCCCGTAATATTGCAATATTCGGCACAAAACCTCATTGGAGAACCCGCATGGATTGGGGGTTATTCTCTGTCGACCCGACTCGGTACACCTCCCCACCTTCTTGTGATAGGTTCATCAGTTATTTTTTGCTAATTACGCTGTATAATATATGAAGATATGGAGGAAATATCTACGATGGCGAGATCATAGAGCAGAGAGGCTTCCTATATCCGGGCGCCCTCGTTGAAAAGATGGGCCGCACTACTGAAGTACGCGACAGAGTCGTCAATGGATATTTCTTGCAGAGGTGGCACTCCTCACAGCCGACATATGAAGTAGCTATTATGCGAAAGGGCGGAGGCGGAGGCTTTGCAGAGGTTGGGGATTCCGGTGGGTGTTTGTTTGAAAAGACAGATGGGGGCAACAAAGCCGCCGGCATCCTGATTGGGAAAAATCTGGAAAATAATTTTGTTCTTGCAACCCCGTTGGATTTGATACTAACCTCTGCTCCACAATATACATGGGCATGAGGAGAGCACATAGTGTCAGGCCAGGGGATGAGGGCGTCTCTCCTCCTATATCCTTTCTTTTGCTTTACTTTGGGTTCTGCTTTTCTCCTTTTTGTTATTTTTTCGTATTGTGCCCCCTTCCAATTTCCTCTTTGAACCTTGGGCCTCATTCCTGCTTCGCCAATCTTTCTGCCATAAACTGCGATCAAAGGTTAGCTTTTCTGTGGCCCCTAAAAAGAGGCATGGTTGTGTTATTTTCAGGTCCAACGTCTCCTACTTCCCACTCTCCTCATATTTCCTTTTATCTCCTTATTGCTTTTCCTCATCACGGCAGTATCACACGCACCGCGGGTGGGGGAATTGTATGGAAGGGTATGGTTTGATCTCGCGGTCTCGGCACTCTCGTGATGTCAGGCACGAAAGAAGAAGACGAAATTGACAAACAACTACTTGAATTTCTAATTATACTTGCAACTACCTGCGAATAACTTGACCGAACATGTTTTTCTATCTAGGCGGTCCGGTAGGGACAGCCCGTCAACCTAACCCTGCCCAATAATTAGCGCACCACGAATCCTGCAGAAATCGGCTCTAGGGATTCAGAATATTGCGTGTCCGAATTAAATTCAGTTCACAAGTCCCGAACTGTATGGTACGATAGAGTAAGTCAGGTCAGACTTCCCGCTGCACAAAAGAACAAGAAACCCCTAGCACATTCGCCCCCTCACTAACATGCCAATTCCCAGTGCTTACCTCCTTTCCCCAGCATCTGTGTTCTCTTGAAACAGTCAATCTCCCGGTCCCTACGCCGCCACCCTTACCCTTGATAGTTACTATTCCAACTTCCACCATCAACTCCCGCGTGATGCCCTGCGAATGAATATCAGTGGTGAGGGGGCGGGTAGGATCGGACATGTAATTTAGGTACAGTAGTTGGGTGGAGGGGTTATCATTGGATTATACGCTGCAAGCTACAGTGATATTTTTCTTCTTATTTTCGGGCTCCCAGGCCCTTCCGGTATCATATGAACATATGTCTGGTTCTGCTTCATCCAGTATTTGTCACTCGCACAGGTCGGTAGGTAGGTTTACTCTGCACACCAGGGTACCAACTTACCATCGTATCCTGGCACTTTACCACACTTTACTCTAATGGAAAGACTGACTTTACCTCCTAGTTCAATGCTGTGTCTCCTCTGCTGGTAGGCGCGCTCTGAAGTACGATCCCCCAGATGGCCAGTTGCCGCAGCCATCACACAACCACACTTGGCTAGGGTTTTAATCTCCCCCATGTAGCATACCACTCCCTTCTTCTCACCTATCCATCCAACATGGCGTGCCTACCGCCTTACCGAGGAATACATAGTGGGGGATGTTCTAAAGAAAAGGAGGGAAGCTGTGAATGAGAAGGAAAAAGAGAAAGGCCTTCCAGTCTGCCGTCCATTGCTATCAAAGGAATGGGTGAGGGCGTGTAGAAATAATAAATAAAATGATAATCGGGAAAAAATGCCGGGGGCTACAGTTTGCATCAGCTGGGGAAAATGGCAAAAGATGTATGGTCCGCAAGCGGCGGAAGGCGGAATGAAGAAAGAGGAAGAAATATCAAGAGTGAGCAAAGAAAGTAGGGATACAGCCACTCCGCAATGAAATATAAACAGCAGGGGTGGAAGGTGAACGAGGAGAAGATATGGTTGTTGAAAATCAGAAATGTATTGTGTCATTGAGCGGTCGAAGGATCCGCTCATAATCTAACCGTCTCATACTGACACCGGTTGGCCAGCCAACACCATCACGGAAAAGAGTTTCCCCGTAACCGGGGTGTCATTAATGCCCAGGCAGGAACCTCGGGTGGCCATCAAGAAGCTCTCTGTTCCCGGCGCACCAATAAGATGGACGCCACTGCCCGCCGGGGCCCGGCAGTTCCGTAATGGGAAGATAGCAGGCTTTTTTCATGGGTTAGATGCTCTAGACCAATGTGATCTGATATACTCGACACCTAAGCAATTAAGCCATCACAGTGGGTCTCATCAATTTGTACTCCTTCGGGTGTCTCGGGCACGGTTACTTCCATATCCGGGTCGGCGGCTATCGTCTTCCGCAGTGTTAGTACGCGTATGCTCATCATCCGATCGTAATTTGACCACTCCCTCATGGCCACCTGCCGCCGCGGATGAGAGCGTTGTTTGGCCCAGGATAGCATTTCCAATGCTCCGATTCGTATCCTCCCGTCCCAAAAGTAATTTTACTACAGTGTTGCGCCCGTCCGTCACAGCCCATGGGAGTGGGGATTGGCCGTATTCCTGGCCCGCAGTGATTTGGTTGATATCCGCGGGTTCCAATATTATTTTGACTACCCCTTCGTGGCCCTTCTCCACTGCCGCTGAGAGCCGTGCTTCGATTTCACATCCACAGGTCACTGCCTATCGCTGGGCAGCGTTTCGGATATGGTGGAGGCTGCCTAGAGCTGGGTCCTCCAGTGGGAGAGCAATTCTGTTGCTACCAATCCTGGTTATGCCAAGACATGCCAAGACGAATTGGGTAACGCCCAATGTTACGATAAAAGACGGGGGAGTGAGAGGAATTGTTGACACGACAGGAATAAATAGAAGAATGTATATTGGGTAATGTAAAAGATTGTGTAAAGAAAGTAAAAAGTCGTGAGATCTGCCATGATAGAAAATAGGGTTGCATGGTAGGCTTCCGTCGTCATTACGGTGATGATGTCCCTGTCATAGCCATTCATGTGCTATAGTATGCTTAGTCATGGCACTAGGCGTATTCGATCACCTCTTTTATTCTCACCCAAATATTCACCTTTCATTCTTCCATTTCATTTTTGTACAACACTGGATGCAAAGAGAAGAAGCCCTTGCCTCTTCTCCTTCGAATATGCTTCCTCGCAGCGCATTATTTTCGTTTTTAAATTCGTTGCTGTGGTTAACTAGGTCAAGATTGCATATGGCTGGTATTGAGTATACGGATTGTGCCTATTTTTACAGTATCCACTTGTCACTGAGGATGACTGTAGATTACATCCCCAGTGTGGCTAAAGTACTATATCACCAGGTAGTGACTGATCAAATAGAAGTATGGTAATTAATATGAAATTGTACTTTAATGTAACTTTATAGCTTAATCGTAAAAGGGTACTCATTACGTATTGCAAGGTTGTCAAAGGGAAAAAATTCAGGCGGCTATAGAAGCAAAAAGAACTGACAAAGTGTTTTAAAGGGTGAATAATTTGCACAGAAATAGGGATGGATTGGAATATAAACCACTATTCTATATGGTGAAAATTAATGTAAATGATGGGTGAACTACAAGAGCTCGCGAACAGAAAATCTCCAACCCTATTGTCATGTATATGAGAAACGAGTATACGTCAAGAGCAGTAGAGTGTCAGCGTCATGGGATGTAGTTCTTGATAACATAGTCTGAATGAAATAATAGCCTAAATTATGCAGAAAAATTAAAAAGTATTTTGGAGAAGTAAAGCAGAAGAAAGCATGGTTTCCCAATGTGTAAAAGTGGTTGAAAGAATAGGAATACAGATTTTCAAATACCTGATGTGGATATAAAACTATAGCTCTTAGAAGTGTGATGCAATATTAAAATACTAACAAATCAGAATTTCATGACGCTAAGTGGACTATAAAAGGAAAACAGTTATGGTGGAGAGACAAGACTATTCTCAAAAGAGAATAGAGAAGAAAAAGTGTACACCATCAATGTCATGAGAATTAAGAAGAAATTTCTATGACCCCGTACTTCTGGTTGGTCTAATGGCGGATGAAAGAAGATACAAAGTATCCCAGTATTGATAGATGACTGAATGGGAGGAATAGTTACTGGTCAAAAGATTGCTCCTTCAAGAACATTTGTTTTGAGTTCAATCAATTGGGCATCAATTCACAATAGGGTTCGATCACAGGAAATTGGTACAAAGAGAGGGTTATACGAATATTACAAAAGAATGGTATAGAGCAGGCGAGACTCGTTGAAGTGTACTATGCCAACCGATAGGAGCAATCACAGGGTTTCGAACGTGCCAACAGTTATCATAAACCCATATCCGGCGCCCTATGTACAATATGATATCACTGAATTCACAACCCCTGAAAATCAATTACTACTAGACTTCACTGTTCTGTTGAACCACTACAGTTGCATTTTTCAGCAGCCCATGGTTGATGTACTTCTGTAGTTGGACCATAATAGAAAGTCGGAACGAAATTCATCTAAACGACAATATTTTGTATCGTAGATTTTCAATTAGAGTTCGTTACGGAGCGGGGCGGGGTAGGTTTTGCCCTCGTGCGCCCCTCCTTCATGCGGGCCCGGGGGGGGGGGTATTTTGTTGCCACTCCCCGCCCCGCCCCCGTCCGGGGTCCCACCACGCTGTTTCTCTAGACAGGGCCCCGTTTCTTCACACCTAAATTTACCCGGGGCTCGTCTATGGCATGGGCTGGGCGGGGCCCCTGGCGGGTAACTGGGTAGGGCAAGCCTCCAAAAATGCCCCGTAACGAACTCTATTTTCTATCAAATGTTCAACCTTGATGTCACATTGAGAGAGCGGAGTAAGCTAAAAAATGTTATTTCGGACTACAAAAGATCAGAGTTAGACATAATGATGTGGAGTTGCAATAACAAAACTTGAAGAGTAACATTAAGCCAATCAGCATGGGTGTTCAATTAGATACTCTATTGATGAAGTGTTAATAGACTTAGTTAATAAGTGTATAATAGAAAGAACCAGAAGAAAGAACTACGAGGACATACCAGCTTGGTACTGATTGCTATCAAGTGGTAAATGAAATGCACTAGCCATACCTCATCCGTATTATGGAAAGTTTAGGTAGATTTTCTGAAAATATCCCTCTAGATACAAAGCATACTCCGTAATATTAGATGTGTAAAATTGTACATTAGAAGTAAATAGCAGTGACGAAAAGTTCAAATAATAATTGAATTTACCAGATGTCAGGAGACTTCACAACACAGGGGTACTAGGTCGAAGAGCACAGATCATGCAGCTTGTTTGAGTCGAAAGAAAGTCTGCATATGTTATACAATGATTCCAGGCAAGCATGGAGCAGAGGGATAAAAGCCTTCCAGAGAAGCAAGTTCCACAGTAATATGAGATACCAGGGACAATATAGACTTCACTCACTGTTCTGGGAAGTCATTCTGGGTGGTAGAAATGTGCAATTGTGATCAATAAGCTAATTGCGTATTTGCCACGCCGCTATTTGAAATAATCATGATTTCAAAACATGATTTGTAAACATGTGTACAAACAAACAATGAACAATTATTATTTGAAAACATGATTGTGCCAAACAGTACTATCATTTCTAATCATGTTTTGAGAATAATGTTTCGTTAGTCATGTTTTCACCAGTTAAATGTCTTATTAGTAATATGTTTTTAAATAGAGAATATATAAAGAGGTAAAATATTTCTGTAATTAATCTATGATACTATGTTGTAAATATTTACAAAAAACCTGATTTCAATCCAGGTTGAACCGTCAACCTTGGAAATTCCTTGCCGGCATTTACAACCTTCAACCCTCCCCAAACACAGGCACTCCGTAGGCGCACCCATACAGGTGTACATTTCATGTGCTTCGTACCATACCAAATCGAGTATAGCCACAAATTGGTCTTGTGGCTTAAAGTACTGTTGAGTCAAGAAGTTGTGTTTACCCAGAAAGTTGTGTAGAGCTGTCCAGTGGTATTGAGCTGTCAGGCACTCAGGATGAGTGTCCCCAAAAGCGAGCGCACATGGCTTGAGGGGTTGTGGCTAGACAACTACAACCGTGGCACGCGTATAGAAACAACTTGACATTTGTAAATCTCTATACTAAATATGCCTTCTTATGGAACATTAGGTTAATTAACCAAACATGACATCGCGATGCAACAGGGCATACTTCATTCGCAATAGTACCCTATTAGATTGAATAAGAGAGACGTGTGCTCGTCTTTTAAATTAGAGTGTCGCAGAACTTGCGCAAACTGAACTCTGCCAACATGGCAGGAATAGTTTTCTTTTGGTCTCTTTTGCTTTTTTTCTTTTAATTTAATATTTAATCGTTAATGATCATTGGCTGTGGTGGGGGTAAAATGATATTGCGACAATTGTGTGGCTTAGTTTCACCTTAATCTAACGTAGTAGCACACGTCTCTCTTATTCAAGTTAATACGGTAGGCCACGAAAACCCCAACTGAAAAATATTTAAAAATCAAATAAATTCATCATCGTAATGAACAACATATATAGCGGGAGATTTTTATGTTGCGGTAAAGGTACAGTGGAGTGCAGGAGTGACGGATGGGCTAGCGATGATGCGGGGTTCAGCCTTGCGATGCGGAATGCTAGCTTACTTTTGCGGAGGAACTCTATGTTCAAAATATCTGCTTCCGGGGCTACCCAATAAGCTTAATACTTTACAATACCTTTTATAGAGGTTGGCTGATGAGGGACATTTCTTGCGAGTAACGGTGAAATGTCTCCAAACAGCACACAATGCAGATAATATTTTTCAAAGTAACTCCCGCATACGGGTAGCGGCAGCGAGGTTGTAGAAATGACAAACGATCTAAAAAAAAGGTCGCGATAAGGTAGGTGTAGTCGATGCAACTTGAGTATGTCACAAAAACCGCGAGCAGGTCCCAAACATGCGGTACGCGGTCCGCGCATGTCGGCCAACACCTTTGGTTTTCAATGGCTGGACCTGATAGGTTGTGAGCTATGATATGTTCTGAAGATGCACCGGATATGATTCCTGCGGCGGTCCTCGGCGAAGCATAATGTCTTGCAAGCGAACTTGGGTTGGATGGGCAGATTGTGGCTGCCCGGCGAGGGACTTGATTTGGTAGAGGAGTAGCTTGCACATGACCGATATGTATACGGGTTGCAAACCGGAGTTGTACAGGCCCAGTGGCCGCACTCCGGGCCGCGGCGGACGTGAGCCTCTTACAATCAGCTGAGCGGGAGGGGGCAGGTTGTCGAGCAGGGAAGGTACCGTATTTTACGCCGGGAAAACGTTCTGTCCCTGCCACACGTACATTAGGGGTCGGCCACTGTGTCGTTGACGACCGGTGTGGGAACCGCGGGACCCTGGTGGGTAACACGGACGGCAGGTTGGCCAAGGCGGAGTTATGGGCAGGCGGCTTCCGAGGCGCCCTGGCAGACACACCCTTCTTCAGGTGAGGACATCAGCTGCTCTCGGGCTTGGCATCAGCCATCTGCATTGATAAACGGCGCATGGAAGAGCGGGACCGGGTGGAGCCTACAGCCATATATCCGAGAGGAGCAGTAGGTGAGGGAGTCCCGCAGCCCCAGGGGAAGCACGGGAGTGGGCCACATTAGTATCCAATCCTTCAACGCTCCTAGCATTTCCGGAAATTATCTCTCGAAGGCGTGCTCCTACGATCTGGTGAGCTGGTTCATGGAGGTGGCAATAGGTTTGAATTTCCGTGGAATGTGGGGCTGGAGCGCGATCCTGCCCTTCGATTTGAACTTACAATGGGACTTGGGCTATCTACCAACCTTTGAAAAGAACCAACATAGGATCACCTAGGCGCGAGCATCATCGTCGCCGTTGTAATCGGTGTCGGGCAATCCTGTAGTAGTACCCTTAGCGACCGTTTCGAGAAATGACACCTGTAACTGTGAGCACTAGTCAATTACTGCACTGGAGAGGAGGTCGAACGGGGGGTCGTCATGGCCAGTTCCTTACCGCCCTGTATGAGTATATCCTGGGAGTTTCTCGGAGTGGCCACAGTGTCGGCCGGGGGAAGAAGCGAAGACAAATAGCCAGAAGGGCTAAGATCCTGATAAAACCGGGAGATTACTTGCTAGCAGCTAGACCAGGGACTTATATCCTTCCAATCGCATAGGCTTTAAGCCACATCCCATACCCTGGCAGTAGGTGTTGGGGATGGTGGCACAGAGGCGTGGGTAGCCGCGGGGCTGATGGCCACCGGAGAGCATTACAATTGCCTCAAGGCCAGTCACCACCCAGTTATTATTGCCTCAAGGGAGCGTTGGGATCACCTGAATCGGAGCGGGGCGCGAATTGGCGAAGTAATACGTGGTCGGTGAGTCACCAGCGGGCCGTGGTCACTGATGATTGGTTTGATTAACAGTACTCATGAAGTGGCGGGGTGGTCCTGCACCTGGGTTTACCCTAATAGAGCGTAGGCATTGGCACGACAGGTATCCACACAGAGAAGCCGTCGCCAGAGCCCAGTTGTGACTAGGTTAGTCGCAAGAGAGCTACCTGAACTCGGCTAACTTGAATAGGGTTAGCAAGAGGGTGGAGTTGTGACTGTGAATGGCAGAGTACTGGCACCAAAGTGCAACCGAGCCACCATAAATTGCACGCGCTGACAATCACCGCTTCGATTTGGACCACACCTGTTTCCCACTTTCTCGGTCCTGGTACCACCAATTTCCACCCTTGACATTATCGATTCCACACGGATTCCCCGTCAGTCCTACTTTCTTTACCTATGTTTCACCGCTTACATTTCATTGCTACCTAGTTTTTTCCTGTTTGCCGCTTCCCTGCGTGCTGCTCTTGCGTTCTCAAACCGTCCCATCATGGATCCCGCCATGCAGTCCTCATGGTATGTGAAAGTAGCATGCCATATCCATGTTGATTTATCATCTTTTGAAAATATTTGGATACATAGCTAATTTTTGGATCGAAAAACAGGGATCATCTTGAATTTAGTCCGCTGCTGTTTGGAGCTATCCACCGTCCTGCGATTCCTGTCTCTGCAAGGGATGACATGATCTGTGGCCCGCGCTTGGTGCCTTTACTTCGCAGCCCCGCCTATGATCCGGGGGTTATATCGGATTACATTACCCTGGCCCTGAACCTGTTGAATACTAACGAGGCCTATGGTCTGTTCACTGCGGTTACCAATGACGAAGGGATAGCAGTGCCTACTCTGATCTTTGGAATTCCCGCACCGAAGGAGAGCGAAGTTGATTTGCCACCCACCCCGTATAATCTACCAATCTCAATCCGTGAGGACATGATTGTGGCTACCAATCAATTCACGACAATTTGGGACAAAAAACCTATCCATGATTTCGACAAGATTACCATCGATTCAGTATCTGTTGGTATAGAAGGTTTGCACATCCATGGGCAATATGGAACTACAGCTGACACTAGACTAGGGAATCGTGATATGGCAGGAAGCTTTGGCGGATTCTTTAAGGACACCTCTTTCCCTGATAATATCTACGGAATCACAGCTGCCCAATGTGTTCCCGGTGGAGATATCGGAAGCCCTGTGTGCTCCCCATCAACTGTGGAATTGAATATTCGGCTCAAGCGTTTGCTGCCACACACGAGCCTTTGCCCCCCCACCCAACAGCGGAAATTTAATGATGCGAAGGACACGGAGGCAAAATCACTTTTACAACGATTCCGGTTTCTCGAGGAGGATTCTGGTACCACGCTTCGATCCCCCACATTTCAATTTCCTGGAAGGACAGGAATTCTGCTAGGAAGGCCTGTTGGTCGGATCGTGAGCTGTGAGTTAGGCACCTGCGAACAGGGTTTGTACAGGTATGACCAAAAGCTTGCCGCAAATAATCACGAAATCTTCGCTGCCATGTGTTCATGGAAAACTACAATGGATTGGAGCATATTCTCCATCGATGCAGCTCGGTACGCTCACTCCGCTTCCACCCCACAGTTCGTTAGTTAATATTTTGCTAATCTCCTGGAATGTGTTAAGATATGGAGGAAATATCTATGATGGCGAGATCATTGAGGAGACAGGCTTCCTATATCCTGGGGCCCATGTTGAAAAGATTGGCCGCAGTACGGGACCACAGGATGGGGTCGTCAATGGATATTTCTTGCAGCGCTGGCATTCGAGCCAGTCTACACATGAGATAGCCATTGTATCAAATGGTGGAGCCTTTGCAGAGCTGGGGGATGCTGGTGGGTGTGTGTTTGAAAAGTCAAATGAGGGTAACAAAGCCGCTGGCATCGTGATTGGGACAAATAGGAGAGATGATTTTACTCTTGCAACCCCGCTGGATTTGATTCTAACTTCCGCTCCCCAATATACGTGGGCGTGAAAGAGATGCTATAGTGTTAGGCCGTGCGATGGTGGCGTTCCTTTTTTATTGGCCAATCCTGTCTTTTGCTTTCTATTCATGCTTTGGTTGCCTGTCTCTCCTTCCTCCTCCTCTTCTCCACCCTTCCAATGCCTCCATTTCATCTTGAACCTGATTATTGTCTTACCAATTTGCCTGCCTTAACTTGTCAACAAACGTCACTTTTTGTATGTCCCGTAGAATGACGCATGGTTGTGCGAATTTCCTCTCCTATATCTCCTAGTTCTGGTTGTCCCCGTCTTTCCCGAATAATTCCTCGTATGTCACCGTGTTTCATTTCGTCGTCGAGGCCTAATCGCCAGCACCGGTGGCGGGGCAATTCTGTGTAACAGTTTAGTCTGGTCTCGGCCGGTGTCGTCGGTCTCAACAGGTCAGGCAAGCAAGGACAAAACGAAAGCCAAAAACCTGCATTTGTGCTCCCGATGATACTGGCACCCACCCGTCAAGAGTGGGACCAACGATGCTTTTCCATCTGGCCCTCCGATGAGGAAATCCCATCAACATGACACCGCCCTAGAACCAGGGTGGCACAAATCCAGCTATTATCAGCTCTCACCGGTCATAATATTGTGTGTCAGCACTGATTCGCTTCATAAGTACTGTACTGTATGGCCCCATATGGTAAGTCAAGTGAGCATTTGCTATGCAAAAAGAAGAAGGAACGAAAACCCGGGAACACACCGCCTCTCTCACGTGCCAATTTTCAGTGCTTTCGCCCTGTCCCCAACATCTTTGTTCCCCCAAAGCGGTCCATCTCCCCGTCGAGACAGCAACAGTCTTACTTATGATACCTACTATTCCACCATCCACGATCAGTGGCCGTGTGCTGCCCTGTGACTGGAGATCTGTTGTAAGCGGCTGGTTGGATTCGCCAGGTAATTGCGGCGCACTAGTTGGGGAGGGGGGGTTTACAGTAGCAATCTACGCCGGGGGCTCGAGGGATATCTTGCGTCATGACTTTTGGCTTCCAGGGCCGTGGGGGGTGATATGAAGCTATGCCGGGTTCTGCTTCCACAAGTATTTAGCGCTCACAAAGGTGAGCATGTAGGTTCACTCTCCCCTCCCACGGCAGCCCTGGACTATCAGATTTTGGCACTTGACCACACTTTACCCTAACGGAAAGACAGAGTGTGCCTGCTGGCGCAATATGGTGTATACGCCGCGGGTAGGCCCTCGAGTATGATCCATCGGCTGCCCAGTTCCCTGGGGGGTCACAACACCACACTTGACCCGGGTTTTAATCTCTACAAGGACGATGCCGCTCCGTTCCTCTCACCTATCTATCCCACCTGGCTGGCTCACCATCGTATCAACGAATAATGAGTGTGGGATGGTGCGCAGAAAACCAGATCACGGGGGAGGAAGAAGGAAAAAGAAAAACAGCATACGGGATTGCTTCCATTTGTATCAAAGAAATGGGTGAGGGCGAACAAAAATAAAGGGAGAATCGGGCACTAGAGCCGGGGACTAAAGTTCGCATAGGTCCTGGAAAATGGAAAGGTCTATAAGGTGAGGAAGCAATGAACAGGGGAATGAAAAGAAGGGGTAGATATATGGATAGCGGATAAGAAGGATAAGGATATAAGGACTCCACCGTGAAATGGAAATTGGAGTGGGGGAAATAGCAGGTTCCCCTCCTAGTTGGCTGTCGCTCGTCATAGGTGAAATCAAGTGTGAAGTGCGGGTAAGTGTAGTGCGCAGGCCTGATTTTTCCCTTTTCCTCTTCCGTTTTTCGAAGAACGTCAAACCCAGCCAACCATGCCGGCAGCCTTCCAAAATCGAAAATCCACCCCAGTAAAAGCAGCTCCACTGCATGCACATATAGTCAATCTGCAACAACTCTGTTCACTCTCCTGAAGTCTGCCGTACTGTGATTCACCAGTCTGCATCTTCAATCTACTGCTCACAATATTGGTGTGGTGGAGGACGTCGAACATGTGGATCAGTAGTGTTTGTAAACAAAATCCCTTACAGATTTAAAGTGAGGGGTAGTATACCTCCCTTTTCAATATCAACTATCACAAGTTGAATTGAGATAGTAATGAGAAATTAATCCGGAGAAAAAAGGTAAATATTGACAGACCCTGCTGGAGTCTAATGAGGCTTTAGTGCCAATAATTCTTGCCTAACTGCGGATGAATCGGTTAGAATATCAAAAGATTCCATATCTACTAGACCTTTGGTGACACTTGTTACAACAATGGATGTGGGAATAAGAGGAGACATGTTTGGGAAAGTGTGGGGACATACATGAGTGGAAGCAAGGATGGTTTCCGCAAAAGGTTAAGTTCAGTGGATAAGTGGCGAAAGGTTTTGGAATTAGACCAGGAGTGTGGAGGGGGTCGGGGACTAAAGTTAGCCACAAAATAGAATGAAAGAGTATCGTGCAAGCATGGTAGTGAATCGGGTAAATATAACATGAATGTTTTCGAAGTGAAAACTCTGAAAGTAGTTGAAAGGAAGCTCATCAATGAAGAGACAATGTATATCAGAAGAGTGTGTGTATGGTTTGGAAGGATAGACATAGTGAACAGGTGGAGGACTTGATTGAACGAAAAGAGCTCGTTTCAGTAGAAAGCTTATATGTATATATAGGATGCTGCTGGCAGTACAGAAAGAATGAAGGCCGTAGAACTGTCTACTCCTTTCTGATCACATACCTTTCACTACAGGTTAGGTGCGTAAGTCGTGCAGCTCAATATTCTTTAAAGCGTTCTGTCTTTTCGGTTTTTTGGTATGTACAATATCCTTAATAGCCACTACTCGAGCAGCAGCAGGGGCTGCCAGTACTCCTCCCATACTGGTAACGGCACTTATACTAGCAGTCCTAAATAGCTTCACTCTCAGTCATAGGATCGAACCACCAGAGAGAATTTATACCCACCGTGAAGAGTCTCTTAGAGGTTTGAATATTTTGAGGCCCCCAGATCCTGAAAAAAAAAAAATAGTGTTGCTAGAGGCGTTGGTGATATTAAGGACAATAACTCCGATTGACAAAACAGCCAACCAAGCATATAATGAATGAATGATCAAGCATTCAGCATCTACGTAGGGCACATTCGTGACTCTCCAATCCCGCACATCCAAGCAGCCCCCACTGCGAAGGAAGCATTTGAAGCTCTGGCAATAGCTGACCAAGAAATTGAATTAAATGGAGAGATGGTACTTATGTATAAACCCAGGAGCGTATGTCTTAAAAAAAGAGAAGACATCAGAGTACTGTAATCACTTCAAAGCATGTACCTTTCAGGTTGCCAATAGCTTACCGGATGGCATAGGTATAGCTAAGAGTGACTTTCGGTCAATTGTGGCTCTATCAGTTCCTGGGTTATAAGAGCCATTGATCATAGTAGTATAGTCAAGAGTGATCAAGATTGCCTTTAAGTTTCTCCCTAGGAGATTGTTAAGAGAAGGGACACAGAGATAGGTAGTAACGTCATTTACGGGGAAACTGCTTAGGACCGTGATACCGCTCTCCCATGGCAACCAGTGGAAAATCAACCTCAACTTTATTATCCCAACAAATATTAGAGATACAACTTTGAAACTTTGGGAGCAACTACTTTTGAATATGGAAAATCTGGGTGTATAATTATTATTGTATAATTAAAAGCTATCGCTTTTTTATCATATTTTTAAAGTGTTCACCCCAAACAATACACCTCCAACTTTAAACCAGATATGAATCAAAGTAGATATACCAAGTACCTTCATAACTCATTCCAGTACTTCCATAGGTCATGTATATCTAGTAACAAGAGTTTTTACCTTGATTGATCACAATTCTATGAAGTTATAGGAGGGAATAGAGACCTGAAAACCTATATCAAAATAGATACAAAATTGAGCAATCTGACTACATGATATCTACTTGCACAGCTGACCTATGAATTGAATTGTTTTTTGATTAGCGTTACTGACATGGTCCAGGTAGATATGAAAGGTATCAGGCAAAGGGGAAAGTTTTATGTATTTTATACTTCAACTACAATTACTGGTGAAAAGTTGTATTTAAACCCTCAAGACTATACTAATTGTACTAGAAATGAAGATATAAGATAAATATAAGTTTTCAGATAGCTTAACAGCATCAGGACGCTAGACTATATAAGTACTGGCTTTGTTTAAGGGGAATGGTCTACGAGAGTAAAGAATATACAGAGTATTTCTCCTTGACTAAATACTTGGTTTCTATTATGATTTGCTTAATTACCAAGTTGATAGCATGATAGAATAAGTATATAACTTACTCATAATACTATAGAGTGAGAAACATTCGCTGTACCCTCTATTTTTCTCCTGCTTGAAATCAACCATCAACTCTGGGAATCTCATGAACCCTCCACCCCCCCTCTCTCCTCCCAAGATGGCTACGGCCTAGGAGTGATGGCCATCCAACTCCTCCAACTGTTCTCGGTAACCTTTTAACATGTCGCGGCTTTCATCCCTCTGGGTTCCGGTATGCCATTCATGCTACCTGTCCCCGCCCCTCACCTCGCTTAGCGCGCCCCCTCCACACTGGTAGGGCCCATTCGCCCTACAGGCTTAAGACGGCAGGAAACACCGTTTGCAGTACGCGAGAACATTCCCGCAGGCCTATGCGTCGATTTCGCCCCACCCCACAGTTGGCTTAAGCGGTGGTATGCCATCCACTAAGTGACGCCATCACTGGTGGAACCAGAGACTACATGATAGACGCGGCAAGATCGCTTGCCTTCCACCCCTGGGGACCACCTAGAAAGACACCAACATGATTACAGATAGTTGATTCAGTCACGTTCGGTTTCCTTCCTCACTTGCCAGTTGGATCGGCTTGCACCTTACTGCTACACCCTCGCTTGGCGTGCACCCTACTCTTAGGGTGCCTTACCACGACGTCTTCTGAGGGCCTCCACTGCACTTTCGAGGCTGGATGGCTGTAGTCCCTGTGCCCTGCCATGGGTTCTTTATGCCTCGGCCCTGACATTTCTCTCCATGGTTCACCTTCCACTTTGTCGGGTATATCCCTTAGCTGTAGACATTTTATGTATTAGGTAGTACTGATCTGGCTCCGTTAACACTGGTTTAGGCAGCGCTTGCTATAGGGGTACACCACAGTGGGGAAGTGGGGTTTCTCTTGGTCTGATAGGCGGAAGCAGCTTAAATTTACAGGCTTTACCGTTCATGTATACTACAAGTTGTGTGGCGGGGGAGCTTTTTCTACTACACCGGGTTTGGGCCTGGGGGGGCATGTTTCAGGGCTTTCGGTCCTGTCTGCCAGCACACTTTAGTGTTCAGGTTCGTTGACGGTCTTTCTTCCGGCTCTTTTGGGCTGGTGTAGAGCGGGAGGTTTATGTATCTGCCCTAGCTTACGCTGTATGCGGATGGTGTACCATAAACACTGAATGAAATTGATGATAAAAAAAAAAAAAGAAAAAAAACGATAGGTTGACCAAGAATGGTTTCAGAAGGCTAAGTAATTGCTATCTGCTGATTTCAACATATACCAAATATTTATAACCTATTTCTAATTCTTAATTAAACTTCAAGTATAGAAAATGTAGAAGTGAGCACTGTAACATAAAACTCTATATACCTGGTCTCAGGGCATTAATAAAGCAAATTGCGAAGAATTAAATTCGTAAGTCCACTGTACAAGTAGATATCATGTAGTCAAATTGCTCAATTTTGCATGTATTATGATGCTGTTTTCCAGGTCTCTATTCCATCCTATAAGTTCTCAGAATTGCTATCAATCAAGTTAAAACTACTTGTTACTGAATATATAAGACCTATAGAAGGACGGGAATGAGTTATGAAGGTACTTGGTGTATCCGTCTTGGTTCAAATGTAGTTTAGGGCAGGGGGTGTATGGTTTGGGGTAAACACTTTTAAAAATATGATAAAAAAACAATAACTTTTAATTATGCAATAATAATTAGATATTCTGATCCTCCATATTCAAAGGTACCTGCTCCTAAAGTTGCAGAGTTGTCTATATAATATTTGGGGAGAAACTACAGTAGAGGTTGATTTTCCACTGGTTGTTATGGGAGAGCGGTTTCCTGGTAAATGATGTTATGCAGCACCAGAATCCACAAGTTCTGCTAACACCGGTCTGCATTTGCCGCGGGATCAAATGGTCTTATGCCCACAAGTCTAACAGCAACGGGCAATGGTCATTGGGGGATTCGAGATTCAGGAAGAGTGAAAGAGGCTGTACTCCATCTAAGGGCCGTGGGTGTGGAATGCTGGGATATGGGATGGGCGGTAGATGATGCCATTATTGTAACCAAGAAAGCGATTGGAACAATGAGTGCTCTAAATGGCATAGTATCTTGCAGAAAGGATCAAGGCGAAGAAATTTGGTATTCATAGAAGTCGAAGGTGGGAACCAGGAAACTGTCAATTTGATAATCATTTCTGCTCCCTCAAAGTATCTCACTCCTCAACCTGTATTGTCACAGGATTATATTAGTATCCTACCAACAGCAATCACGATAGGAAATGTCGAAGGAAGTACTGCTGTCGGTCAAGGCAATATCTTGCTACATACAGATTCTGCCTCATTTGGCCCAAAGGAGTCCTCCATGTTTCAGATGTCCACAGCAATATTATCAGGGTAGCGAGCATAGTGATTGAGGAGTTTCAGGTTGACGGCTCAAGCTGTGAGTATGTTATCAGCAGAAAGAATAGGGAAAGGCTTAGACGGAAGTGAAAATGGAATAGATCCCGCTGGAGTGGACTTCAAGACATAGTGTTAGTAGGCCTGGTGCAGGGGAAAGAGAGAGCGATGTAGGAGCTTTGGTATAAACCAATTGGTAAAAGAAGTGGGAATGCAGAGGCAGCAGAACGAATCACGAAGCCACTAGTTGACTTTAGTGTAGCAGAGAAGGATTCATTGGATGAAAGTTCATATCCAGTTTGCCAGAAAGGGGAGCAGGATCGGTGGTATCTTACCAGACTAAGAGGGCATAGCAAAGAGTTACGGTGTACTGTCCATGGTAATGTATGCAGGCCAATGGCTGTCAACGGACTATTGTGGGGGTAGTACTTTGCAACATTTATTGATAAACAAGTGCAAAGTATCCCTATCGCCCAATTAACACAGAAGTCTAAAGAGTTTGCAAAATTCATGAAATATGTGGCCAAGGTAGAAAGTCAAACAGAGAAAAAGATAAAATCTATGTTGTGCGATAGAGGTGGAGAGTATATGCACAACGCATTCAAGACTTACCTTATAAAGCATGGAATTACGTAATTGATTACACCACCATACACCCCCGAATATGACAGCATAGGTGACCGTGCTAACTACATTATAATGAATACGGTTAGATACATAATCTGAGGATGTGGATTAGGGCAGGGAGGTTACGGACTTTTGCCTTGTACTGCAGTAGATATAATAAACCATCTGGTATTGGGTTCCTATGAAGACAGGACACCTTGCGAGCAGTAGGACGGTACATGGCCTTCAAGCGACCACCTACCTGTCGTTAGAAGCACTGCATACTGATTAATACCTGCTCTAAGTAGAAGAAAAGTGGATCCCCGGGTACAGAAATGTCGAATGATAGTGTGCAAAGTGAAAAGCGGCCCTCTCGCAGATTACCCATATGATTAGGTGACAAATCAAGTACTACTGACCAAGGACGTAGTGCTCAACGCATATAGATCAAGTGGAAATGGAATTGCGAAGAGAAGGGAGGGCAGTTGATTGAAAGCCATGCAAATATGGTGGAAGAAGTACTACCGGAGCAGCAGGTAAACACGGAAAGTGTGAAGGAGGCTGGAAATGATAGTAGCAACCAGGCTGTTACACATTGATTCTAGTGAGGTCTCCACTTCCTAGTCCTCTCATATTGATAATACACTTATTGTGAGACTTCTGCGGAGAAGGAAAGAGTATCACGCCAATGCGAAAGCAGTAGGTACTAGAATATAGGAGTTCGGATGACTAGAGCTAGTTTGCTCTGCGGTAGATATATTCAACTTGAGTACCGAACATGGTTTGGGGGATCACGTTGTGGACCGGATTACGATTTCAGAAAGCTCTGGTGGATCGTAATAACTGGGAATAGAAGAAGGCGCTGGAACGCAAGTTAGAATAGCTATAGAAGAAGGAAACTTGGGTTATGGAGCAGGAACTACGATGTAGAAATATTGTTGGGTGTAGATCGCTATTTGGATCGAAGGAAAATGGGTGCTACAATGTATGACTGGTAAGAAATGAATACTTCCAGGAACTGGTAATTCACTTCAAGGAGACTTTTCCGACAGCGGCAAAGGCGAGAAAATCACAAGTTATACTTGCATTTGTTCATGACAGGGATTGGGAATTGGATAGTATGAAACCAAAACCAGTATTGCTGAATGGTATAGTGAAGGAAGAAATATATATGGGATATCTGGAGAGGGATTTGCAACATAAAAGGAGGCCCTTGCTGTGCTGTGTGGTTAACGCGATTTGGGCATTACGACAATCCCTTCGCTCCACATATCAGAAAACGAGTGCTTTTGTTAGTACCAACGAGTTCACGTGCAGTATACAGGAACTATAGCTTTTGCATCAAGTATCAAAGAAATGTCTTTGTTCTAGCCAATGTTGAATATTTGGTCCCCGCAGCAGAACAGGCTGTGGATATTGCCTGGATTAAAACAGCTTACACAAAGGCGTTCGCGATGACAGATTGCAAAGACCTACAGAAATTCCACAGACTGGAGTTTTCAAGGAAGCAAACTCATTGATTACTTACAATTGTCAAGGAAAGTATATAGAAAAAATACTACATTGCCATGGCATGCACAATGCTAGACCCAGCTTAACCAATGCAGATGCAAATACCAGACTTGCATTTTGTATGACGTTTGAAGCCAAAGGAGAAGAATCGACCGGAAAACAAGTAGGCTATGAGGTTGTATGGTCAGCCATGAGATCACAGGTGCCCGCTATACTAGTACACCTATCCTGATATTTCTTATACTGTGACCTTGGTATGTAAGGTCAACAGTTTACCAACAGCAGTAAAAATATATTCTTGCAACCTGAGCGTCAATTGTGTCTGAGGGATGTGGCACGCGCTGCATGAGCCGCTAATTAGTATAAGATGTGGCTCGGAGGTCACGTCGTCAGCCTTCCGGCATAGGAGCCGCATTATGCCATTATCTGAACCGGGACTCCGATGTCTTGCCCATACGATGGCGGTTGTGTCATGACAACCTTGAATCTTTGCCACTGCTACTGTACTGACATCTCATTATGGATCGCTACATGCGTATACTGTCAGATCCTTGGCGCTCATGTTGCGACAGCATACAATCTTGGTGGCCTACGGCGTGAGGCTGTCTGCTATGCCAGGACATGTCAGTGTTGAAAGATAGCACAAAATATAAAAATGGATCGATGAAGCGGGCTAAATACTGGCGGAATTGGTGACTTGATTGTTCACTTTTTTCTTCCCTCACTTCCTCTACAAACGTAACCAGCACACGGCATCCTTTAAATACAGGACTTCCGGCTCCTCTGCCATCTTCTCATGACGACACTTACGCTACCTCACAATGCCAACCGAGAGGTCCATGCTGTCTTCATTTACCAATGATGACAAGTGTACTGTCCGTTCTTACAATATAACCGTCACGACTCACCATATATAGAAAGTCATTCCAACCATAAAAGAAACCCGCAATCTGTCATCTCCGATCCCAACAATAGCACCCTAAACACTTATCCAAAACAGTAACCACTATACGCAACGGTGACAAAACAACAGTCAGGACTGCCACATTCCTCATATGCACGATCCAGACTACATCCACACCCACAGTTTGGGGCCAGGTGACACGTGGTCTTCCGCGCGATAGACATAGTGTGATATACCACCTTCTGTATCTGGATTAGGGATATCTACTACTGACCTTCCTGCGAAGTCCACCGCATTCTCGTCCTCTATTCTTGTTCTGACTGTTGGACCCCACAATATTCTCAACATCCCTCACCAGTAGGGTAAGATATTCAAGACCCATCTCTTACGGTACCCCTTGATATCTAATCCTTGTGTCTTGCTCCACATATTTTATGTATCACGTTGTGACCGCCATCATCTGTTCCTGTCACCTGGTTTTCTTGGTTCTACGATTGAAAACCCCGCATAATTTTCCTTCTGTCTATGCTCCCAAAATCAAGGATTCACACTTCATCAATGCCTACCTGCTGACCCCACATGACCTCCCGGATCTGAAGCTTAATCTATTAAAAATGATGTTTAAGGGTCTGGTTTTCCCACATATTCCTGGCCTGGTATTGGCACTTGACTCACCATCATGAATGACTGATTGCTGGTCATTGAATCCCCACTGTGGTCCCGAGCCTTCCTCATATTCCTAGTGGGAGAGTGACAGGACACTATGCAGTTCTGAACTCCTTTGGTTACCTGCTATTGATTCTATACTCCAATCGAGTGAACGACTAGTGTGTGCTCGATCTTGGGTAAGAAAGCTGCAGGCCCGGGCAAGCAACATCTTTGTATAATAGAATGGCTTACGGATTTCGGGTGCTGGCAAGGAACCTTGCCGGGGTGATCTCTGGGCTTGCTGTCCAGCCTATTCTGGTGTAGCACCAGGCCTGAAGTAATCTATTTGTTTATTTGCCAAAGAAAGTCAGCGCCATGCGGGCTCCACTTATTCTTCCGCTTGTCTAGCCGTCCTTGCTGCATGCGTTAAATATGCTCAACCCTTTGTGCGATTGTCCGCCGTATGCATTTGATAATTGTCTTGGTGATCTCCAGTGGGCCGTAGCATAAGGTTTTTCTCTTGGGTGTTAAACTGTCTTTGGTGTCCTACCACAAGTTAGTGAATAGGTTGTGAATGATCAAGTTTGTGAGCTCCGGACTGTTACTTCCCAATACCCATGGCTGCAAGAGTCTTGCCTTTTGCCAGATTTGCAGATTCAGAGGGGTGCAATTCATTACAGACTACAGCCTAGGTCAAGGAGATCGTGGTACCCTTCGTCTGCTGAAGAGACCTGTAATCAATCAACTAGGGCCGTTGCTTTCGTGCAACATACTTACCCTAGATCGCCTGAGGAATGTGTGTAGTACAGGTGACTTGCGAGAGATTGGAACTGCAGTGAGCACCTAACATTTTTGTTACATCAGCAAAACTTCACACACGCATCCTGTGCGTTTGGCAGACGGGATATGCAAAACATCAACCGCAAACCAGGACGCCACCCCGCTTGGGCCTTGGGTCCTGGTCTTACCTTTGTCGGAGCCGCATCCTGCCTATGTCCTGACATGGACCGCTATGTCGTTTGTATCCTGAGTGCGCCCACACCATGGTAGCTGTGTCACGATACCCTCTTATCATCATTACTCACATCGGGACGATGTCTGAAACTGTCTAGCTAGGTGATGATGACATAAGATCCGGGCTGCCGATATCCCGATACAGTGTGCTCCAGGTGTACGCTTTGAGGTAACATTGTTCCTGGCTGGCTCCATCGAGAGCAAATCCTGGCTCGCCCATTGCGACATGATATCTAATGGCTTCTATCGCAACACCCAGATGACCCCCCCCCTTCCACCAGATCAAGATCTCTCGATACACAGTTTTCTATGTCCCTATATGTTTTCTCTACCACTCAGCTCACCCGACCATCGACGTTGCCCATCACATCTCATCATATTCCTATCATTAGACATCGGGATATTCTTTAGATACCGCCTGCGTGTCCAAAATTATTCAAGGCTCGTCACCTGCCATACCCGCTGTTGTATGATCCTCCCATCTTCCTGTCGATATTTCAGGTATTATATTGTGGCCGCCGACTCCTGTTGATGACAGCTACATTTCATCAATACAACATTCCAAAATCCCCTGCTATCCTGCTTCCCTAAGTGCTCTAAAAATCTACTATTCACCCTTCACCAATGCCTCCATTCGGCCCCCCCCTGATTACACCAGTGATCTAAAACCTAAT
Organism: Tuber brumale; assembly: GCA_014065205.1. Taxonomy (NCBI): domain Eukaryota; kingdom Fungi; phylum Ascomycota; class Pezizomycetes; order Pezizales; family Tuberaceae; genus Tuber; species Tuber brumale. The sequence goes on along the minus strand of JACCEG010000037.1, from coordinate 295,482 downwards.
TGATTATAAGTGATCTTTATGCATTTTCAACCCCCATTAAGTACTTGAGGTGGCGCCTCCAATGGCCTTTTTGGTATTCATGTCCCACTACCGATTTCAGAATCCCGCTTGTAGTCCCAGGCCTGCCCACGATTACTCATCATGCAACGACCGGTGACTGGGGCACGCTGAGCTCCTCTGGCTACCCCAGGCTGATCCCAAACTCTTCTCAGGAGAAGGACCAGGATTTGCCAACTTGGAGTGAGAACCATGGTGGACAGAGTTATTGATGTATGGGTACAATCGAATGACGTGTCCATTTCTTATCACTGCAAGTGACATCTCTCGTACTGCTCCATGGCCAGCCACGTCATCCTATCTTGGTGGAGCAATAGACACTAAAATATCTGGTTGGTTATACAACTTGCGAGCCCTGAGCCCAGAGCACCTCCGACATCCTGGCATACTTCTTGCTAGTAATCTTGTGTGGGGTGAATCTGCTCAAGCTTCTTTTTGAGAATAGTCTCTGGGATCCCTGGTGGGCAGCTGGCACATGTTTCTCTCTGTCATGCAAAAAGGTTTTGGTGTCCGATGACAAATCAGTGACATGGTTGTGAGTGATAGGCTATAATAGTTCTGGACTCGGACCTCTATCAGCGTCAGGCTTGCAGTCCTTTGGCTAGGGATTGATTTCCAATTTCCTCGCACGCCATGTATGACAGATTATGGTACACATCAAGCAGATAGTTGTACTTGTAATCCGTCCAAGGAACTGGTGATTATTATCACACCCATTTTTTCTGTCGGAGAATAGTTGCCGTAAATTGCCTGTTGAATCTGTGCCACAGTGAAGAGGAACATCATGTCCACTGCTGAGTTTATTCATGATCAGTAGTGGTCATGAAGGCGCTGTTAACTGATGTAAACAAACCTTGTATTATTTACAGTCACGCACAGACAGGTCCCGCTATAGCAGATAATACATTCTATAAGTTATCAGCATGCGATTTTCCATTAGTTTGTCTAACATGACAATATGCTTCTTCTCCCAGTATACGAACTGTGATCACATGCCAGATTGCTTTTCTTGCATCTTTCCTTGTCAGTAGTGCAGACTGTGCAACATAACGCCTGAGTGAGTCCACTTACCAGATATACGGGCTGCTCTGATGGTCAAATATCTTGTATATGTCTATCCTCCTCCAGTGCGACCAGCCAGATTTCGACCATCTCACTAGTCCATTCAGCAGCATTCAGGACTGGCTTCTCACCTGAAATATACCCCAGAATGAGTGACCTTGCTAAGCTTAATATTACCTCTTCAGCTCCAGTGACCAAATTGTGCTGTGACTTGTTTGCCAACAGGTCATCCTGCCCAGTGGTGTCGAGCTGGTGGTCAGGGTCAGAAGCCTCATGTCAGGCGTTGGATCACTGCGGCCATCAGGTGGTGATGAAAATCATTTAGTGCTAGATGTCGGAAATAAAGCGGGACTGTCAGATCCAGTGCGAATCACGCACTCACGAGGACCAAGTATTGCACGAGTGCAATTTGCCCAATGAGTTCTGGCGATAGCGAAAATCTGTACTATCATTGTAGGATCCTTGCATGGTCGATTGGTTGCTTGAGACTAATCAGGACTCCATGATATAGAAGTGTCTAGATTTGGGACATCCTCTACATCTGGTCCGGTGACCAATTCTATCTTATCCACTCATCATGACCTTGTGTGCGCATCGTTGCTATCTTCTCTCTGATGAAATGTTCCTGTAACCTGTTGTATGGAAGTTTCCATCTCAAGTTTGGCATATGCCATTGCCTGAGCAGCTTTTCTGGCGGCATTTAAGTCCGTCTCCGAGTTGCTATCTTACTATACGTCCAGTAGATAGGGTTTCACATGAAAACTGGTGGTTCGACTTTGTAAGGCCGGAGTTACTGTAGTTCTTCACTGGTGCTATGGATCTCAATTTCCCGGTTCTCTTTATAATGTGTAGCACGTCGCATCACAGTCCATTCCCATTTTCTACCTAGCAAATTGTTGTAATTCATGACCTGTGTCGCTCTTGTTTATGTATCCGGTAATATGTTACTGGATGTAAGGTAAGTGAGTATTCAGAATATGCGTTGTATGAATCACAAGTCGGCTGTTGGGCAGGTCAGGAATGTTCCAATTTTTCAGCCATTCAATAAGACATGTCAGGTGTTATATAATAGGCCTTGGGCCCGGGGTTAGGGCCAATGCTATCATCGACTATCAGTGAGTATTGAACCACTGATTCGTTCACAAAACGGCTGCTTCAGTTGTGTTCAAAATTACCTCTGTGTATAAGAAATTCTTAGTTATCTCTGGAGCCGGGTTAAAGTATTATAGAATTAGACCTAGTAAAAGTGTCACTGGAACAGATCACTTAGGACAATCTAAGCCTGTATGATACCTGGCATTTTGGGAATATACAACTTCAAGTTTGGGTTCATGAGGCAAACTTATATCCACTCATGTAGGTGGGAGCGAGACCAACACTCGGACACGGGTGAAACACAAGATGTGAAGATGGCACTAACAAAGATGGCAGAGTAAGATCTAGCCATAAACAGAGTCGCTTAGCGATACTATCGCTAGAGAAACACAAGCTGTGCCTAACACGAGTTAGGGATGTCCAATCTCATCTCCCGCGGTCGAATCTCCCCAAGCCAATGCATGTTAATGGTTTATTGGATTCAGGCCATCAAGCAAATACACCCGACGACTGCCCAGTGCCAGGCCTGTTCCGGACTCAACAAATACTGGGTCTCAAAGTCTGGACTTGGTAGGACGAACCGCCATTGAACATACATGTGTGTAGACAGAATTTAGGCTCTCTGTTGGCAGATGTATTCGGTTGGTTCATGTGTGTGACTTGTACATCAGGCCAGCCAGAGTAAGGAATGTGCATGGAAGATGCAAGGGGGCGAATGGTATCGTTACTATCCAGATCCACAACTAGCTACTACTAAATTTCCCGAGATCTTGAGAAAACAATCAAGTTGGCCCGCATTGCTTTCAAAAAACCTCAGGGCCAAAGGGCTCCCACTGCCTCCACAATACTGTTTTGCCCCAAGACTCAGCTGCTACTCCTTTATAGGCCTGCACATGTTTATTGCGGAAATTATCTCACAAATGTGCTCCCGCAAGAGCTGTCTTACTGCGCTCCCCTGAGGGTTCACTGAAGCCCTCTTCCTTTCATGGTCTACTCATGAAGACAGCCCTGAAGACTTCTTACATGCTATCGTACATTGCAAGTGCAGTTCTCTCGCCAGAGAGCGCCTCCTTTCAGAGCTCTCTGAAGGAGGGTAAGTCTGCTCGCTATGGATTGACCAAGCTCTTCTAAAGGCTGTTACTACATGCATCAATGAGACAGCAACTGGCTGCGATCCTCACGTGCCCCTGTGCCCCTCTCTTTCTCTCAGGCCCCCCTCCTCCTTCTCATCTTTTGCTTGAGGCCCTGGCTTTGCCTTTAACTTAGTTAGGGTTCATTTTGCTGGAAAGTAGTTCATATATTTTTTGTCATGATTCTGGTTTTGCTTGTTTCATTTCCTTGGGATTTTCGTGGCGGCTATCGGACAACCTCACGGGAATTCACGGCTAATGCTCTAATTTTTGGCTCGTTTTCCCGGTTTGAGATAATGGTTTTATTTATGCCATACCTAGCAATGAATGCAAGTTCTTGTACCATAACAATGAATGTATGACGATAATAAGAAAAAAGAATCCTTGACGAAACCTATTTGCTGTACTCATGAAAATGCTATTAAGTTGATTAAGATCCTGTTCCGCCTACAGGACTCACACCTCACACATTACTACCACCTGTTTGTCCTCCACCTCTTCGCACACTGTGGCTAATTGGAAACACATGCATCTGATCTGACCAACAGAGATGTCCTGTTCCTCATTTAGTGCTGTCTTACCACCGGCGGGCGATTCATAAGCCAATTACCCCCCGTCAAACAGGTGCAAAGGTGAATAAGTTCAAACTGCGTAGGGCTGTGACCAAACCATGGAAGAGTTTGCTCTAAACTTGCCGCAAGGATTTGATGGCATTTGTTGGCGCTGGTAAAACTTGGGAAAGCGGGTCCTTCAGGCCCCTTATTTTTGAGAACAAGAACACAGGGAATTCTGGCAGCAAATTCAAGAGTACAAGACTATGCAATAAAACTTGGGAACCCAGTTAAGCACTACCATCGAGGTAGTATAATCCATGGTGGACAAGGTTTTGACTGCCATACTAGAAATGATCAGAAGACAGCAGCTGCAATGATAAACAATATGAGGCGATGATACTGATGATGAAATTTACTATCTATATACCAGAGTTGATGGCGTGTGGTGTTGGGAAAACACAAAAGCCAAGGATGTAACTTTGATAAGTATATAAGAGGTTGCGGAGATGATGCAAATATCGTGAACCATTATAATGATCATAATTGAAGTAGGCTGAGGAGGACATGTAAGATGTCACAGGCAAGACAAAGACTAGATGAGAGTCTTATAGTATGTGTACAGACGGACTGAATAGTGCAGAATATTAATCAACTACCAGAACCACAATAATTGTTGAATGCCCATCCTGTTAAGGCATATATGTCATAGTAAGCCTAGGTATGCATTCCTTGGAACGTATTTCTTGAACATTTATTGGCTCAGGGAAATATCTCATTGAGGTATGCTGTTGTACTTTGTGGACCGATCTTGCAGTCCCTGACACCATATGCCACAGGAAAGCAAAGTCTTTTCTTCTAAGGGAAACATGTCAGCCAGAGCAGGTTACAAAATCACGATTTCAATATGTAATCCACGAATGTTATACTCCACTCAAAGCCGTATGACAATCTTGTAATACATGAAAAAAGACAGCGGTGACAGAGATATCGAACAACAGATTTGCACCATATATAATCAGAATATTCTGGCAAGGATAACGGGCAAATCAGAACAGAAAGAAGTTTGTCAGCAAAGATTTTCTTCCAGTCATATGCGTCCCATGCATTACATACACAGGACTCTGACCATGGCAATCGTTAACCAGGACATGACATCTGGCCCACGGGGCGTCTTGATTTGTGTTCCTGGATGTGGCGCACTCGGTCGACATCCTGACATGGGCTCCTGCGTGCTGTGCATCCTGAGCATGTCAGATCACCATCTATTCCATCCTGACCATGTCTGATGCCATGCAGTTTTGTCCTGAACCTGGCTGATGCCTGTCTTCAGTCTGCCGCTTGCACCAGGAGATTGCTCCCCTTTGCTACGCATGCTCTAACAGCTTGTGTCCCAATCAGGGTGGGATGCAGATTCACCGATACTAACTTTTCCATTCACGTGTCACATGGCGTTTAATCTCCATGTTAGAATTCTCTCTACTCACTTGTAACCTCATTGCGACATTTACCTAGCATACACGAACTCTACAGATTTCACCTTGACCTTGCCTGGGCACTATGTTCTAGTGATTTGGCATCTAGATGTGGCTGGGATCTCGTATAACATCTGGTGAAATATTCCCGACTCTGTCCTGATCTTGTACTTGCTGTTGGTCCATCTTCACGCCTTCTAGTTATCGCCCTGACAGCAGTGACAATTGTACTTCCTTATTTCAAAGTAGTATGTCACTCAGAGCTCTCCGTCTCACTACTGACCTATAAAACCTCTGGTATTCAAGTGGGCTCTTCAATGTTGTACTGCCACATCTCACATCACATAATGATTGGAGAAATTCTTGGTATTACTACAAATAATAATGTACTCTCGATCAACCCCGAAGCTCTGCGGTGAGTCTGCTATTACACCCTGACTCTCGCTCATCCAGCCCAATATCACCAGTCGCCGGCCGCAATATTGCAGCTCGCTGAGATTCAACCAGGCTCCCGGAGAGGCGACATGAGGGAGGAGGGCTTCTCTGGCTGCTGGCCACCAACTATACAGTCTGCATGCCTGCGTGTTCTGAACTCACAGTATCTGATCCTAGATATACAAGTATATCTGTAACTGACACCTGGCTGAGATCACATGAGTTGTGCGCTTCTTGCAAGTGATTACCACGTTCCCAGTCTTCTTCAAAGGCCATGGAGGGCATACCAGTATGTCACACTACAGGCAGATACTGTGCTTGGCCATGCATCCTACTCTCTGGCTCCATACATATTACCTCGCAATCCTCCAGATACACTTCACAGCCGTCTTGCTGCACCCTATGGACTTGCACAATCCCACACTTTGTTATCTCGCGAATACCTTTCACAATGATGTCCGCGATCCCGGTTGAGCAGTTGGCCCATATTTCTCGCCAACACAAGAGAAGATCTTGCAAATCTGGTGACAAGTTAGACACACTATCGCCCCGGAGTAGTTACAAGATTCGCAGATTCTTACCCCCACAGCATCTGGCTTGAAGTACCTTGGTTCCAGATTCATTCCCGATAGCCATACGTATCGTGTAAGAGAAAATATGCTGCATATCAAGCCGATAATTGTCCTATTGATCATCTCCAGAACCACGGTTTCAATTATACCGCCCATTGCATTCCATGCAAAGTACTTGCTATGAATCTCCACGCTAATCTGTGGCGCAAGCAATCGAGATCTCCGGTGCACTGGCCAGTTCAATAGCCATCATTAGTAGCTAACATGCTGGGGGTGTCATGAGGGTAAAACAAACCTTACGCCATTTTGGGTCTCACATAAAGGGTTGCGTACCAGAAGAAAATCCTCGCAGTGCGCCGCTGCCCTGGGATCATCCAGCATTGCAGTTCACTTCACGGTTTTCTTCTTTATATGGTAAACAAACTGTGATTGTATCCCTGAGTGCGTTTGCTGTACAGGTCCCAATTAGAAGAGGAAACAATACGTCCCATCACCCCTGCCCGAGTCCACTTACTAAATTTATGCACTGCTCCGTGGGTCCGACACATATACTATCTGCATCACTGTCTACAGTGGCATCCCAGATTCAGAGGACATGGCCAGTCAGCACAACCATGTGCGGGAGTGGGTCCTCGAACTGTGAGAACTGCAGAATGAGTGACTTAGTAAACTCTGAAGGAGCCATTTTGCTACCAGTCACAAGATTACGCCCTAAGTTACTTCCTATTCGGCCAACCTGCCTCGGTATCCTACACTCACCAGGCAGACTGGAGGTGCTGATATCAAACTACGGAGCACTCATCCGATTATTTGGTGATCAAGATTGTTGAACACTGGCAGGAAATATTGGAGGACTATATGCGCTGCTTCAACCAATTCCCTGATGTGCCACTGGCCGCGGTTGTGCCGGGTCAGTTAGTCATGATCTGGATATAGTGGAAGTATGAACTGTCAGGTGATGATTTTGTTTCTGATTATTTCCCTGGAACTGACTGGTCTGTCCTGATGGATTGCCATCTGCAATGTCAATCTGTCCTTGTTCAGCTTCCTTGTCTAGTTCTATTGCATCCAATACCGGCCAGTATGGGGACTTGTCACTAGTACAGTGACTTGAAAGAACTGGAGCTGTACGTGGCCATCCTTCCGGTTCCTCTAATGGTTGTGTATATCGCATTTCGGTTTCGCGGTATCATGAGCCCAGTTTGTGACTATTCCTGGTAGTGGCAAGTGGTTTCACAATGTACATGGTAAGCTGTGGTGATTGATTCGTTGTGATACAGATATCTCTTTTTCATAACCTGTTCGATTGCGTCTGATGTTGTGTTAATGTCTACTCAGATGGCCTATCGGTAGAATGGGTTGACAGTATGAATCGATTTGATATTGCTTCTGCATCTTGTAATCACTTAGTGAACGTCAGGCAAGTTTGGATTCAGGGTCTCTATGCGGCAAATATCTATTCTTCGGATGATGATTTGATTATGCCCGCTTCTGGTGTTCAATACCAAGTATTGGGTCATATACAGTAGGATGTGGGGCTGCGGTTAGGGTTGCCCGAATCACGCGATGTTACCAGTCATTAAATCTACAGATTTCCTTGTAAAAACACGATTTGTGGGTGTTGAAATGTAGGTTTAGGATCCAGAGTTTTCCAATTATCATCTGACCTGACATTCCAGCATGTAAGAAGCATTTAAAGGGATCGCATCTCTCCAGAACCTAGCATCGAAAAGTTTAGGTGTATATGGTATAGTATTCAACTCAACTATTGAGTTCGTGATTCAATATTCTACTTTCCTAAATGTGAGGGGTCGGGCTCTGGACTCCTGCTGATGTCGCTAAATGATATAATCGCTAAAGCGAATCACCTGGCAAGGTCTAACTGCAAATAAGGTCTGTTAGTGACATCGTCTTTGGTGCAATATGCACCAGATAGAAAAAGGATAAGGACTATCTATACTTATCTCCTGACGTTGCATCAACATGTCCATATCTTATGAAGAGTTTATTCGTATAATCAATCTTATCCCGTCAACAAAGCTCACAGGCTGAAGCCAGCGCATTTCGGGATGTGGAATGGAAGTGGACTAGTGTTTGTAAAACACCCTTGTAAGGCACTAATACAAGGTGGGCGAGCACACTGATTGCTCCAGGACTATAATGTGCTAGCCTGAGATCTATGCTTGTGAGTACGAATAAGCTATAACAGGAATATGAGAGGCAGATTCGTGGATGTTGAATGGTATCATTGCTACCATATCACTTACTATGTAAGGGAATCCCGCATGGAAACTCGCGATAACTAAATTCTCGACGGCAAAACAATTGACCCTGTAAATCTGCAATGGAAGCAGTAAGATATAAATCTAAAGTTAAAAATTCCCTACCGGAAAAACAAGAGCAGAGAGGAAAAAAGCAGGGACAGAATTGCTGTCTGCAGCCCCGATGCCTATTCCGGCGGTGCAGCCCAGGGCCCACTTGTGTCACTTCGCTGACGGCAGCTGAGGAAACTGCAGTAGTGATTGCTGATAATGCAAGAGTGGGAGGGCAGGGGGGGGGTGTCATTTGGGCCATTGGAGCAGTGACAGCATCGGTAACCAGAGGTGGTAGCAGAACACTCACAGTAACTGGCCAGGAAGCGGTTACAGCCAGTACGACAAAAGGAGTAGTGCGACCCAGAAGATCCGTTGCAGCAATTGGTATCACCGGAGCCAATGCAACACACCCAGCAACCCGTGTTGCCATGAACAGAAGAACAGACCCAGCAATGGCTATTGCGACAGATGGTGGACCAGACTCAGAGACCGCGGGAGTCGTGGAGGGAGCAATCGACCGAGTGATCACAGGTATGGGGGACCATGTAACAGACTGAGCAATTGGTGTCACGTGGGATGTAGTAACAGACCTGGCAATCGGGTCGGTCGCAGGGAAGGGTGCAACAGACCCAACAATCTGACTTCAGGCAGAAGAAGGAATGGGCGTCCAACTGGGACCGGTTGGAGCTGAGGGGACAGGCGTAGAAATTGGGGTGGAACTAGGAGGAAGAGACTCCGGAATTGGGTGAACGGCTATGCGGGGACAATCGTCGGTAGGAGGACTGTCACAGGTGCCATAGTGTCCATGAGGGTGCACAGTGAAGGGTGTGGTGAGGGCGAGGTAATCTGCCATCCAAGGGGTTTACGTTAGTAACTGTGGGATCGATCAGTCCTTCTTGGATGCTGACTACGGCAAGACAACCAGATGATACCTCGTGGCGAGATCGGTGGTGGTGCAAACCCGGGTTGGGTTTACGTCCTTGGGTTCCTCATCCTATGTATGTGATTAGTCGCTGAGTGCACTTCAATAAAACTAATTTTCACTTCGGTTGGGGGACTTACACGTTGATGGGTGTGGCAACTGCTAGCAATGAGACAGGTGATCCGGCTGGGTCTGGATGGGCGGGTACATCCTGTTTGCTATCCTAGATATGTGTGATTAGTCGCCGAGTGTAGTCTACGGTAAGTAAAATTCAATTGTGTCACGGTGCTTACTTGTTAATAGGCAGGGGGGCAACGGGCAATAACGAGAGAGGTGGTGGAATGGGTCCTGGATGGAATGTGGGCATCAAGTGGTTTGTCCACGAGGTGTGATTAGTTGCAGAGTTCGGTCCACAGTCCCTAAAATTCAATTGGATCGTGGAATTTACCAGTTGATGGGCGAGAAAATGGACAATAAGTGATGATGAGACTGGCAGCGGGACGCATTCTAGTGGGACCCAAGGCATCTCTTAGTTCATCCTATATGTGTGATTAATAGTGGAGTTGGGCTCATAATATTAAGTGAAATAACTTAGGCTCACGAACTTAGGTCATCAACAAAAATGGCGGCCTTGTAAAAGGGCGCCACAAAACCCTCAGCCTCCTTCTCATCCTCCACTTCCACCTCTACTCACTCCTCCATCTCCACATCTTCCTCCTACACATTCCAATCTTGTACCTCTTGAGTACGGCATCCAATATCTCCGCCTTGCCAACAGTGATTCGAAACCTAGCGGTTGAAGAATGGGTATCTGCCCTCAGCATGCTCAGCGCTATGACCACTGACCTCTCCGTAGCCCGGGCACAGCTCCAGGACCAGAGGGTCAAGGTGGAAGTTGCTGTTGTGGTACAACATCCATGTCGAGGCTTACGTGCACCTTGACAAGATGCCCCAATGAGATGTCGGGGGCAATCGCTGTGCCCCTCCTCAATTTTCCCCATGACTACCCCCATTACCTTTTTAATCATGGGCAATTCCATGACCCCCCAGGGGATCTTGCGGTCAGCCTGAGGATCCCAAGAACACCTGAGGGACTCAAGAAATGGATGGTAACTTATTGGTGCACCTGTCTGGCAAACCATGTGTATCTGTATTACCCTCTGGTACTATGAGGAGGTCCAAGAGAGCTGGCTGACTGTAGAAATGTGTTAGTCAATCGATATAGGGCCTCGAGGGAAAGGAATACTTACTTGGGAATCGCTCCTCCATTGCCAACAACTACCAGGCCGTGTTTTGACGGTCACCGGTCGGCTAAAGCCTCAGGTCCTTGGCCGGGCCCCAGATACTCAGATGATGAGATAGCTACCGAACGCTCTCAGCCTGTTGCTTCTTCTTGACTAGCTTGATCTAGTTTACCATGGAGGCCAATGAGTGGGTCCAATCTATGATTGACAACAAGTGAGAGTTCGTTAGATGCCGTAGGTCTCCGGAGCCCTTTCGCATCGATATAGGGCCGCCTCTGATTGCAACATACTCAATAGATAGCAGTTGGAGCGCATGAATTCTGGAACCCATATAGCTTTTGGCAGACGTTATGTCAATATAGTGCCCGTGGATAGAAAGTTAGTTTCTTTTTGTGACTTGTCAGCACATCCTAGAATTCGCCCGTATTGGGAGCCATTCACCACCAGGCCAAACACGGGGTTCTCAACCTGGCTCTCCTGACCAATGGCTTGCCATTTCGTCCCCAGTACGTCATTCTTTTGGGGCTGAGAGGTGGGGTATTTTCCTCTTCGCATATCACTCAGAGCACCCTGGGCCATAGGACCCCGAAGTCAAAAACGGTTGTTAGTGACACTTAGCAGTGAATAATACCTTGGAACTTACCTGTGTATTTTTGCTGGTTATACCGAAGACATGGGGTGTGCCAGTATATTTGACCTTTTCTATTTTTTAGGGAAGTGGATGCACAACAGTCAGGACAAGGGCGATGTTGATATCTGTTGCAGGAGGTAAGGAGCCATTGGCTGCTGGTGAGATAAGGGGAAGAGGGCGAGAATGGACAGAGACTTGGGAACAGGGGGGGGGCGAGAAAGTAGAAAGCCGTGGGAACTGACGACAGGGAAAGTGGTAAAGAACCATGAAAATGAGAGTGTTATGTGGCATGAGAAGGCAGAAAGACATTTGGCTTTGGGGGAGAGGGGTGAGCAGGCAAACAGATGTTGCAATTGGCAGAGCAGGAAGCCAGAAAGACATTGCAGTAGGGGGATAAGAATGTAGAAAGCTGGGGAAATCACAGGGTCGCTAGGTGCCAGGTGGCAAAGTCAGTTAGAATGGGGGAGAGAGGTAGTGTGGAGGCAAAGATACGTTCGAATTGGGGGTGGGAGAAGGCAGAAAGACATGTGGATTGGGGGGTGGAGAAGGTAGAAAGCGGGGAAAATTATAGAGTTAGATAGGGTGAGCGAAGAGAAAGTGTGTTGGAGGGGTGTAACCACCTCGCAGGATATGCAGTAAATGTAGGATTGACGGGCCTTGTTCTGTATCAAGGTGGTAACTAGTGACTCAAGGTCCGGAGGCTTTGGCCGAGGTTGTTGAATAGGCTTCCTTACTATATGGCGATTACTGAGGTCTCCAAGAGGTTTAGTGAATCACAAACTAAAGATTCTGGAAGCGAACTTAAGAGAATAACTGTTCAACAAAGTATATTGAAAGCGCTGTCTGCCGAAGTCTGCTTCCTCTAACGTGAAGAATAGCAGTTCTTAAATACACATCTTAGGCTTGCTAGTAGCCTTATTCTGATAACATATAAGACTCTAAAACGGTAGCCTGGAAAACCAAACATAAAATATATAAAGTATCAAACCAATACTCAAAACCAAACATAAAACATATAGAGTATCAAACCGATACTCAAAACCAGACATAAAACATGTAGACTATCAAACCGATACTTGAAACCAAACATAAAAGATATATAGTATCAAACCCTATACCATCAGGCTAGATGCACACCTTATTTCCCGAAACAAGTTCAAAACACAAAAGTATCAACTCATACCTTGAAAATCCTAAACTAGTATCCTGTATAGGTTACACTCAGAAAACAAAATAAAATGCTTATTTTAAATATAACAAGAAAATGCCTAATCCTCGTTATCATAATCAGAATTCAAATAAGAATCCCAAAAGCCTTTATTAACTGGAGGTACATCCAAATAGCTCTCAAAGCCTGGCTTAGTGGGAGAATAACACATAGGAATAAACGCAGAAAATACCGTAGGAAACTCATCTCTAGGCATGTTATCAGCCCACAATGCCGCAACCAAATCCATTTCATGTTCCAACCCTGCAACAGGTTCGCAACTATTTTCGCATGGCGGATATTGATTACAGCTAACCAAGCACTGTCCTTTACCATATCGTTCCCTGTGATCGAGGTCTGATTGAACTTCCCATTCCTCTTCTTCATTGATAACGATTGGTGCCGGTTTCGAAAATCCTCATCCTGCGAACTGAAAATTGTCACTATGGTGGTATGGTTTGACTACTGAACAAGGGAATACTACCTTCTTCCTTCTGTACATTATTGCATCGCGGCTAACAGTGTAGTTCTGCATGTGATTATCTAATTCGAGTACTGTAAATTGGCCGCGCTATTTTAGCTTTAATTTCCGAGATCTGCCATGTTCCGTTGCAGATTGATCTTGAAGAACCATAATCCTTTCCCCAATCTCGACAGGTTTGGGTGTGTTCCTCCTTTCAGCTGCCACTCTGTTTGATCTTACTCTAGTTAACTGTAATACGGGGCATGCCGGATTTCTGATGTTGTGGTATCAATTCTAGTTATCATCGGATGGAGACACTGTTGTTGGGTTGACTTTGTAGGTATTGGGTATTTGGTATTCTCATTCATACACAGCTTTGTATGCGGACATTCAAATAGTATCTGAGCGACGTGCATTGTAATAAGCTGTTACTTCAGGAGCAAACGTTAACCAGTTGGTCTGTCGTGCGTTAACAACGTTCATTCATGCTGTTTTCAGTTCCTTGATCTTACTTTCTGCCAGTCCATTGGTCTGGTGGTGGCCAGGCGTAGCCATAATGTGTTCAACTCCTATCGCCATCAAGCTTTGTTTCCAAACCGGGAGGGGAATTGGAGGTCAGCTTTGCTAACAATCGACATCAGTATTCCGTAACTTGTAAAGATATGGTGGCGCAGTAATTGCAATGTCCACATTGCAATTTCATTCACAGATGTTGGTATCAGCCAGCTGAAAGCAACCGCTCTGTGCACAACCACCAATACTAAATCATGTCATCTCAGTTTAGTAAATGAGCCCATGAAATTGATATCGTAGTGCGAAAATATCTCCGAGGGAAAGGGAGTGAAAGAATGTTGGCCGCGGGTAATGCAGTCCTTTCGCAGTTCAGTTGACAGATGGCAAACTGCTGGACATAGTGTTTGAAGTTCTTCCTCATCTCCGGCCAGTCGAGTTATTCAATTGCATACAGGAGGTTTCGATCTGCGCTATCGTGTCCTTTATTGTGTATTTCCCCTATCATCGGTTCTCTCTGCGTTTCTCCATTTACTCCATGACCTTTCGGAATGTATAGGAAATCTTCTCCTCCTCTTGTAGTAGCATATAGTAGGCCATTACGTATGCTATAATGTTGCATCATTCCGTTCCTTGAAGTGTTGTTGGAATCGTTCGCTGGCTGGTAGACAAGGTCATTCCTATATCCTTTGATTATCTGTTTACTCCAAATGTTTTTCATATCATCAATTGCTGGAATGATATCCCTTTCATCCACCACTCTTTCTAATTTCATGACCTTCTGGTCCTCCTCAGGTGTCTTATAAACATTGTAGAGTTAGCATTTCTCGTGATCTAGGCAAAGAGGTTCCACTACCGGAACCATGTGCGGGTATGTAAGAGGTCCTGGACAGAGTGGTTCATCGTGCGGAGCTCCCGATATTGGGAATCGTGATATTTGGTAGTGGGGGAGAGAAGTACCCATAAACCTTTAATGGGCTGCCTGATGGAACAGATATAGAAGGACGGGCATAGAGAACGGCTATCTTCATTGCTGTGATCATGATTGGTGTGAGGGGGAGTTTCGATAACCTGCGGGCTACAGCAGGGAGAGCCTGCAGAAACCCTGGTCTTAGATTTCAATTCCTCATTGTCAGAGGAAAAGTGTATGTCGCAAAATGCCCCTTGCATTGACGTATTTCAAGGTCCTCCTCACTCCTACCACTGGTATAGCTGCGATGATCTCGCCAATCGTTTTGTGGTTTGGCATTTCTCGAATTGTCGGTACCTAGCTGAGCTTGCTTGTGGCTCCTGTTTCTTACGCAATCTGAATGAGCACCAATGGGCTCAACTGTGAGGTCTGCGAATCAAGACATTTCCTGTTCAATAGTAGGTTCTTCGCAACAAAGAAAGGATGAAATAGGTGAGGGTGTAGGTGAATCGTCTTCTTGTATTGGATCGTTTGCAGTATGTAGGTACTCTCCATTCTCATCATAAAGACCGGATAATGCATCAGCTAAATAGATCAATATTCTTGGTCCATACACTATTTCGGTGTCGCATTTCCCAATGCACCCTCTCCATCCCCGATGTTTTTTGGTGGGTGTTCTTCTTGTCTTGAGGTACATCTGAGGTACCTGATCTGTGACAATAGTAAACTTGCTTCCAGCAAGTATATGGTGAAATGCCGTCCATGGATCAACTATCGCTAGTACTTCCGGGTTGGTTGTGCCATAATTCATGCGGGCATTAGAGAATTTCCTAGTCTGAAGCGAAGCTGGCCTAACGTTATCGGGTGTTTCTCCGTGTCCTACACATGCTCCTACCGCTGTGTTGGATGCATCGGCTATTAGCCATAGCGGAACTGATGAATCATATTGTAGTGGTTTCATAATCTCATGTTTTGAAACAATTAGCTTAGTATTCTCTGTCGCTTAGTCTTCAGAGGCAGTCCACACCAATTCTTCCATTGCTGTAAGTTCCGTAAGTGGTGATGTAATGGTTGCAATGTGCGGCAAAAACTGACTGATGTAGTTGATCCTTCCTAGAAATTCATATAATGGTTTCTTTGTTTGTGGTGTTGTCCATTCTTTTATATTCCCTATCTTTTCACATGCTGGTGAGAGTCCTTCATCATTGATAACATGGCCTAATACTTCTGCACTGGTGGTGAAGAATTTTGATTTCTTGCAGCTTGCGTAGCGGTGAGCTTCCTTTAGCTTATCGCAAACTGTGGCTATATGTTTCAAAGGTTGAGATTCTGTATCGGAAAATATCAGTATATCATCAAGATATACTCACATGAAGCGCCCTAAATAGTCATAAAATAGATCCGATATTATGCTCTTGAAAGTTCCCCGAGCATTCATATCTCCTTGTAGTATTACTTTGGTATCGAAGCCTCCAAATTGTGTCTTGAAGGCGTCTTTGCGTACATTCTCTGTTTATACTCTTGTTTGGAAGTAGGCATCACTAAGATCCACTTTGCTTCGGTATATTGCTCTCCCTAGAGTATTCAAGAGCAGTTTACAGTTAGAAATAGTTTTAACATCCTTACTTGTTATTTTATTATAGGCCATGAGGTCCACCAGTGGTCTCATGCATTTCTTATCCTTCTTTTCTGACGTCCCAAATTGGAGCTGCCAATGAAAGTGTTTGCCGCGGAATAATGCCTGCTTTCTCCTTTGCTCTCAACCATATGTGCAGGTCTGTCGCTCATCGTTCTGGTATTGAGTAGGAGGGTAATAAGCGCTGTTCTTTTCCTAGTTGTAGGTCTATCTTGTGATTAATCTTTCTTAAGGACAGCAGGTTTTCCGGTATCTCCTTCGGAAATAGTTGCCTGACTTGGTCCTTCACATCTTCCGTACTTTTTACGGCTGACCGGATCATGCCACTAGTATATGCGTAAACAATTCGGATACTTTGCTGTGGAAACAGGATTGCTAGCTTGCCACATTCAATTTCATGTTTGTGCTGTTCCAGACAACAGATACCTATTTGTGCATCGCATTTTGCTAGGTTGCCAACCAACATCCTTATTCCTGGTGTGCCCAGCTTTCCTGCTGATTTGTTAGCTGAACATTCTTTATGACCTTCAGACCGTGATCCTTTCATAGCTAGGTGTATTCTGATCAGTGTTTTCAAATCCTGGCATGGGATTCTGTGCCTGGTCACAAAGGT
Source organism: Tuber brumale (assembly GCA_014065205.1). Classification (NCBI taxonomy): domain Eukaryota; kingdom Fungi; phylum Ascomycota; class Pezizomycetes; order Pezizales; family Tuberaceae; genus Tuber; species Tuber brumale. Next base: position 278,654 of record JACCEG010000037.1, on the reverse strand, counting down.
GGCGCTAATCAGGTTTGCTCCTGTTGATCTGCAGTGAAAGAGGACTCGAGCTTCTTTCCCATGGATACGCATCGTTCCTCCGCAAGGATTATGAGTTGTGACATTCGTTAGTCTAGCAGCCATCATAATAATGTCTTCCACTTCTTTGTCTACTTTCATACCGTTGATAAACACCTCTTCCACTAGTTGTTCCTATTGCACCCTGTTGGAAGTGGCTTCTTTCTTCACCTTAGCCTTGCCCTTGCCTTTGCCCTTGGGATCTTTGCTAGAATAGTCATGTACTAGATGTCCATTACCTCCGCAGGTATAGCAAAGACCCATTTCTTTTTGTTTCATAGGTTTGGAGTGGTCCTTGTTGTTCATTTTTCACTTTTCTTCTTGTCCTTCAAGTTTGGAAGTGAATTCTTTTGTCAGTTTCTCCTACCTTTCCTTCCTACAAATACCAGTGCTTTTCAGGATGGCATCTGTACTCTCTGCATTTTGTACTACTTCCCTAATAGTATCTGTTTCAGCATACTGCAATTCCGCTTCTTGTCATAGCCTAGTGTGTATCCTTTTAAAAAACTGTGGAATAAAGGCATAATCACTTATGGTGTTTGCAGGTAGGGGTGATCAAAACATCAGCAAATCGGGTGCTATAGTTGGTATTCTGTGTATCTTGCCATAATACACTTTCGAGATTTCATGGAATTTGCGGTACGTAGCATCTTTATGTTTCTAAGATTAGAATATCTCGCGCAGATGTCCCACAAGGTGTTCTCTGGTCCTGTCTTCACCGAAATGCTCAGCTACTTGGAAAGCTGCTTCTTGTGCTTGTTATTCAGTATAGAGGATCCAATGGTTTCCTCCACAGGCTTGTCTCATTCGCAACTCATTTAGGAGTAGATATGACTGTACTGAGTTATACCATCTAGCGAACGCTTGCTGTTTGAAGTCATCTCCTTCACCAGTAAACTTAGTTAGTGAAGGTACTTTGATACTTGGTTTAGTAATAACGACTGGGTTAGGCCTGGGAGTCAGTGGTCTTGGAACCCCTGGTCCTGGTGCTTATGGTCCAGCTGTACCTGCTTTGGAAGCCATCTTGTCTGATCCTTTATCAGTATCAGAGCGATTTGCATCGTTGCTCGGTGGCGCTGGAGCTACCTGCGTACGGGTTGGCTTTCTTGAGGATTAAGGATATTCTCCTAGGGTAGTGGCTGGCGGTTCTAGTGGTTGTTGTGATCCTTCTCTGGTTGATTGTTCAGCAGTGTCCCTCGCTCACTGCAGAGTAGCCGCATCGATTGCTGCTCGCTGTCTTGCTGGAACCTTCGTGAAGCGTCCTCTGTAATCCCTGGTACGCTGATGCGAACCTTGTTCCGCGGACTTTGCCTGACTTAGTCTTCGAACGCCTTCTATCTTGATAACGTGCTGCAGTTAAAAAGATGCAAGGGACTCACGGGGGATGCGGTAACCGTAGGGTTAACGGGCCTTGTTCTATACCAAGGTGGTAACTGGTGACTCAAGGTCCCGAGGGTTTAGCGGAGGTTTTTGAATAGGCTTCATTACTATATCACGATTACTGAAGTCTGCATGTTGTTTGGTGGGTCTCAACCTAAAGATTCTTGTAGCTCACTGAAGAGAGTAAATGTTCTACCCATTATATTGAAATCTTTATCTGCCGAAGTCTGCTTCTTCTAAGGTCAAGGACAGCAGTTCTTAAATACACTTCTCAGGCTTACTAGGTGCCTTATTCTGATAACATATAAGACTGCAAAATGGTAGCCTTGAAAACCAAACAGAAAACATATAAAGTATCAAACCAATACTCAAAACCAAATATAAAACCTTTAGAGTATCAAAGCGATACTTAAAACCAAACATAAAACACATAGAGTATGAAACCGTGTACTATCAGGCTAGAGGCACATCTCGTTTCCTGAAACAAGTTCAAAACACCAACAGTTTCAACTGATACCTTAAAAATCCTAAACCAGTAACCTGTACCAGTTACAAAGAGTGAGGAAAGGAAAGATGTGGGTGTCACATATGATGCAGGCAGAAGGCCATCAGGGCAAAGTGAGACACGCAAGTAATAACAGGTACAACTAGAGAAACGGCTTCTGATACCGCCAAACATGCCGGGACTGTCCAAAATATATGTTAGCAAGAATAAGGCTTGTACGTCACTAATGGTTAGGAGTGCTAGTTATTTTATGTTTTATATATGACCTCGGTTAGAGGTCATGAGTTTCACATGTATGGCTACTTAGGTCATATGACTTGATCAGATAAGGCTTTTGCGTGACTCATAGTTATATGTCACAGGTATCTTATGTTTCTGTTATGAGCTCACTTAGTGGTCATTGGTTTCGCACATTTGACCAATTAAGTTATCAGACCCGATCAGACAAGTCCTTTACATGACTCATGGTTATGAGTCAAAGTTATGTTATGTTTCATATATGACCTCGCTTAGATGACATGGGCTTCGCACATATTATTGAATTTGTTTGTAGCGGCACAATCTTAATAGCTTGAGTACGAGAATACGATACAGTATTAAAGGCATACTGTAGGCTCACTTAGGCGAGGAAGATGGTAGTAGGAAGGCAGATTGGTAGTAGTTCTTGTCCTTAATTCTTGCTGACACTCGGAGCGGTGACCAGCTATATATACAGGTGCGCAGACTGCAGCGAAGAAAGGAAATGAGGGGGAAAATCTTGTCAAAACATAAGTGCGAACAAGTTTGACCCGAAAAACTAGCAAGGAAATTAAAAATAAAATATATATAACTTGTAATGGTGTGCAAGATTTTAAGCGGAAAACTAACATGCAATGCAGCTTCCAAAAAGGTCGCAGTACATCAGTGAGAATAACCGAGACATCCCCCGCATGCAATAAGAAAATATATATCCAATTATCTCATCGTTATCATGAAATATAAGCGAAATACTCAATGTATATGCTCTTGCTGTAGTAATGTTCGTGATCTATATGTAAACCAGAAATATAACCTAGGCGAGAAATACAAGTTCTTTAAAAGATATATACATGTGAAACGAATAAAAGAAAATTTCAACACATATGACCGCTTAGGTTATCTGACTAGATTTGTAATCGGTACTGGTTACTGGTTTAGGATTTTCATGTATCAGGTGATACTGTTTGAGGTTTGAATTTGGTTTCAGGAAACGAGGTGTGCCTCAAGCCTGATAGTATAGGGTTTGATACTCTATATGTTTTATCTTTGGTTTCGAGTATTGGTTTGATACTCTATATGTTTTATGTTTGATTTCGAGTATTGGTTTGATACTCTGTATGTTTTATGTTTGGTTTCGAGTATCGGTTTGATAATCTATATGTTTTATGTTGGTTTCAAGGCTATCGTTTTGGAGTTCATTATGTTATGAGAACAAGGCTCTCAGTAGCATAGGAAGTGTATTTAAGAGCTGCTATTCTTCTTGTTAGAAGAAGCAGACTTCGGCAGACAGAGTTTTCAATATACTTAGTTGAACAGTTACTCTCTTTAGTTCGCTTCAACAATCTTTAGTTTGAGACCTACCAAACATCTCGGAGACTTTAGTAGTTGCGATACAGTAAGAAGTCTTTTCAACAACCTTGGGTAAAGTCTCCGGACTTTGATTCGCTAGCTACAGCCACGGTACAGAACAACGCCCATTAACCCCGCGATTACCGCATCTCTCGAGAGGCGCTTACAATTTTTTTAACTTCAGCAAGTTGTCAAGATAGTAGGCGTTCCAGGGCCAAGTAAGGGCAATGCACCTGAGAAAGGTGCTCAACAGCGCACCTAGGATTCAAAAGGACGGTTCACGAAGACTCCAGCATTGGAGCAGGCAGCAAGCAAAGCAACCGCTAGGCAGTTAGCCAGAGACGCTGCAGAACAATCAGCAGGAGAAACATCACAACAACCACTGGAACCGCCAACCATTACCCCGGGAGTGTACCCAGAATCCCCACGAAAGCCTACAGGTACACAAGTACCCCAAGCACCACCGAGTAACGATCCAGATAGCTCAGATAGCGATAAAGAATCAGACAATATGGCTTCAGAAGCACGACCCTTAGGGTCCGGAGCCCCAACACCAGAAGTCCCTAGACCACCAACACCTCGGCTAACCCAGCTGTTACAGCTAAACTCAGCATCAAAGTACCATCACCCAGTAAATTTAGTGGTCGAGGAGATGACCTCAAACCGGAAGCGTTCGATAGATGGTATAATTCAGTACAGTTATACCTATGGATTAATGGACTACGGACTAGCTAGGCTGGAGGAGGAAACTACTGGATCCTCTATACTGAAGGACAAGCTCAAGAAGCAGCCTTCCAAGCAGCAGATCATTTCGGTGAAGACATGACCAGAGAAGACCTTGTTGGATTCCTACAAGAAAGATTCCAGTCTTCAAGACAAAAAGATGATACCTACCGCAAGTTCCATGAAATTACGCAAGTGCATAATGGCAAGAGACAGCGAATATCAACCATAGCAACCGACATGCTAATGTTCCGATCACGCCTACCTGCAAATACTATAAGCGACTATGCTTTCATTCCACAGTTCTTCAAGAGCATGCACCCTAGACTACGGCAAGAAGCGGAACTACAGCATGCGGAAACTGACACTGTTATGGAAGCTATACAAAATGCGGAGAGCATAGATGCTACCCTAAAAAGCACTGGTGCTTATAGGAAAGAAAGGTTGGTAAAACCAGCGAAAGAATTCATTTCCAAACAAGAAGGACGGAAGGACAATCGAAAAGCTAGCAACAAGCCCCACTCCAAGCCTAAGGAACGAAAAGAAAAGGGTCTTTGCTATACCTGCGGAGGTAAATGACATCTAGCAAGAGACTGTCCTAGCAAAGATGAGAAAAGCAAAGGCAAGGGCAAGGCTAAGGTGAAGAAAGAAGTTACCTCCAATAGGATGGAACAAGAACAACTAGCAGAAGAGGTGTTTATCAACGGTATGTAAATAGAGGAAGAGGAGGAAGACGTTATCATGATGGCCGCTAGACCAACAAACATCAAACACCATGACGCTCTCGCAGGAACGATGCACATCAATGGCAAAGAAGCCAGAGTCCTGTTTGATACTGGATCAATAGAAGCAAACTTAATTAGCGCTACCTTTGTGACAACGCACGAAATTCCTGGTCAGGAATTGAAAACACCAATCAGAATACACATAGCTATGAACGGATCACGATCCGAAGGTCATAAAGAATGTTCTGTCAACATATCAGCAGGAAAGCTGAGTGCACCAGGAACTAGGATGTTAGTCGGAAACCTGGCGCAATACGATGCACTAATAGGAATGGCTTTCCTAGAACAACACCAAGCTCATATCGAATGTGGCAAATTAGCTATCCTGTTTGCCAAGCAGAATGTTCGAATTATTTGCATACCTACAAGTGGTATGATCCGTGCAGCAGTGATCAGTACTGAAGATGTCGCGAGCCAACACCCGGAAATATTTTCCGACGAAATACCGCAAGACTTACCACCCCTGAGAAAGATCAATCATAAGATAGATCTGCAAGCCGGGAAAGAGCAAAGCTCATTACCCACTTACTCGATACCGGAACGATGGGCAACCGACATGAGCATATGGCTAAGAGAAAAGGAGAAAGCCGGTATTATCAAGAGACAAGCAGTTTCATTGGCAGCACCCACGTTTGCGCAAGAAATAAAGGACAAGAAACGAATGTGGCCATTAGTAGATCTCACAGCGAGGAATGAGATTACAATCAAAGATGTTGAAACTATTCCCGACCAAAAGATGATCCTGAATGCGCTAGCCAGGGCAAGATACCGCAGCAAAATCGATCTTAGCAATGCCTACTTTCAAACAAGAGTGGAACCGCAGCATGTGAGCATAAACTCTTTTAAAACACCATTTGGATGTTTCGTTAGCAAAGTAAGGCTACAGGGAGATATGAATGCACCCGGAACATTCATGCGCATAATGTCTGATCTATTCGGCAACTACCTAGGACGATTCATGTTGGTATATATTGATGATATACTCATTGTTTCCAATACAGAGTCTGAACATTTGAAACACATATCTCTGATTTGCGATAAGCTCAATGATGCACTTTTCTATGCAAGCAGGAAGAAATCAGAATTCTTCGCCACAAGCATAGAAGTGTTGGGCCATGTCATCAATGATGAAGGACTCTCACCAGCACCAGAAAAGATAGCGAAGATCGAAGAATGGACTACGCTACAGACTAAGAAACAATTATAGGAATTTCTAGGCACGGTCAACTACATCAGCCAGTTTTTGCCACATATTGCAACCATTACATCACCCCTAATGGAACTCACCGGAGTTGCAGAATTTATGTAGACCGCCACCCCAGACAGAGCTATGGATAATGTTAAGCGACTTGTTTCAAAATACGAGGTTATGAAACCACTACAGTATGATTCGTCACTTCCAATATGGTTGATAACCGATGCATCCAACACAGGTGTGGGAGCATGGGTAGGACAAGGAGAAACACCATAAAACTCCAGACCTGCTTCGCTTTATAGCAGGAAATTCTCTAATGCCCAAATGAATTATGACACAAGCGACAAGGAAGCCCTAGCAATAGTCGATGCACTGACGGCATTTCATCACCTACTTGCCGGAAGCAATTTTACTATTGTCACAGATCACCTACCTCTGACGTACCTCAAAACAAGCAGAACACCCACCAAAAAACAGTTACAATGGCGAGGGTTTATCGGAAAGTACGATACTGAAATAGTGTACAGACCAGGAAAACGGAACTATTTAGCAGATGCCTTATCACGCCTTTATGATGAGAACGATGACTATCCACATACCGCGAACGATCCTACCTCAAAAGACGATTTACCTAGTTCCTCACCTATTTCATCGCTTCTTTCTTGCGAAGAACCTACTGTTGAAAAGAAATGTCTCGTTTCGAAGCCCTCACAGTTGAGCACCACGGTGCTCATTCAGAATGCGGAAGCTCCTGCGACCGGGAGCAAGCAAAGCTAGATGCAAACGATTACCGAAATAGTGAACCTTTAAACGATTGGGGAGACCATCGAAGTTATACCAGTGGAAGGAGTGAGTAGGAACTTGAACATGCATCAATGCATTGGGCATTCGGCAACATAGCTTTCTGTCCTGACCACAAGGAATTGAAACCTAAGAATAAAATCTATGCCGGCTCTCCGAGCAGCAGCCCACCAGTGATCGAAGCTCCCCCTAACACCTATAATGATCAAGATGATAGGGATGCCCGTTCGCTGCGCCCGCACCTTGGTATCCGAGCCATCAAAGAACGTGTCAAGAAAGCTCTAGGCCATGGCACAACCCCTACTGAATGTCAGACCTCCGAGTACCCTGAACACCACCACCATGAGCCCCTTTATAGAGGACCTCTCGCATACCTGAATGAGGTTCCGGTAGTGGAACCACCCTCCCTACATCACGAGAAATGCGAGCTCTACAAGGTGTTTCAAATACCTGAAGAGGAAGAGGAGGTAAAGGTATTAGAAAGAGCGGTGGACGAAAGGGATATCATCCAAGCAGTGTATGATATGAAGAACATTTGGAGGGAACAGATGGTTAAAGTATATAGAAGCGACCCTATCTATCAGTTAGCAAAGGATTCCAAACTCACTTCACGAAACGGAATGATGCAACATTACCGAATACGCAACGGTCTACTCTACGCTACTACAAGATGAGGAGAAGATTGTCTTTACGTTCCAAAAGGTCATGGAGTGAATGGAGAAACGCTAAGAGAATTGCTGATAGGGGAGATACATAATGAAGGACACCATAGCACTGATCGAAACCTCCAGTACGCAACAGAATACATCTACTGCCTGGAGATGAGGAAGGACTTCAAAGACTATGTCCAGCAATGTGACATATGTCCACTGAATCGGGAAAGGACTACACTGCCCACTGGCAACACCCTCTCGCTTCCTTTTCCCTCTGAGATATTTGCGAGCTTTGCGATCGACTTCATGGGTCCTATCACTAAGCTGAAAGGATATCATACAGTATTGGTGGTGGTAGATAGAGCGGATGGGTTCAGCTGGCTGATACCAACATGAGTAACTGCTACTGCGATGTCGACCACGGAGTTACTCCGTCACCACATTTTCACCCCTCATGGAATACCTGCGTCGATTGTTAGCGATGCTGATCCTCGGTTCACCTCCCGGTTTTAGAAACAAACTGCTAAGACGATAGGAGTCGAACACATTATGGCTGCGCCTGGCCACCACCAGACCAACGGACAAGCAGAAAGGAAGATTCGAGAACTGAAAACAGCATTGAGGAATGTTGTGAATGCCCGCCAGACCAACTGGCTGACCTCGCTCCCTGAAGTACCAGCTTACTCCAATGCAGGTCATTCTGATACTATTGGAATGTCACCATATAAGGCTGTGTATGGACGAGAATACCAACTACTTGATACCTATAAAGTCAATGCCACCACAGTACCTACATCTGATGATTACTACAATCGATACCAGGAGATCAGAAATGCGGCATACCCAGCGTTACGGTTGGCTAGACCAAGAGCGAACAGAACAGCAATTAAGAGGAGGAACCCACACAAACCTGTCGACATTGGGGAAAGGATTATGGTCTTTGGAGACCAGTTTGCAACAGAATCTAGCAGATCTTGGAAATTACAGCCACGCTGGCGAGGCCCTTTTACAGTACTCGAATTTGACGAACACACCCAGAACAATACAGTTAGCATGGATGCTAGAATGTATCGTAGGAAGAAAGGAGTTTTCTACTGCTCAATAGTCAAACCTTACCACCCTAGCGACGATTTCCGATTTCCAGGACGAGCATTTGCAAAACCGGCACCCATTCTTATCAACGAAGAACAGGAATGGGAAGTTCAATCAGTCATCGATTCCAGAGAACGATATGGAAAGGGACAGTTTTTGGTTAGTTGGAAAGGATATCCCGCAAGTGAGAATAGTTGGGAACCGGTGGAAGCATTAGAAAGTGCGCTGGAATTGGTTCAGGGATGGTGGACAGATAACATGCCAGGAGATGAGTTTCCTACGGTATTTTCTGGGTTTATTCCTATGTGTTATTCTCCTACTAAAGATGGCTTTGAGAGCTATCAAAATGTTCCCCCGGTTGATAGAGGTTTTTGGGATCCTTATTTGAATTCTGATTATGATAGCGTGGATTTGTAATTTTTTTGTTATATTTTGAAATAAGTGTTTTATTTTGTTTTCGGGGTGTAACCGGTACTGGTTACTGGTTTAGGATTTTCATGTATCAGGTGATACTGTTTGAGTTTTGAATTTGTTTCAGGAAACGAGGTGTTCCTCTAGCCTGATAGTATAGGGTTTGATACTCTATATGTTTTATGTTTGGTTTCGAGTATTGGTTTGATACTCTATATGTTTTATGTTTGATTTCGAGTATTGGTTTGATACTCTATATGTTTTATGTTTGGTTTCGAGTATCAGTTTGATACTCTATATGTTTTATGTTGGTTTCAAGGCTATCGTTTGGAAGTTTATTATGTTATGAGAACAAGGCTCTCGGTAGCCTAGGAAGTGTATTTAAGAACTGCTGTTCTTCTCGTTAGAAGGAGCAGACTTCGGCAGACAGAGTTTTCAATATACTTGGTTGAACAGTTTCTCTCTTCAGTTCGCTTCAACAATCTTTAGTTTGAGACCTACCAAACATCTCGGAGACTTTAGTAGTTGCAATACAGTAAGAAGTCTTTTCAACAACCTTAGCTAAAGCCTGCGGACTTTGATTCGCTAGCTATGGCCACGGTAGAGAACAAAGCCCGTTAACCCTACGATTACCGCATCTCTCGAGAGGCGGTTACAAGATCACATAAGGTTTTTAGAAGACTAATAGTTATGAGTCATTGTTATGTTATGTTTTGTACATGACCTCGCTTAGAAGACAGGGGCTTTCCACATCAGATCACTTAGGACATAGGCCTTGTTGTAGTTGTAAAAGAACGTAGTGTAAAGAGCGACTACAGAAGAGCCTCAGTAAGGCCATGTGTATTATCACTTCAAAATTCGTTCCCAGTTATTTTCCTCCTTATTACTTCATGCTATTGCGAATATAATGCTATTACATTCTGTAGTATTTACCTAGCAAAGACTAGAACTCTACCATATAAGTAGTGTTGGAGAAATAGTACAATAGGCGTTGAGGATTCGTGACAACTAGTCTTACCAACCTTACTGTAGACTCAGGTCTAAGAACAAAGGACAAGAAAGACACGCAAGTAGTATTGTCCCCTGATTGCCATGAACTGGCAGCGGTTAGGGATAGCAACCTTGGGAGAAGTAAATTAGGGTGATAGTCCTATGGTGCCCTGGCTGACATTCCGTTCACAGGACAGTCGGCAGCGCTACTTGAAATAGCCAACCCATTGTGGGGAACAGTTTCCCAGTTCAGAAGCATACCTAGGGCCATAACACCAGAAGACCACGTGAACAATGAACACTCCAGTTCAGATGGAGAAGAAGACAAACATGTTGAGGACCCACTGCCAAGAGTAGGGGAAGGTCCCAGACCAGGTTCAGAATTCGCTAGTACACAGATGGAGCAAATCCTGCCAAAATGGGGCAAGACAGACCACAGGTTAAACAACCTGAAAGAAACGCAGATGTCTGAAGCCACCTTAGAAGCTGGCTAGGGCAATTGCAGATGAATTTTTAAGCAGTAGAATGGCAAGATGGGCGTGATGGAGAGAAAATTGTGCATATCTCAAGCCAGTTACAGAGAAACATCACCTAATGGTAAATAACATAGATAGTGAGAAGCAAACCAACGGGATAGGATACGGGTCATAATTTTCAAAAAGTGATTGAGAAACTGTTCGGAGAAGTTGATGTGAGGGGGGTAGCACGAATCACAGGGGGACAGGTGGAACCAGGAAACTCAGCGATGACCAACTATTGGAACTAGTGGCGCCTATAGCAAACTGAGGTATTACTGGACAATGACGAGGCATCAGAATGGCTCTATGTGGGCATGTCAGCTCGGTTACCACAGGAATTTGATCCTCACAACTCAGAAATTAACACAGTGGAAGAACTGGCCGAATGGGCTACACAGAAAGAGACAAGATTGCTTGTTCTAAAGAAGCTGAAAAAAGGAAAAAGAAACAGGAAAATACAAGTTTATACAATCAGAACCAAAAACGAAACATTTCAACGCGCAGGGAAGACATATGGCAGAACCTTCTAACTCCCCCCAGATTGTGAGGTGGAAATGAATAACGCATAGACAAGACAGTCCCACAACCTATCCAACAAAGAGTACAGGAAGCGAAGAGACCAGAATCTCTTCTTGAAATGCCGAAAATCGCGATACCACAACAGACAATGCACGAGTAGGCCAGACAATGGAAGGAAGAGAACTACACCAGCCTGGGACAATAATTGGTTCCAACAGCACAAAGGAACAAACACGGGAAAATGAAGACAAAGGAAGACTAGGAGGGAAAACAAGTTACTCCCCAGTAAGAGATTATCTGGTGGAGAAAGCAAAGGCAAAAACCAGCTGGAATACATGACATGTCAAGCATAAATCGACGAACATCACACAAGCGAATTACTAAGAGACACTGGTAGAAGAAGAGTGAGATCATATTATGATCGCGGCAATACTATACGATAAGGGAAAGAAAGGCACTATGATACATGCAATACCAGATTGATAGCTAATGCAGACTTTATCGACCAGGAAATCTTCGACAATTACAATTACCTGACAATACTGATGTGGAAGAAAAGAGTGTTCAACCTAGTGGATAGAAAGCAAGATGCCAAGGGTCTAATTCCAGATATGGTATATCTACCTAAGGATAGTTGAAGCCATAAAGAAGTGGCAACCTTCCAAGTGGCACACCTGAAAGACTACTAGGTAGTCCACAGAATAGAGCGGTTAAGACAACGGAACCCTTTGATAGACAACCTTAATAACGCGATTACCGGAACCAGTGAATGCTGCATGGCAGGATGTCCCAACAGTATGTCCATGGTGTATACGATATCGCAAAGAGAAGTATAAGAAGAGAATCCAAAAATCATATCCAAGCTGTTAACTAAAGAACCAGCCATAAGGATCATGTTCAAAATGGTACTAGACAAACTGACAGCATCAATAAAAGGATTGAACAAAGCGCACAGAGCAGACCTTTATCCTGATGAAGGCAAGTCCATGACCACACAAGGAGAAAAGAAAACCAGGAACAGGAATGGTAGTAGGATTACTCTCTGGAACCTATGGATAGATAGCACCACGTAGTAGACTGATACTCAAATATAGACTCATTACCAATACAGGTATGATAGAGGCCAACTATGCTGGTGAAGTTGATATTGTCTTACCAAACTTGGGAGACACAAATTACCCACTCCGAAGAGAAGATCGAAGAGCGCAGCTGATAATTGAAGCAATCAACACGAAGCAATGCATAAAATCAACGAATTAAAAGGTACTCAAGGAGGAAAACAGGGGTTGTCAAGCACAGACTAACCCAAAGTGGAAGAAGAGAAAGCGATGCAAGTCTGCGAAATATGAGCCCCGGCTTTTGTCAGACAATAAATGAGAGGTGACTTTATGGGAATCGAAAAATGGAACCCAATTGAAGAAAATAACGCACTAGCTAGATTCAAAATGAGCATTCAACTGGAGGTAAGACAAAAACAACAAAATACAGAAAAAGGGTACGACATGATACCAGCAGAATACTTGCAATTTAAGGACCTATTTCACACAAAGGAAGCCGAAAAACCAGCACCATGGAGACCAGCAGTGGACTTTGAAATCTATATCGAAAAGATGCGAAGAGGAAAACAATGATGAAAATATCCTACCAATGCCTCTATCTTCTAGGAGAAAAGGAATTGCAGGAACTGAGGTCATATATTCTACAGAATATGAAACAAAGATAGATCCGAAATGGGCGCACTTCAGTAGGGTCTTTCATCCTATTTGTTGAAAAGAAAGATGCCAAGATTAGTCAGTATGTTGACTGCCTAGCCCTCAACAGGGCAATAAAGAATGAGAGATACACGTTACCATTGAAATGTGAAGCGTTGGACAGACTTTGATCGGGGATATGCTACACTAAAGTGGATGTTAAAAATGCACACCGCAATATAACTATCAGGGCCGGATACTAAGGGAAGATAATATTTGCAACCCGATATGGAATGAAAGAGTACCTGGCCCTGCCATTCAGCTTAACCATTGAACCTGCAACAGTCCAACAATGGGTCAACCTGGTTCTAAAGATATTCTTGGATATATGCTGTATCACTTATCTAACCTATGTCCTGATATACGTGGAAAATATGGAGAAACATGGAAATGATGCCTGCAATGTCTTGAAAGAGATACACGGAGCATGAATGAAGATCAAACCCTTCAAGCACGAATGCCACGAAAGGGAAACAGAATATCAGGAATTCATCAGCAATGGAAACTGTGTCCTGGTCGACACTGACAAACTGTTAGCAATATGTGACTGGGCTAAACAAAATAACTAATCAGATATCCTTTTATTTCTAACTTTCTGCAACCTTTACGGAAGATTTATCAAGAGATTGAGGGAGATGGCCGAACTCCTAGACAACCAAAAAGAAAGATATCAAATAGAACTGCGGATAAAAAGAACCTACATCACATTACAATATCAGTACTAAAGTCATGTCAGCGCCGATACGGCTGTATTTTGACCCACGAAGGGAAAGCGCAAACCACACAAACGAACTAAAATATGTCTGTGCAGGGTCCTTATATCCGCAGGTCAACCATGGAAAATGGTACCCACGGTGTTATAGGTCAAAGGCAACGACACTAGGACAATGCAACTACGAAGTTACCAATAAAGAACTATTAGCCATAGTTTAAGCCTTTAAGGAATACAGACAATACATACAGAACGATGATTATCAAATTAGAGTCCTAACTGACTACAAAGACCTAGTCCAACTCATGAAAACAAAGGAACTCAATGACAGACAAAGTAGATAGATGGAAAGGTTAAGCAAATACAACTCGAAACTCGAGTACGACCTGGGAAAGAAAGGATGAAAACCAGACACTCTAACAAGAATCTGAAACAACAAACCATGGGACAAATAAGGGAGAAGGATCAAACTTAAAAGTAGAATCATTGGGTCAAAGAAATATTTGGAGGTAATTGAAAGGATGGAGAAAAAGACGCGAAGGATTCAGGATTAGGAAGGACAATAAAAGAAGACACAGAACTACAGAAAATCAAGAAGAGCATAGAAAGAGGAGATAAGGAGAAGAAATGTGTGGTCTTAGGTTGGTGCGAGTGTAAGGACGAATAGCTCTGCTACACTGAACAGATATGGATACCCAAGGACGAAAAGATAAGAACCCAACTTGTCAAGGAAGACAAGGATAATGAAGCGGCTGGACGCCCAAAAAACGTGAAGGCAAGTGAACAGATCGCCCGGGGATCCTATTGTTGTGGAATCAGGCTATTGATTAAATGATACGTCAAAAACTGAGACCAGGCTCCCAGGATAAAAGTGGTGTGATACATACCTTATGGGTTACTAAAGCCTAGCGAAGCACCTGGAAAGCCATGGGCTGCCATATCTATGGATTTCATAATGGATGTAGGGGAAGAAAATAGTTATGACGCCATTCAGGTAGTCGTGGATTGTTGGACCAAAAAGATTCATTTTATACCAACATGAATAGATGTGACACCAGGGTAGTTTATGATAACCTGCACGAGGAAAATCTGCTGCTTACCCAGACTACCAAAAGACATCATCATGGATCGAGGATCCTTATATTATATCAACAATATGGAAAGAAATAACTGTAGAAACTAGAATTAACAGGAAACTCACATTGGCTTTCTACACTCAAACAGATAGGCAAATTGGTTGGATAAATGGCATATTGGAGTAACACCTGACAGCATATGCAAACTATCAATAGGACTACGGGACACACTACTACTATTAACACAATTCATTTACAATAATGGGCAGCAAGAAACAGTCAAAAGGATACCGTTAACCAGAAACTATGGACTAGACCTAAAATATCAAGCCATACATCATATGACCAAGGTATTAATAGCGGAAAAAGAAGATATGAGTCAACTACATAAAACTCTGCGAGCAGCAGCGACGACAGGGCAAACAAGATAAGGAGGAAACTCACAACTAGTGAAGAAAACCATAACCACAACTACCAAAGGGCGAGTAGGTGTGGTTCCTCCCAGGCGATATACAGACTACGTGACTATTGAAAAAACAGGACAACAGGAAACTAGGAGCATTTGTGATACCAGAAAAGATAGGTAGTTGAGAATATAAACTCAACCTTGTACAGTCACAGAAGATACACAATACTTTTCACATCTAGGTATTGGAAATCCATCAAGACAACAAATCTCACTAGCAGATTATTACACCTGCCCCACCTGGTGAACTAGACTGTGAACCAGCATGTAAGCGTGAAGAAAAAAGAGCTGCACACTTGCATAGTCGTAATCTTCAATACAATGCCAAGTGGACTGGTCGCTCGGCAGTACGCAATCAAGAGTGGTATCTAGCTATCAACTTGAACAATGTACAAGCTATAATACTACTTTTCGATCAACGCTACCTAGAAAGGCCGCGAGCCGAGTATCAAGGGTGCTCCAGAAAACTTCATCCAGGTGGTCAGCCATATGAGCCCACCAGCCAACGCAGTCAAGTGGGCGCCTGTGGAAGAAGAAATCAGAGTTGAGAAAGAGGAGAAAGAGAAAGCCATCCAGGCTGAATTGGCCATCGTATGCCAAGACAACTAAGGAAATCATGCAGGCTCTCACATGACGAGACGTACCGACGATGAGTTCCAGGTACACTGGGACCGAAAACCAAGAAGCAAGTTCTTCCCAAGAAACTGGCACCCAATGATGCCTTCCAGCAATGAGGAATTGAAGCAATCGACTGACGGGGAAAGACAACTAATACCACTAATACCCACTAGACTCCAACACCACAAAATCTCTCGGAAGAACTGGGTATGCAGGTACTGTCGATACAATCAAAGAATACAATGGGAAGGCAAGCAGGCAACCCAGATGAGCTTAGGGGTTCCGAGGAGGGAACCTGCGAAGGGCGGGATGCAAATGCAGTTTTCTGTCCAATGAAGAACTGCGCTGGAGGATCAATTGACTACGCTGAACAAGGTGCCCTTGCAAAGAAGAAAACAGCTGGCAATTGGAAAGGGTTGACCGCCTGAAAAGAGAAAACAGGAGCCTCCAATCAATGATGAAGGAGGCAAGGAGGAGCATTCAATTGATTCAACATATAAAGGAAGCAAAGGGGGACCTATTGGGGGAGGAAATCAAACAGGCAGGCCGTGAAAGGAAGGTAATAATACGAGACTTCCATAAGATGGTGGCCAAAGCAAACACCCGCTACAATCCCTCGCAGAGATTCGCCAACCAGTTACGGGATTCAGGAAATTAGGCTCCAAGCAACTTGAGCCAAGGAAGGGAGGAGCTGCTGTCATGAATATGGCTTAGCGAGGATAAGGCTTTTATGTGACCCATAGTTATATGTCATAGTTATATTATATTCTGCACATGACCACACTAACAGGTCATGGGTCATATGCATATGACCACCTAGGTCATATGCATATGACCACCTAGGTCATATGACTGGTTTAAGTTGTAAGAAACATCGTGTGAAGAGAAACTATAAAGGGAGGTGAATTTGGACCAAGTGATGAGCTCTTTATACTTCGTTCTAAGTTATTTTCCTACTTATTACATTATGCTATTAAAAATATAAAACCATTACACTCTGCACTATTTACCTACCGAAAATGGGAACTCTATCCTGCAACCAGAGTTAGACAAACAGTACCAGAGCCATTGAGCATCGTAGACAAGAGGTCTTGCCTACTTTAACGCAGACTCGGTTCCAGGTACTATTTTCTGGAGGGAAGAGAGAGAAATATCGTCTACCCATTACTAAGAACTGATACCTATAGCGATCGTAACACAGGGCATTTGGTACAACCTCTGGTGCTTTGGCACCTATATGTACCCGATGCCAGCTATCGTGCGAGATAGAGAATCTCTACACAACACCAAAGTCCATTGAGCTACTAGTTGTGATATAAATTGTATCTCCTGGCGAGGCTATTACTAAGTACAGAGTTAGACGCCAGATTCCAGCACTAGCCTTCTGCCACAACCTCCAATGCTTTGACAACTAGACGCACCCGGTACCAGCTATTGAACAAGCTATGGAACGTCTATTTGATACCAGTATGAATGGGGTTACTGGCCATTATGAAAATGGTATTTCCTGGCCTAGCTTGTACTAAGTACCGAGCTTGACGCAAGATCCCTTCATGGGGCTTTAGGCACACCCTCTAATGCTTTGCCATCCCAATGTATCCGACACAAGCTCCTGGATAGACTATAGAATGACTACTCGAAACCAGGACCGATGCAGGTACTGGCTATTATGAAAATGGCATTTCCTGGCAAGACTTTGACTAAGTATTTATTTTGAGGCGAGACCCCTTCAGAGCCATTTAGGCGCAGCGTTCCTTGCTTTGGTACCTTGACAGAGCCGATGCTAACCTTCTAACGACATATTGAACATCTACTTGGCATCAATACTCATGGAGCTACAGGCAGAGATAAAAGTAGTCCTACTTTGCGGATGTTAGGCTAAGCACTTCCTTTGATGCCAGATTCCTGCTCGATCAATGGGTCGCCACCTCAGATACCTGCGAGCCTAGGCATAGCCAATACCCGCTATTGATTGGGCTACAGAATGCCTCCTCAGCATTACAGCCCAGAGATCTGAAGGCTGGGCTGAAAGTGGTGTTTGCTTCGCGTGACCTTCTCTCACTGCTGCCTTGGACAACTGTTTCCTTCACAGCCAATAGGACGCAGCCTCCAATGCCTTGAGGCCTAGGCCTACCTGATACTGGCTATCCAGCGAGCTACAGACTGCCTACTCATGATTATGACCCATGGAGCTATAGGCTGTTATGAAAGTAGTACTCTCGGTACAAGGCTTTAGTTAACTGCTATCTTTGATGCCAAATCTGTTTACCACCATTTGGATGCAACTTCTGATGAATGGGGATCTGGACTAACACGGTGTCATCATTCCCCTCAGGTATAAATTTCCACCTGGCGTCTGTGCCCATGAAGTTACAGGCTGTTATGGGACCGGTCATGTAGTAGGTAAGTACTGGATGTTTCTGTACACGGGCCTTCGTAGGATACTTCAAGTTGCACCATAATAAAGAAATCTGGTAGAATAAAGTGTGTAAATTGCCAAGTATGACCTAAGTCCACTGTCTGACTCTTGTACTCTTTGAATTTGGCAAGTTTATGTATGGCTCCTAGGGGCAATGCAACAACAAGACAAGTCTGGCTTCTTCAGTTGCTACATCTGGTTGCGTCCTGTGCACTCGGTTGCTACACCTGGTTGCATCCTGTGCAGTTGGTGGTTACCTATAATTGCGTCCCTTATATCTAGTTGCTACGTCTGGTTGTGTCCCATAGATATGGTTGCTGTGTGTAGTTCTGTCCTATGGATCTCGTTGCTATGTTTGGTTTTGGCTTGTGACATCTAGTCAATCATGTGCTTGTGTAACTGCATTTTAAGAGCTGCTGCTACAGTTCCTCATGTCCCAAATTGGGATCCACGTTTCAATCTTCGGTGTATCAGAAACACCAAGTACACCATACAGCCGTCGCCTTTTTCTTCCGATGGAGTCTCATATTATATGGGCCATCTCAGGTGGTCCGTTTTTCCTATTCACTAATCCATTTATGACTCGTCCCATAGTTTTAATACAGGCATTGGCGTCTTGATCCATTTTGGTTTGGTACTCTTTGGGAGTCTACATACTTTCACGCTTTTGTTTCCGAGCTTAGTATATATATCCACCAGTGAAGATATGAATCCCGTATCATGAGGAACAGTCTGATCCAGCAAGAGCTAGAACTCACACTTGAGTTCTGTAACCAATATTTCCCAGAGTCCAGTATCGTGCTAGGGCTTTTAGTCCTGGGTCTCCTATACTACCATGCATCTAGGTAGTTACATTTTTGTAGGCAGGTTGCAGCTGATCTTGCACGGCCAGTTTGGCCACCACATGGGAGATTATAGCAGCTTGGATATCCTTTATCCCTGTCTCTGCCATTGAGAATTGGATCCACGGGATGGCTAGCTCATTGCCTCGCAGGTCTTGACCATCTTCCAACTTCTGTTGCACTATGATTCACTTTAGGGCATTTTCCGGAATTATATCCGTGAGCCTATTAAAGGCAACATTGGCTGAATCCAGGTAAGTCTCAATATCACGGAGTATTTCAGTACGAGTTATACTTAAGCATTCGCCAAGCTCTTTCGGTTGGCCTAGTTGTCTTTTATAAGTTTAGCGGCCCCTGATGGGGAGATTAAATTCATACTAAATACACAGGATGATTGTGGACTAGTGGGAATATCTGTTGTCCTTCGAAAGCCTGGAGTAAGGGATGGCAATTGACTAAAATGTGGGGTTTCTCATGAGGTGTGTACATGGGCAAATTGGGCCAAACTGCGATCATCAGAGATGTTTGGCCTAGTCTACATTCAATCTCCTTCCGTAATATACCTCAGTCCACTTCGCATTATGTTACATCAGCTACAGTGATATTTTGGGGGTAGGCTAATTGGTCCAATATGCTGGGACAGATGATTGCGGGTACTAGGTACCAGAGTTCCCGACTTCCTTTTAAGGATTTAAGGAAAGCTATATGTGGTATACCATGTCTGAGATGCTCGCGAGTTGTTGGTAACAATCCGTTGAGGGGCTCTGATGCAGGATTCAAAATCTTCAGTTCTATTTTTCAGAGGTTTGAAATGTAATTATAGTACATATATGGATTGTAGACTCAACCTGAGGAAATGCAATATTCGTGGCCAAAAGAGCCTATTTGGCAATTTTAAGAGTACTTTACTCCCCACTGGATGAAGTCTTGGGACTTATGTGAACTGTACTTCAAGTTTAGACTGTATCAAGAACCATATCAGCAATTGAAGTCATCCCTCCAGGAGATGGAGGAAGGAACTTTGCAGCAGCAGAGTTCTGAGATTTGAATGAATTCGATATCAAACCATGCAGTATCAAATATTGTTTAGAATGTAGAAATGTATAGGGGACAGTATGGTCCTTGGAACATGTAATACAAGCAAGAGCTCTGGGTGTTGTTTTAAGTTAACTTGTAGTTCATATAGTGACCCTTGGTAATAGGAGAACTCTCATAATACAGTGAGACCAACGCCCACTCTAGCAAAACTGCGAGAGGTAGGCCAAAATCATTCTACAGATGTAACCGCCTCTCGGGAGATGCCGTAATCGCAGGGTTAACGGGCTTTGTTCTGTACCAAGGTGGTAACTAGCGAATCAAAGTCCGGAGGCTTTAGCCAAGGTTGTTGAATAGACTTCTTACTGTATCGCAACTACTGAAGTCTCCGAGATGTTTGGTAGGTCTCGAACTAAAGATTCTTGAAGCGAACTGAAGAGAGTAACTGTTCAACCAAGTATATTGAAAACTCTGTCTGCCGAAGTCTGCTCCTTCTAACGAGAGGAATAGCAGTTCTTAAATACACTTCCTAGGCTACCGAGAGCCTTGTTCTCATAACATAATAGACTCCAAAACGGTAGCCTTGAAACCAAACATAAAACATATAGAGTATCAAACCGATACTCGAAACCAAACATAAAACATATAGAGTATCAAAC
>JACCEG010000037.1:202234-251715 GCA_014065205.1 Tuber brumale | reverse complement strand
AAACCAAACATAAAACATATAGAGTATCAAACCGATACTTGAAACCAAACATAAAACATATAGAGTATCAAACCCTATACTTTCAGGCTAGAGGCACACCTCGTTTCCTGTAACAAATTCAAAACTCAAACAGTATCACGTGATACATGAAAACCCTAAACCAGTAACCAGTACCGGTTACAACAGAGATTGTGTCGAGAACAGATCATCTCAATGAATATGTAATGCAGAGATTTAAGGCTTGAAACAATTATTATATTAATAACATCTGTTCCGCACTCCTGGATGATATCTGTAATGCTCACAATGCACTTTGATATCTATATCCTACCACTGAGTATTTCTGTACTACTTATAACTTATATGCCTCAATCGTATCTATCTAGTTTTGATAAGCAAGCCTCCAGCATCTCACAAGTTGTAGTACTCTGTGACTTGGAAACCTTTCACACTATGGGACAGTTCCACAATAGAATTTCTCCGACGAGTTTATTTTGCTATTTGTTTTGCCAAAACGGAGGTCCTTAACTGCGTTTTCTGCATAGACTATGATCTTACTTCTAGTCTGCTTGGCAATCATGCCAATAATATCTTCCGTCATCAAGTGACCACCTTCTGGCCAGACAGTCTCGTGAAAATGGTAATTACAAGCCTAACAGCTCAATATCTTCAGGGTCTTCAACTTATCTACGACTTCCTATATGAGTGTGCTTACCCTTGGTCTGCCGGCCTCAACGGAGGAGCCCTATTGGTAGGTCCAACCAACCTACAGGTGATCCGTGTTGGGTATGGAAGCATTCGGGACATCCTCAGTAGCTTTGACTACTGTGGCATTCCGTTTGAATATCTTGCTTAAAATGTCCCATCATCTTTGCCCTATACTTATGAAGCCTTACTTTGAAGCATATTATCTCAATGTGCATCCGGCAGAATTTCTTGGTGCTACTGCCTTCATCTCTCCGCAGGTCCCCACCTGTATAGTCTGGAAATAGCCACTGCTCGCACAGTTGCTGGCGATATATCTGGTATCATGATATGGGCTACATTAATGTATCACTGTTGTTATGAAACAAAACTCTCGAAACATAACTGATGACAAGTGAGCCCCCTCAGGATGCCAGTGGAGAGTGGTGGTACAGGTCAATAGATGGTCTGTGCCCTGCTAACCAGCCGGGAGGTCAGTACACTTTTTTCTCAGATTTCTATATGCCTAACAGAGGATGAAAAACATCTAACAAGCAAGATATATTCTTGGAGAAAACAAGTATGTGGCTGCTATGAAGAAAAATAATAAATGTGCTACATGGTCAAATGATGTGGATATTGAAAATTGGAGAATATAGGTGATCTAACTACTGGGATAGAAATCTTGGAAGTAATCATTTGGAGTTTTCATCACAAAAATGTAAGACTTGCAGGAAAGGGCAGAAGCCGGATGCTGTAGAAAAGCCTTGCCCACTTTGGCCAAGTAACTATAGGAGGTATTTGATACTCACAACAGGGAATGCTAATGTACCTAAGAAAATCTATAAAGGAATTCGAGATGAAGCCAAGTAGGTGTGAGTAAAGCTCATATTAGGGAGATAAAAATCAGAAACAATCTTCAAAGAACTGACTGTCTGGTAAGTGCAAACACACCCGTGAGTTACTGAAGGCAAGACAGTCCTATAGTCCACAGGTAGGGCCCAGAAGACCTTAGCAATATTTTGCATTTCGTATCTTATAGCTAAAATGTGACTTCAAGGAAGCCCGGTTGATCATACCAAACATTACAACATTGTCTATCAAGCCACATGTAGTTGACATGTTAGACGGGAGGGGACCATTGTCGACATCCGAGAATCAAAATGGAAGGCGTTTATAGCCTGTGTATTGGGATGATGAGGATGAAGGCTAGACTTTCTACTTATGGTGCAGAGGTTTCAGGACATTTTCGATGCCATACTACCAGACAATTCCACCGTGGCAATACATATAGAGGAG
The DNA here is from genome assembly GCA_014065205.1 of Tuber brumale. Taxonomy (NCBI): domain Eukaryota; kingdom Fungi; phylum Ascomycota; class Pezizomycetes; order Pezizales; family Tuberaceae; genus Tuber; species Tuber brumale. Next base: position 249,732 of record JACCEG010000037.1, on the reverse strand, counting down.
ATACTGAATCAACCTGTACCATTTTGATATCAGCTGTAGGTTGGTAAGTCTGAACAATAAGGCTCATCTACGTAGAGGGCTAGACTATAGGGGAGCATGCTCAGACAGCAAGACCCAAATGAGTAAATGACCCTTACGACATGGTCACTTGTTAGGCGGACACTGATCTCTAGTATAACTGAGGGACGTAAGCCAAAATTCTGGGAGTGGAGAATCTGTCAAGGGAGATTCATCTCGATAAAACCGATGCAGTGAAGATTTAATATTTGTTACAAGATTTATATTAACAACATATCTTCGTTGCTTGTGGACCTCTTACCAATTGGGCTCTAGTCAATATTGCTTACGGTACGGAGTCGGTACTTCCAATCTTCCAACTAAATATGTACCAGAGGGTATCTTCTTAAGCTTACCCTAAGTGCGAAGACAGTTTGACACCGAGAAGGAGCAAACCACTTTTCCGCATAGTTGTAGCTGTTCATTCAGAGCTTCCAATCTCCAGCAACTATGGACTTTACGAGATACTTTATTCTTCATGGCTGTCATTCTTGTAGTCTCTTCTGCTCGCAAAGTCATCAAGTACTGGACGGGTTGTCTATGGTTCATCTGAACCATAATCTGACCAGGCAATATCTTATGGACTCTTGTCCAGCTATGGTGTTCTATCTGAGTATGCTTCCTCTTGCTCTGTGAGGATCCGAAGAGGAGTGACATTGTCAGTACTAACTAATATACACCTGATCTCACTAGGTAGGGTGTAATCGGTGTGTTCGATGTATAATCAACCATGACTTCTGTATGCATACTGGGGTGTGCATCTTCAGTCCTTGTTTACTCAACACCTAACACACTAATCTATCCACTAGGACTACACATATATTAGTCAGAGCCCCCACTATACTACTGGCAGAATGTCTCTGGGCCATAGGTCCTGTACCATGGTGCCAGCAGCTCTGAACATGTGTGTGCAGTTGGTAGAAAATATCTCTTGCAAAAATAACGATGACGACTGTGTAGATTGAACATGCGACCTGTTAATAAATGCCACATAATACTTCTCCCGAGCTATGGCCATGTGGGCGCTATAATACGACCGCAGGGGGTTGTTAGCTACAGTAAATCAGGGGTCTGTAGGCTGTTACCTTACTGTGAGGTCTGTGCACTTTGCTAAGATTTCTCTATGCTTATCATCAAGTGTGGTTGGGACTCACGATTAGCACTAAGTAGCCTAACTTGAAATTGATTACTTCACGAATAAAATGACTACTTGAATGATAGGCAACAAAACTGGAAATAATATAGTTGTCTACCTAGTCATCTAAGTGAAGGATGTTGGTTTCGTAAAAACCACCGCGCAGTCATCTGAATGGAGAAGTATTCATTTGTAACCATGATTGTGTGTCATCCGGTTCACGGTCAACTGTTGTTTGCACTTATAAGGTTCTGAATCCTAGTATATTTTAAAACCACAGTGGTACTTCAGAGGAATACTACTCACTAGTAGTCTGTAGCCACTCAGACATGCAATATTAATAATGCAGGGTCTCCCAAGCTTAGCAGACATTCTGAAAGGCCTTCATAGAGATTTCTCAAATATAAAAATTATTTACCATCTGAATGTGGACCTTATGTGTTCTGGAAGTTAGCATTTCTTGCGAGATTCACGTATTGCCAATTCTGGCTTACCTCCCTCGGCATACCAGAGTTTGGTATCCGGGTAACAGATACCCTTTTATGCGTACTAGATTCGTAATTTAACGTTTACCAACATCCAAACCCATACGCTGTGCGATACCCTTGATCGTTGCCTTAGTATTGTTCTTCGTAAACTCTACTACTTGATCCTTATTCTCATTGTTAAGCTTCAGGGGCTGTCCTGAATGTGGTGTATCACAGATGCTATAAGTTTTCTTCACCCTCCTCACCATATTCTCAACTGCATACCACCCACACCCAGATGTTGTCCTATCAGAAGGAATGTATAGCCCTTCAAATGTAGCCTGATAGCACATATAGGCTCTTACTCTATAGCTTCTCCTTGCTTTCCAGTATTATTCTTTGCGGGCATTTTAAGTTATATGAGGCTTTCTTCATGAGTACGATAGATTATGTTGCAATGATGGTATAATATTATTGCCCCCACATGATATTAATTATTCATAGCTTCAATGGACCTATCTCGGTTGTCCAATTACGACCTGGTCGCAACTGTATACAAATCTGCAGATCCAAGTTGTGTGTCGGTATTTTGATCTCCATATGAGAATTGTCTCTCCGACCATATTCAGCCCAGGAGGGAGGTAGCTGAGATTGGACTCATGGTCTGGCAGTGTTTTTGGGCCAAATGTTGAGTCCACTAGTTCCAATAAGGGAAGCATCTGTGGGTCAACATGTCTATATTAGGTTATTACATACCCACTTAAGATGCGTTATTGAAACAGGAGCAGATAGTGTGGAGAATCCCGGGTGTCAATAAGAGAATACAAAGGTGTACACTATGTGTGATACCACACTCTGGCTTAGGAAGAATAGAATCAATCTCCATAACCGTCACACCCTCTCAGCTGATCTTCACCCAATTGAGTATTCTTGCATTGGACTTAATAGGCGATTGCGCAAACAGTATGCTCAGATCATACATATCCAAGATACTCGAGAGAAAGTATGTGATCGATGGGCTGATGTTTTGCTCCTTGTAAAGGAACAGCATACCGGATAGTGTCCTTAAAACGCTGCACTGGTCCATGGCTTTTGGGTAGCTGCTTTGTCTGAGCCGGTGGGGTGGTATACTAAATACTAGACTCAAGTAAAGAATAGTACAGAAAAGGATATGTTGAAAGTGGGGCCATATAAGATTGAATGTCAGATCAGTGAATTTTTTATTTTGGTTTACACTGTTATTCAACTTGAACAATACCCGTTGAGGTGCTCAGGACAATGAGTTTGTCTCACTGTAACTCTATCGTTGCAAGTGTTGTCGTGTCACTGTTTATTATATTTCGCAAAAGACATCACTTACAGGTCATGGGTATCATCCATGTGGTCATTTTTGTCTAATGACTGGAGCCAATAATATTTTCACATAACTTCTAGTTATGACAGAGAGGGTTCTCATATGTTACATATGACAACGCTCAGAGGTTGTGGGTTTTATGAACATAACCAGAGAGGTCATCTAACTAGTGATAATCTACGAAAGGAGCATTGGAAAAGTGACCATGAAAATAGGTCGATTGTACCTAGCAAGATGAGCCTCTTCTGTCTCCTCTATTTTCCTCACACTTGAAATCAAGGATTAAGACAAAAAACTCACTAAGACCTATGCCCACATCTCCACCCATTGGGACATTGGTCTAGAAGCAATGGCCATCCTCATCCTCTCCTCATTGTGCTCTCACACTTCGCTACGCATTCAGGTTTCCCTCTGGTTGTGTTCTGGTACTGCCATTTTGCTATTCCTTCCCTCTCCATCAACTCACTTAGTGCGGTTCCCATTCGCTGTTAATGACTTCTGACTTCCCCTTGACCTGATGGTTGGGAATAGAGTTTGAATTATGAGAGAAAAGCTCCACTGGCTCTTGGTCGCCCTCACACTCCTCTTTGCTCTAGCACGGAGTAGTTCGAGATGCAGACCATTATCAATAATTATGACAGTTGCATAGGAGTTGTACCCTGTTCCCCCCATTGGATTGGTGTGCACCCTACTGCTCACCTTTCTCTATGGCTCATACCCTACTTCTACCAACCTCTCATACTTTCTACCACAACTTGCCCCCTGTCTCACTTGTCTTGTGTTTAGGCATACATTCCGTGCATCTTTGACTGCCCATGCATATATCTTGCTCAGTTGTTGGTAGGATTGTGCTAGTATGATATTTCCCTTCTTTTACCCTGATGTTTTGGGTAGTGCTTTCCCTATAGTTTTCAGCTCTACTGTGATGTCTTTTCTTCTGATTTCAGATATATTTGACCTTTGCTGTGGGGATGTACTGGTAGCACCATACAAGAGGGCCTTGTGGATACAGTTGGGCTAGGCGTGTAGAGGTAGTATGATTGTTTTATCCTACAGCCAGCGCCATATGTTGATTCTTGTACCATAAATAATAATGAAATATATGATTAGAGAAATAAAATGAAATAGGGAAAAATGAAAAGACCCAACAGGATGGCCTCTACAGGCAAAGTTGTACTTTATTTTCCTCCATATTACTATATTGTTTGACGAATATGAAACCTTTACATGCTTTGCTACTTTTCAGACCTATAACGCTTACGATAACTGTACTAAGATAGTAGAGTTAGACAAATAGTATAACAGGTCATGTGGAATCAACATGAAGGTCATGCCCACCTCATTGTAGCCATTGGTACAAGAATGAGGATCAGGTCAAGAGCGGAAGAGAATTATCATCTACCTATTACTGAAGAACTGATTACTCCGTAGATGTAAGAACATTATGCAGCATCACCCACAGGGTCACTTAGACAATACCCAGACAGCTGACTTTGGTCCAGATTACAAAGTGGACTTTGAACTTATTGATTACAGCCCTGCTAATGTAAGACAACTTGAGGATGCTGTAGAAAACAATTCCAGACAACCAATGTGAATAGTGGGACGGGTTACTCCAAAACTAGGCTCTCTTACAGACTGTTCCGTAGAATGAATGCTATTGCCATCATGATTGATGCAAAACATCTCGCTACAAACCCGGTAAACATGCGCGCTCCAAATATTAATGTAGCTCAGGAGGCAAAACAAATGCAGTCAATATTACAAATTGTACTGGCAACTCTTGAACCATTAGGACGACAGAATCACAAGGTCAAAGCAATTGCTTAGTATGAGGGGCAGAGGGATAAGGTACATTGAGTTCTGGTTTAGTCCATCGACTACCTCGATCTGTTGGTATGGCCAAAAGTACATGACCGAGATAAAATATGGAAGAGAACACGGTTATTCGATGATGCAGTATTACAATAGATCAGTGCCGTACATTGAGAAAGGTCAACAAAGACTGTGAGCGATGTGGGCAGTATTCAAAGACATATTTGAAATCCAGGTCGCCTACTTCGAGGGGGAAAACAAGGCAGGGAACAAGTTGGAAAATATCCAATAAGGAATGCGGCGGTTTACCAACTACTAGTACATGTTCCGGATACTCATGGGAGATGGACACAGCAATGAGGTCACCCGACTGATATGGTTCATGAGGGACCTTTAGAAGGTCTACCAGGAAGAGTACAAATACGCCACACAAACTATGACAACAGCCATGGAGGAAGACAACTGGATTATTGAAAACAACAAGCAGAATATCGCATGTGGAAGCTATGGAGAGAAGCTCAATAATGGGAACAGCAACGCCTGCGAGCAACGCGCTACCAAGAAACTATGATGGAATATTCACACCTAAAGTGGACGGAAGTGGAAATGAATAAGGTACCAATACAACAACACCTGAACGTGTCTAAGGAGGAGTACAAGAGTCGTGGCATTCAAAATCAATGCCTTCATTGTGGAAACCAAGAATATCATATCCACTGATAGGGAAGCCGACCATACAATACAAGAAAAGCCACAACTCCTGCAAGGGACAACAATTGCTTCAAGGAGCAGAAAAAGTGTAATCAAGGAAAGTAATGATGCATGATAACGAGTAGTGAAAGAAGGACAGTTTCCAGGGAAAGATTCATGTGAGGACAAGAAAGAGTAGAAAATCTGAGAACAGGCTCGCAAAGATACATGAGGCTCGAAAAACATCGTGCTAGCTAACTAACATACTGTACTATTTGAAAAAGAAAGATACCAAGGAATTAACAAAATGACAGTCGACAACAAGTAAAGCGAAAGAATCCAGATACACATGATACTAGATAAAGGGGCCACCCAAGATCTGATCGATAAGCAAATCGGTGACAAATACAATAATCCAAGGATCTCAATCAAGAAGGGACAGGTGTATCTATTTGACCAAAAACTAAGTACCATATGTCTTCTCTACAATACATGATCAGTACATATAGACATAGGCATGCATCAAAATGTAGTGACCTTCTAAGTGGCAGACGTGAACAACTCTGAGCTAGTTCTCATAATACCATGGTTGAGGAAACATAATTCTATAACAGACTAAATTAACAACTAGATTCCATTTGCCAGTGAACAATGTACCACAAGATCTCTGAATAGCTAGCTGCTGGTAAAGACTGCACCCAAATGAGAACCTCAATACGAGTACCTGACAGGATGGTTCCGTGAGTTAAGAGACGAATTTATGATAACAATCCATTTCGTGAAACAGCACGAAGGAGGAATAGCATTAAAGAAGAGCTCAAGCCAGGCAGCTGGAGGTGACATGTATGATGGCCAAGACAAGGTGATCGCTGCTGGTAAAGAAGAAACAATCGTGATTAGAATAGGGATGAAACTACATCCTGGTGGCGATGAATAGATAGGACCACACAGTGGACAAGAGGTCTTATGTAGCCTGATGACCAATATATGTAGTATTGATGCCGACTACACCAGGTAGGTTAAAGTAGTCCTACCAAATATAGCGCATAATCATTGTAAGATCGAACGCTAAGATAGTATAGGTCAACCAATTGCTGAAAAGCTTAATAAATCCAACATACACCAAGTTCAAGAATTAAATAAAACTAGTTAAGGAAAGATGGGATTTGGAAGTACAGACTAACAAAAGGAAAAACGAATTGAGGTTTGCCAGATGTCAGTGCCACTGATTTGGCCAATACTAGAAGAGACGAAGTATCTCAGGAATTCCAAAATTGATCCCAATGCAAGATAAGTTTGGACTAGCACCTGTGAATATTGGTGCTGTTCTTGTAGTCTGGTAGAGACAATGGCATCGTGAATCAGAGTTGTACAATGTAATACCATGTTAATACTACCAATTTACTAACGCTTCCCAAGCACAGGAAGCAGACAAGATGGTGGTACGAAGACCGCAAGTGGATCATGAAATAACCAGAGGGAGGTATGAAAAGACACAAGCGAAGAAGAATTTCCTATACAAATACCTTTACATGTTAGGAGAAAAGTAGTTGGGAGAGCTCCGGAGATATATGGAACAAAATATGAATGGAGGATGGATACAACATTGATTCACTTTAGTCGGATCACCCATCTTATACGCGATGAAAAAGTACAGAAAGATGAGACTCTACAGGTACTACCATGATCCCAACTCGTTTACCCAGAAATACAGATGCGCGAAGCCAGTAATTTGATAAGCCTGTGACTGACGTTGTGAGGAAAAGTAGTTTTGCAAGTTAGACATTAAAGATAGATCCCACAATATAAGAATAACAGCAAAGGGCAAATGGAAAAAGACTTTCATGACAAGTTAATGAATGCACTGCAACTTGATTGTATCATAATACTTAGCTAACATAATAGCATCGGTCTAATAACGGATCAACCAAGTACTTAATAAATTGCGCGCTATATATGTTATGAAGTATATTGCGAGAAGGACATGATGTATGCAGAATGTTTGCAGCAACAGGGAAAGGACATCTCCATTATAATTAGGAAAATCCAAAGATAACTGAAGAAGAGTATATTATGTCAATCCGAGTTTCACAAACAAGAAACTCGATAGTTTGTATTGATCACGAGCAGAGAAGGAGTACAAGTTGACCTAGTCAAAACTGAAGTGATATGGGTCAGGGTAAAACCAAACAACATAGGAAGCAGGCTATGATTAAAGGAATTTTGCAATTTTTACTGAAGATTCATATAAGTATTCACTCTAATGGTGAAACTGCGATAAAGGCTGATCAAGAGGTACATCAAATGGGACTCTCTGGGAGAATATGAATAAAATGTATATGATGATATCAGGAGCAAACTTAATTTGCCAACAATGCAGGTACCATTTGACTTTTCCCATGAAACGCTTTGTGAAATAGAGGCATCAAAATATATATGCATAGGGATTGTGTCATAAAAATGTGACAATGGAAATTGACATCCCAGAGGCTACAGGTCAAATACTATGACACCCACAGAACTCAACTATGACATGACAAACTAAGAACTATTACCCACAGTTGAAGCACTACAGGAATGGAGAACATAGATTAAGAATCACAACCATCAAGTCTGCGTGGGCACAGAGCACAAAAGGCTAGTTCCATACATAAGCAAGAAGGAAGTTAACCATCTACAGATTAGATATATGAAAAGCTTAAGTCCAAACAACTTCAACATCAGCTATTGACAAGGAAAGGAGAAAGAAAACCAGATAGCGCAAGGGAAATCTCAAAGGACAAAGTACACGATAGGGAGGTCGACAGACGGAAAGTTATAAACAGGATCCTCCTTCTCAAAGAATATGACGCTTTCATGTGGACAATCAAAATAGAGGGATAAAAGGATACAAGGGTACAAAAAGCAATAGGCGAGGATAAGAAGCTTCAAGGAATCAAGAAATGGGTAAAAGAAAAAGATAAGAAGAAGAGATGGGTGGCCTTAGAATGATGCGATTGGAAAGCTGCATACCACACATAGAGTAGAAATATATTGATAGCAGCTGATGAGGAGATTAAGACATGCCTTATTAAAGAATACTGTGATAGTAAACTGGCAGAAGACAGAGGAACAGAGGAATAAACTTGGCTGCTAACCTGAAAATACTAGTAGCGAAGATTAAGAGAAACAATAAAGAAATATATCAAGAACTGCAATTCACATCAAAGAGTTAATGGTCATATGACGCAGACCATATAGGCTGCTCAAACTTAACAAAATGCTGGAAAGACTGCAGGCCACCATATTGTAAGACTATAGAACTCATTTAGGCGACTTGAATGGTGATGATAGGATCTTAGTTATGGTAGATTGCCTGACTAAAAAGAATCCTTTTTTTACGCCAATGAATTGATATGACAGGACTGAAATTTGCGACCAATTTCCTAGGAGTAAGATTCCCACTGCCTGTATTACCAAAGGATAATATAACCCAGTAAAGATCCATATTTATGTTCAAGATATTGAACGAAATAACAGAAGAACTTGGAATAAAGATGTAGCTAAGGACAGCATTCCATCCACAAACAGACCAACAAACCGAATGGACAATTAGCATAGTGGAACCACATGTATGGATGAATGCGAACTATTAGCGTGACAAGTAGGACAAACTACTACACAGAGCAGAGCTTGATATAATATTGGGAGAGAATAGACTATTAAGGCAGTACCATGTTCGCAGTTCAAGGCCTAGAGCCAGAATATCAAAACACGCATTATATGACCAAAGAGGTCATAATGGAGCAAGGAAATAAGAGTCAACTACACCAAACTCTACAGGGAGCAATAATCGCAGTACAATCATGACAAAAGGAAAATTATAACCGTGATCGAGAACTAGATCTCGAGCTACAGAAAGCAGATAAGAGGTCGATGCTATAGAGAAACATGCAGACCACAGGACTAGGCAAGAAACAGGATTATCGAAAGATAGAACCATTTACAGTGCATGATAAAATAGGTATACTAGCTTAAAAGCTGAATCTTCCCCTAGCCATCATGATCCACAATACATTCCATATCGCTCTACTGGAACTCAGTCGAGATAACAGGTTTCTCTCTGATACTATTACATTTTCGCTGCCAATCCAACTAGACAGCCCACTAGAATATGAACTGGAAAATATAATACAGTACTGCGTGTACGACATTATCTTCCAAACTCTGGTCAGCAGACTGGTTGCTCCGCAGAACAGGTTCAAGATTAGTACACAGTTAGTAAGTTCAACAATGACCCAGATGCCCTTAACCTCTTCCACCAATCCTGACCGCAGAACGCATTAACCACGCATCAAAGACGCTGCGCAAGATTTTGTCTTTGTGGCTAACTACAAGAGTATAACACATAATGCAGCCGAGTGAGCTGGAGCTGGGAAAGATAACAGGGTCAAGCTAGAGGAGAGGAAGAAGAGTATTAGGGATGAATGAGCTAAGATGGTCCAAGACCTCCAACGAAATAACAGTTTCTATCAGTGGACAGAATTTACTAATGATAGTTTCAAGGTACACTTGAATAGAAAACGACGCTACAACCTCTGTCTCTGACTAGAGAACGCAACACCATATCACACCGATGAGGACAAAGACCACACTGAGTAAGGGGCAACCCAACTACCACCTCAGAAGCTAGCCGAACTACAGCATGTCTCAATGTTTACGGAGAACTGTGTATACAAATAGTGCTCCTACCACAGGAGATAATAACAGAAAATTCAGCTGACAACCAAACCAAACGATAAAGTTCGGAAGGCAAAATTTGGAAAACAGAGTAAAGAGAAAACCTTTTTACACGATGCGGAAGTCGGCCAAACAATTGAGTATATTTGCAAACAACAAATAGCCACCAAGAGGAACACAGGAAGAAACAACAAACTATAGCTAAGGTGGAAAGGAAGAACGGCACAATCTAACAGACCAGGGCTGAAGCCTGGATATGAGGTGATACTATTGGACTCACATATGATGAGGTGATAGAAAGGAGGAGAGAGGAACTGCAGGATGATGAATGCAATCGAAAAGCAGCGCCAGGCGAGTTTGACAAAATAGCAGCAGAAGCCAATGGCAATTACGAACATTGGCAACAATTCGGGGGCTGGTTGTACAATTAATAGTGCTATTGGCCCAGCCATCCGTGCTTGGAAAAGAGCAGCTAACATCCTAGACCTGACTTAGCTAGGATATGGTTTTCAGATGACGCATAGTGGGGAGTCAAAGTTACATGATTGATAACAAATGATCTCGTTTATACGTCACGGATTTGGCACATGTGACCATTTCGCACACATTACTTGATCACATAATAGGTTCACACTCTGCCTGATTATGAGCCATAAATATATTATGATTTAAATGTGACCTGCCATTGAGGTCACCTGTTTTGATGAGGTAACCATTCAGGTCACACATCTGCAAACAGGATCGGTGCATCAGATGTGCAGGTGCGATATCAGAAGAACAGGTAAGAGTTAATTGTGTCCTGTGTATCTTGTAAATCAGGAGGTGTAATAGATGTCACTTGTGCATCCAGTAAATCTGCAGGCACCATAGATACTACCAGTACATTAGGTACGTATGGCGGTCACTGGAGATTCCAGGGGCTTCTGGTGGTAGCAGGCGATGTCTGTAGGTGTGAGGGCCTTTGGGTGGTAAAAGGGGTTTTCAGGAACCTCAGGAATTCATCCTAGCAGATCACAGGGCAAGCTCCATTTCAGGATCTGGTTACTGTTGCCTGGAGGTCATACTACCATGGCTAGCACAATGATGGTCTGATACCATACTAGCTCTGGTAAGTACTGGAACCAGCCTCTCTACAAGAAAGCTAACCTTATTGTAGCAGCCAAAATATGAGACATGGCTGAAAATCTATTTTATGTTTTCTACAAGAAGGGTAGAGCCAAATGTCTGCTCTTTGGACTCTAAAAGCAAGTGATAGTCCAGTTCAGCAGGTGGGAACATGACTCTGCCAGTTGTTGTTCATTTTCCTAGCGAGTTTATTAGCTCTTGCAACCACACAACATCTTCCCTTGCATTAATGATCAGCTAAGTGCCAGTGCTGATGTTGAAGCCAAATGCCTTCTGTGCCCTTTGGGCCAAGCCTGCGATCCCTTGGCACCTAACTCCACTCGACACCATCCTTCCAGTGGTACAAAGGGGGTCAAATCGACGCCAATACCCAGATAGATACAGGTTGCTAAACCTTTGGTAAGATCTTGACCAAGTGCTGAATTTGACGACAGATTCCTACAGGGGCCTCAGGGCACAGGTTCCCATACCTTCGCTCTTGGGTCCTCTCGATGCCGGCATTCTAACGGTATAAAGGGCATCTACCTGGCATCATTAATCATGGGGTTACTGGCAGTTATGAAACTAGTATGTCCTAGGGAAGCTTTGCATAGGTACTATGCTTGACACCAGACTCCTGGATGAGCCTTCCCGCACAAGTTCCAATGCATTAGAGCGTAGATGTACTCGGCGCCAGCTATCCAACTTACTACACATTGTCTACTGGATACCTCCACTCATAGAGCTGCTGGCAGTTATGAAAATTGTTTTTGACAGCAAGGCTTTGACAAAGTACTGACCTTGACATCCACTTCCTTCACAGGCCTTCTGGCGCAACGTGCAGTACTTCGAAAATTTGATGCACCGGAGGTCCGTCATCGTACAAGCTATTGAACGTCTACCTGACCCTAATACCTCTAGGGTTACTGGCTATTATGAAAATGGTATTTCCTGATGAGGCTTTGACTGAGTACTAACCTTGATGCCAGATCCCATCATATGCCTTTTGGCACAACTTCGCATTGTTTGGCACCTTGACGTACCTGACACGGGCTGCCGAATGGACTATAGCACGTGTAATCGACCATAATACCCATAGAGTTACTGGCCGCCCGGAAAATGAGATTTCTTGGTCAGGCTTGGACTAAGTGTTAATCTGGGCACCAGATCACTTCAGAGCCTTTTCGACACCATATTCAATACTTTGGTAGCTCGATGAGTGCGACGCCGCCCTTACAACAAGCTATACATTGTCTACTGGGTATCAATGCCCAATGTACTACAGGCTGTAATGAATGTGTTCCTTCTTGGGCGAGACTTTAGCTAAGTGATGGCTTTGATACCAGATTCTTTCACACTCGATGGGGCACAGACTGTAATACCTTGGAGCTTGGGCCTACGTGAGGCCAGCTATCCAACGGGTGATAGAGCGTCTACTCGACATCAAGATCCATGGAGCTACAAGTTGTAATAATAGTGGTGCTTCATTAGCGAGAGTTTGGCTAAGTGCTGAGCTAGAGGCCAGATTCCTTCATGGACATTAGGGCACAGTCAGGGATACCTTTAAGCCTAGGCCTTCTCCCTGCCAGCTACCCAACCAAGTATAGTACCTCTGTGCAGCCTGACTACCCCTGTAGCCACAGGCTGCTGTGAAACTGTTGTTTCCTTGGTGAGGCTTTAGCGAACTACTGACTTTGACGCCTGCTCTCTTCACAGTCATTTGGACACAGCATCAGATACATTGGGATCCCAACCAACACAATTCCAGCTTTCTAATAAGGTATAGAATGTCTACTCAGCATTAGTACCCATGGTGTTACAGGCTGGTATGGAAGAAGTTATCTAGTAGTTTAGTACTGTCTGTTTCTGTATACCAGCATTTGTATGATACTTCAACTTGCACCATAATAAAGAAGTCTTGAGGAACAAACCTTGTAAATTGCCATGTTTGACCTAGGCCAGCTGTGTGACTCTTGTATGTTGTGAATTTGGTAACTATATGTATCGCTCCTGACGCCAATGCAATATCAAGAATCATCCTAGATGTTTAGTAGATGTGTCTGGTCTCGCTATATGCACTTGGTTGCTGCACCTAGTTGGCTCTCATAGATTTGATTGCTACGCTATGTTGTGTCTTGTGGATTTGGTTGCTACGGCTGGTTGAGCTCTGTGGATTTGGTTGCTACCTCTCGTTGTGCCTAGTGACATCCAATAAATCATGTGCCCCAGTTACTGTATTTTGAGGATAATTGCTACGTTGCCATCTTCTGTGAGTTAGACGCAGCAAAAGTAAAGTACGTAATATTTTTTCTTCACTGATGTATTACATGATGCAATCATAGTTTTAGGTGCCTAATATTTATGAGTCATAGGTATGTTATGTTACACACCGGATCTCACTTAGAGGTCACGGGCTTTGTGCCTGTGACTACTTAGGTCATATGCCTAGTATAAGATGTGAGAGGACTAGTGCAAAGAGCAAAAATAAAGGGCATTGGTTTCAACCAGCAAGATGAACCATCCTCTATCACATCTATTGTTGTAGCACTTGAGATCACCCCTCTATGGGGAATTCTCACAATCATCCACACTCTACCTCCTCCTATGATGGCTTCAGCCTAGCTGTGACTGCTTTCTTCTTCTTTCCTCTGTCCTCCCTGGGAATTTTACAAGTTGAGACTTCAGAATTTCGGGTTCTGGTACTATATTCAACAACCTGTTTGCTCATCTCTCCCTGCTTGTTAGGCCCATCCCCGTGGTACATGATCCTATCTTTCGCATTCTTCAGACCGCTGAGAATAGGGTTTGCAGTACACGGGAACTCTTTCAAAGGACCACTGGTGAATCTGGCTGCTCCCTTTGGTCGGCTTAAGCCGCAGTATCCTATCAACTCACTGACACCATTTCTCTGAGAACAAGGCATGATATAAGAGACACAGCAAAATCACCTACCTTCCTTCACTAGAGACCACCTAGTAAGACACAAATACAATTATGTTCAGTTGACACCATCATGTTCAATTTCTTTCCTGGGTTGGCTATTGTATTGGCTGGCATTCTACCAATTCATACTTTCTCTGGCCAGTACCGTACTACTACTCCTCATTTTTTGCCATCTCCTACAGTTGTCTCACTTTCTTGCTTGCATCATATTCAGTGATACTTACCACGGTCATCCATCTGCCAGCCTGTATTTGTGGGGTGATAGTTGTGTGCTTTTGGTGCCATATTTAGTTTGTTTTTTGTCCATTTTCCAGGTGGGTACCTTCTTGTGTTCTGATACTTTGCTATGAGGAGTTTTATTCTTTGTTGAGATACCTATGTAGGTGCTTTTAGGGTGGAAATACGAGGTTAGGCCCGCACTAGAGGGTATTGGAGATACTGTTGGGTCGGTCGGAAAGAGGAATGTAGATTTTTTGTACTACAGCTACCTCTGCGTCCTAGTACCCGTACCCTAAATAACAATGAATATATGAAGATAAAAAAAGAAAGGAAAATGAACAAAAAATGAAAAATGAAAAATGATCAGCAAGATGCCCGCTTGGTCTGTCGCTATAAGTTATTTTCATACTTATTACTCTATGCTTGTCCAAATATAAAACATTTATGATCTCTACTAATTTTCGCATATTCAAACTTAACGGCCACTCTCCTAAATCAGGAGAGTTGAAGAAAGTGTCTGATATGCCCTGAGAACTCAGGACATAGGTCCTGCCCACTTCTTCGTAGATATTTGTCTAGGAACTATTGTTCCGTGGAGCAAAGAAAACAAGTATCCTCTACGCATTGCTGAAGAACTGATACCAGTTAGGGATCATTAAACCAGTCTGCTCAGCACTCTTTGTCGCTTTTGTCCCCGGTTCGGACGCCGGGGCCATAGTTGGCATTGTGTCTCTTCTTCCATCCCCAGGTATATTGGTTGTGCTTCTCCTGATCCACTGGAGTCAGTTTCAAGAGATCACTTGTTTCATTCTAAACAAATATTGTATTATTCAACACGACTGACATTTTATAAAATCGCGCTGCTGATTCGTATTCGCGAGGTGATCAGAGAGTTGTGTGCAGTATGGTATAAAGCGTCTCGAGCCCGGACAGTATATTTGGGTATCGTGATGATTCAATGGTTGAGGACATGGATTTCCCCAAAGCGAGGGGTCTAGCAGCAGGGACATGATGCTCGTATTATCCTATTCGAATTGAGAAAAAAAAATGGGTAGCCTGCAGGCCGTCCCTAGCTCTCGTCGCAATATAGTGCCAAGCGGCGCAAAGTGGGTCATAAAACCGGCTGCACCCGATGTTGAACAAGATAATCATGGGAGCAAATTTTTCCACAAAGAACCATGAAGTTGAAGGCACATGAAAGCAGAAGCGGCCTTCGGTTTTTTTCTTTTATTCACGACGCCCTGCAAATTTAGTCTGAGATCAAAGAGTGATAGTTTTGGTGGGAGTGAAACATGTCAGAGGGTCTACCTAAGAGCAGATTGTAAAGTCCTGTAGAGTAGGAATGACGAAATCAAAGCGATGATTCTAGATGGGCTATATGACTACAGAAAATAAAACAAGTCCATTCCGATTTATCGTCAATACTAATATTCCTCCTCCAAACAAGATGCCAACGCAATTATGAGCTACTGGATCCCGAGGTGGATATCCTAAAAAGCAACACAAGGGAGGAATTCCAAATATGCTTTGCCTTCAATTATCAAGAAACTGCCAAAGGCCTTGGAGGAAATACCTTCACTTTGACGGCTAAAATACAAGTGGAAGAGTACTCGTATACTTAATGCATACCATACAGGATTATTGTATGCCACCGTTCAGCTTTCGGATGATGTATATAAAAGTCATCTTCATGTATTAGAGATACTTAGTTATTTTTCTTTTCATATATTATCACAATATGGAAGGTTTGTAAATCTATTTCGGCTTCATCCTCTATTGCCTATGTTTTCCTTTGCATATCACATCATCGCAGCCATCATCCCTTCCCAATTCTTGGCCGAAACCCGATCAGTTCCGAACCGGTTCCAGGGAATTGCCGTTCCACCGGAGGACCAACCTTTGGGCACTTCGCACCATACCTAGCAATCTGGTGGCTCTATCTTGGTAGCTAGAGGCTTTGGCTTGTGTCGCGCCAAGGATTGCCCTGGCGGTTTCCTGGCCGCCGCCCTGATTTCAGGTTAAGACTTCGACCGGACTGACCCCGGATTTTCAAAACCAAGGCCGGACTGCCGGGACGGCCGACCAGTTGTCCGGAACGAGGTCCTGGCTTTCGGCTTGGAATCGCTGACCAGGTGGCGAGCAGGCTACGGCGTTATTAGAAAACTTGACATGGAGATGGAAGTGTGGCAAGCATGTGAATGGCGCTAGGCGGCGGAGCACGCGGTGTGCAACTCTGCTATTGTTGCTCTTTGGGACCACTGTTAGGGGAGCGTCGAGACAGCGCTAGACGAATCTGTGTATCTCTGCTTCTGAGGCAGCTGCTAGCCCTAACTCGGTAATCGGCCACACGCCCGAGGTGGGGGTAGTAGTCAGCGAAACAGCACAACCAGAGCTTCTTGCCTCCTCTGTCTTCTCCTGAGAGCCATACAACCCGGTGACACCCGCGAATGCGAAATTATCTTTGACAGCGAGGCATGAGTTCCTCCACGCAGTTCAAATGCAATAAAAGGAGCCTGCCTAGTTCTCCACTATCCTCCCCCCTACCTACCTCGTCACTGGTAACACCCGTTTCTCTGAAATCCTTGGCCGATCACCGCCCCCCAGGTAACGAGAAAATATGTCATCGTAGCCCATCGCTCTCCACAGGATCCTCTAAGCGCAGACGTGTTGCAGAACCAGAGGAGGCGGAGGATACTTTGATAGCTGATGCCGATACTCCAGCTGGAAGCGCCAATAGCGAAAGCATGATCGGCGAAAATTGTGTGGATATCGTGGAGCCCGACTCCGCCACCGAAGAAGATCCCGATGGCGATTGGCCTGGTTTCCTGTTCGCACCAATTTTTTGTTTCCTAAGGGATAAGCTAACGCTGTTA
The DNA here is from genome assembly GCA_014065205.1 of Tuber brumale. NCBI lineage: Eukaryota > Fungi > Ascomycota > Pezizomycetes > Pezizales > Tuberaceae > Tuber > Tuber brumale. Next base: position 232,356 of record JACCEG010000037.1, on the reverse strand, counting down.
GCAGAGACTTCTTAAATAAGACCCAGCGGATTGTTGAGTCCTCGCATCAGAAAATGAGGCAATTAAGCAAGAACTTTGAAAACATGAGGTCCAACTATATCGGGGGCCTACGCCAGCACGAACGTGATCGCATCCCCGGGGGGGGAACGGCCGTCAAGGAACAGACCGAGGGACTTAGACAAGTGCAGGCCAATGCTGCTGAAGAGGCGATCCACGATATCGAAAGAGTGGCGCCTAAGAAGGCGAGGGGAACGACGAAAAGTGCGAGGAGGGCGAAACAATAACTTTGGTCACTAACACCCCCGCCCGGCGCCCGTCCAATTGGAGAAACTAATGGCGGAACCAGTGGTTCTGCTCGCTGGTGATATGGCTCAGTTCTCCACAGCTGAGAATGCAGGCTGTACTAGTTGACCATGCTGCCGGATACTAAGTGGCTGATCCGGTCTTCTCATTTTTTATACACCTCGTTCGTTTCCTAGTCGTTCTCCAAAAGTCCCATGGTCCCTTTGATTCCCCTAACGCATTCATTTTGTGGATTCGTTTTTCCATATTCCCCATTATTGGCTAGTTGATCTTGATATCCCTCGTCGTCAACTTCCCAAATCCATGGTTCCCTTCTTTTTTCTCCCTCCATTTTATTCTTGCCTAACCTCTCTCCTTTACTTTTCCTTTTCCGCTTTCTGCTCCATTTTTCCTGCCGGCGCTCATTAGGGACATCTGGTCATGTAGACAAATTCTGCGTACCGTCAAATGCTCTTGCCGACCTTCTTCTCATAGTAAGGCGATTCCGGCCAGCCATCGATTGATAGACGGGTGGGTGGATATATGGGGTTAGAGGGGGAAAGCCCGGGACGGTGTTGCTTTTGTTACTTTTTAACATTTTCTTATCTTGTATCCCCCTTTCGCTCTTTATTCCTTTGAGCTGTATTAGCGGGAGTCTCTTGGCGACATTGCGCTAACATTTCCTTATAATTCAATCGACATGCTACAAACCACGTTTTTCCCGTCTCCGGTTATTCTGTTGGTTTCTGCACTCTCCCACTCCTCTTGGTCCCGGATAACTTGTACTGCACACCGTATAACCCGTACGGTTATGGGATTCCTGGCTCTGAGTAATCGCAGCAGAGTGATCGTGGTATTGTGCTATTATTCCCAGCCATCTGTTAGGTTTGTACACTACGAATTACAGTTTACGCGCGACTTGTTTCTTCAGGACCCCCAGACTCCTTGCTTCAACATTAATTGGAGCAAGAAATGAGCAACCAGATTACCTTACTTGAAACGATGTTTCTCGGTCGTTGGGCTTAACGGAGGTTTTTGTCGTGTCGCGCAGTGGTGCGTGTAGGTCTCACACGGCAGTTTTCGTATCAATTATGCCTGGTACGTCTCATGGCATTAACCACGATATCAAATACTCGAAGTTCACAATCTCATTTATAGTAATTTGAGGATTGTGCTGTCCTTTCTCCGCCTGTCCAATACAAGGAGTCGGGGAAACAGGATGTGGAGCAGCGCAAGGGTCATGTGATGGGACAAATTGTGCTTCGGAACAGAATTGCAGATAAGCTCCAGGGAATCTCTTCTCTAGCAGTTTGAAGCCAACCAGCTGTTGTTTACCCATGGTTTGTAATATGCTTTTAAGGTATCGCTTTGTTGGGAAAATGAGAAAGAAGAACTTGGATCTGTATTTTAACCCGAGCTTCCGAGATCGGTATCTAGTGACTCGTGAGTCAGAGTATCAAGGTTTCGTTTACGTTTTAGGCGAGCATTACTGGTGTCCAAGTATTCGGGAGTTCTAAGAGATTCTCAGAAGAGTTCAGTATCATACCTGAGCCAACCTACCGGCATATCTTACTTGTATATTCAATAACGTCGAAGAGTGGAGCTGGAAAAGACTTGGGGACGCAATAATATTTGTAGTAATGCTCGGTAGTAAATTGCAATGCTCCGAGATGTTTGGCCTTTGTGCGCTTCTACTCCATTCGACAATCTGGATTCACTTAGCCCTCCGGATATACACTTTAACAACTTCGGGTGCATGAATGTCTCTGCTCCCGTGGCTTTCATGCGAAGCAAGACTCAAACTTGGGACTGGAGATTATCGCCTGCCATCATGCTGGCATGAACCGGCTATAGTCCTTCATGTCACGCATGGCCGCTGATCGTTCGCCTTAGTCCCCCGCAGTCCATTGTGCCAACATTCGCCATTGCTTGCCCTCCACCTTCAGGTACATAGCTCGCCAGTTTTCCTCAGCCCCTCATCGCCCGTAATGGTCCCCAATCCACACCCGACAACCTGCTGGAATCTCAGGTTGTCAGGCCGGTAACCCCTCTCGGTAACAGCCGTATTTAGGCCTTGAGGAGAGGTACACTAACATCCTCACCGCCCGGTCCGGTCATGAGTGCTTGGCAATCCGTCCTTCAGGCCCTGTGGAGTCGCTAAACTTCCGATAACACTTCTTACGTAATCTGACCTAATCAGAGCAGAAACCCCCTGAAGGCCGCAGCTTCTCAATTCCATCTGCTAAGTGGCCGCGACGCTACAAATTTAGGTATAAAGAAGGCAGAGTGAGATAATCTGTCCACCGAGTTTGGAGGGATTAGCACTGTTCCGGTTATTATGAACATTCCTAACGCTTTCTGAACAGTGGGTTTCCTTCTTCCTAGCGGTGAAAATGTAGACTTCTTCCTCCTCTATAATAACACCGTGTGCACAACACTCCGGCCCAGGTACTCACTGCTTGATAAGATCATTGTAAAGCCCATCTCCCTTGATATCCCTTTATCATATATTGTAAAGTGTTTAGTGTTCTCATCATCACGAATGCGATTACCTTCTGCGGCCGCACTTAAAAACAGGAATAGACGTTCCCCGATACCCGGGGTGAGTCTAGCGGATTCCACGGGAATATGGAATAAGATTCTTATAACCGCCATAGTGGAAGTCCTGCAGTGGGTTATCAAACGCGGCTCTCTATTGTCTTGAATTCAATGGGGCACAAACAAGAACACTCGGGGATGATACCTGCGCTGTTTCCAGTGGTGGCCGTTGCGATGCTAACCACATTTTAATAATAGACGGGAGTTCGAACAACCAGGAGAGGGTTCTAGCCATCCAGCATTCACATTCGGAATCTATCGTCAATGAGCTCGGACCTGCACCTCGGAATTACTTCTCCTCTACCGGGTTCTTTAATAGAAACAGTGCTCTAGGAATTTCTTCGCTATGTCGGTGTTGGTTTCCGGCAGCGCGGCAGCCAACACGACCCTCTTCTGTTATGATTTCGAGGTTGGTCCTATTTATTTTTAATTTGGGATGGGTGATCGCTTTGCTTGTCTGTAACGAACATATGAGTAAGCTTCTGTGAGTTTCGACTCGTTTTAGGCGCACTCATACTGCTGGAAACAAAGCCAGCAGCCAGGCATTTGTATTTGCCGAGTTTGAAACAAATACAGGGAGATTGGAAATTGAGTGACACATTGTGAACAATCTCTGTTCAAGCTATAAAGTGCCTTATTTAGTCTGATACTACAACATTTGTGTTTGAAACTAAGGGAAAGCCGGAGATGCTGCTCGGCATGCTCACAACTAACCCAACATGCTCAAAGGCATGCTCGGCATGCTCATATCCACCCCGGCATTCTTTCTCCAATATCCGTTGCTTTGTTTACCGCCCGCCCGTATACAATTTGCCGTTGACCGCCCGCCGTTTATTGTTCACCCGGTCGCGCGCTCGCCCGTACGCGATATATCGCTTGATCGTTCCCTATTACCGTCAGCCATTTGGAAGAACCGGCACGCGATTTACCATTTACCCCCCCCCCTATAACCGTTTGCCATTTGCTTTTCGGCCTATACCCTCGCTTTGTTCGTTCGTGGATTGTGGTTGTTTATGGTGGAGAGAGGTGCGATGCCGGCCGTGGGCACGGAGACGGGAATGGCAATGGGAATGCTGGGAACGGGGACAGTGGGAACCTAAGGGTTAATGGGATGCTGCTCGGCAGCGGGAGTCTTTGTGGGATTTGTATTTCTTTTGTTAGCAGGTATAGGGAGTGGGGACTTGCATGGTGCAGCGGGGAAGGCGATGGATGAGTATGCAGGCATGGGAAAGCAATGGGCTGGTGTGGAGTGAGCAAAAGATGTCTTTTGATCGATTATTTATACTCTTGTGATTTCCTGTTCGTCAGCAAGTAAGTTAAGCAAGCAAGAAAAGATTGAGATTGGTGAGCGATTGTGTGTGTTTGAAGAAGGGAGCAAACGTGAGTGAAATTTTTTTTCTTCTACCCCTCTTTGCCAGTTCTTGGCGTTCCACCCGGGTACGAGTGATCTCCTGTGACGGCGAGGTGACACAGCTCCGGGAACCTTGGTGCTTATGAATTTGTTATCTCACTTATTGACATGGCAGTCCACATTTTGCTTCATTTCCTCCACCTTTCGATAATAACTCTATCCTCTTCCACACCCCTGGCCCCTCGGCCATCCGGCCTTGAGCGCGATGGTAATTCACGTCCATAGCTTCTGCCAAAAAGATATCCTTCTCATACCTGGCCTTAAATGTCTTCACTCCCTCTTTGACCTCGTGCATCGTCACCTTCTTGCTCCGTGAAATGACTTTGCTCTTCCTTCGGGCTCACTGTCAACCGTATTTTCTTCGTCACTCTCTCAGTCTCAACCAATCAAATCATCTGGTTGTACAGCCTGTACCTCCATCCAGATTCTGAACTCCCGCATACCGCCCCAGGTCAGCGACCATACCTCCTTCAACCAATTCCTCAGGAGCCACACAACCCTTTCGCTCCAAATTAACCAACCCAACCATTGGACAAACAAACGCTCTCCCAGTCTAGACCTGGCTTTCCCTCTTATGATAGCTGATAACAAACACCAGTTTGCCAGCACATCCAAGGAAACCGGCCGATCCGGAATACTGTACCCCGGGCCCTGCGCTCAGGGCTAGCGCTACTCGCTGCCAATTGTCTCGGTCGCCACAGGAAAAGCGAGTACTACCGAACGATCTTTCCTGTATTTTCACACCTGCCAGAGACTACTATATGCTCACTTTGTACTATTCATGAGGCAATAAACCCACAGTTGAGGTTTTTCTGGATCCGGCCTCGGTGAAGCCATTTATAGTAGTGAAATTAATGGACTATATTCAAGCCTAATGATGACTACTGACAAGAAGTTTTTTTTTGATTTAAACATGATTGAAATGTAGCTCCACTCCAGCTGAACTGATATATGATTATAGATTCGGGAGGTATGTCTACAGAAAGGCCACGGTCTTGGGGCTTGAAGTTGAAGCATTTTGTATAGGAGCCTCAATTTCCGGCGGCATGCAAAATGTAAACAAAATTATATCAAGTCTCCTATTTTGGACGGTGAGACATCTCACTAGTGGCGGATTGGCAAAACTACCGTGTTATTTTGTAAGGATGAATTGTGTATGTTTGTTTTTAAAGATGGGTTTTATGAATATTCTGACACCAATAGAGGAAGACATTATAAAGCTGCCCGTGAAACCACAAGAGAGTACAAGGACTTCGTTTAATAATCCTCCCCGACAATGGCCGCATGTACAGGTTTACCATGACCGGAGCCCATCTCTGTTGGCGCCTACCGCCGGGTCTATGACCTCCTCGTTTGTCTAACATGTTTCCGTATGTCCGCCTCCGCTATTTGCCTGAGTGGCCCACATTAACCCAGCCTACAGCCTTTCTGCCGTCCACTTGTCATCGTGAGAAGCTGAGAACACTGGGTTCTTCCATCCCTCCACCCTTGATTTCAGGGGGACAAATACTGGTTCGCAGGCCTTATACGCTATCGCACATTGGAAACAGAAATCAGGTCCGAATTGATGACTACTTGGCAGTTTTCCAGAATATTTATCAAGCAGTGCTGAATAGATAGACTAGGGTGTAGACCAATCATAATCTCCGAGGTAACATTCCCGCTAAAGTAGCACATTCGAACAAAGCAAGGTTACTACGCCAACCACCACCAAAACCCAATTCAGCGATTCCCGCCCAATCCACGGACACAGCCTTTGAACCGCCAACGGCACCATGATTCCCCCCGTCGCAGCCCCTGAAAGTGCTAGGCCAATGGCTAAGAACTTGTCCTTGTTGTTGAAGCGCATTGACACCAGAGAAATTGTGACCGACGGTAAAATAAATGCGGAAGGTGCAATGAATATAAAGTTTGCCCAAATAAAGTCAACTGAGCTCTTTGACCTATAAAATTGCTGAGGAATCCCGCCTAGGTATAGAAATGTTGCCGCAGAGTAGATCGCCGCAAGGCCCCCAGAAAGTCGAAAGGGGCGGCCAAAAGTCGCAATCAGGATGACAATAATTGTGGGAATGAGGATCGCGGCGAGCGCCAACCGTACACTCACGTTAATCGCATACGGTGTCACTCCGACGGATTCAGCATAGTAGCTTCCGGACTCACGATAAGACTGTTTCATATTGTGGACGTGAGTCCTATGATTATAGCTAGTCGGGCAGAGCTTACCATGGCATAGCCGCTGTGAGAAAGGCATGGTTAGACTTTGAATGGACGACAACGCGGAATTTTGCCCTCACAAAACATTAAACAATGTAATGTGAACCCCCAGGACGAGGGGCCAAACTCTGTTCCCACTGACGGGTGCATCCTTCGCATGAACCGCCTTTTCGCTTGCGGCGGTGTTGTCTGCCAACGGTGTAGGCGTTGATGGTGTTTCGTTTGGATGATGGGCCAGAGTTGTGAGGGCAAAGTCGTTCATCGTCGTGAATGCTGGGAGCGTTTCGTCCGCGAGTTCACGCATTAAAACAGCAGCACGTCGTCTACTTAACCTCTAGCCCATCTATCCATGAGCCCTGTCAGCAAGGGGAAGGTAACATCGGGCGTTACCGCGGGGAGTCAGGTGCCGGACGCCACTTGTGGATATTGGGAGCGACAGAAGCAAATAAACATTAATTGGGCCCTTGCACCAAGGTGAGGCGTTGTTCCGACGTGACGCCATCCGATGCGGCGAGGTTAGGAAAATGTATTGCGTGGAAGTGACAGATGGAGATGTACTAAATGACATGTAGCCGAATTCGGAAGCACCGAGTTCCATTTGCAGGGAAACGGTAATCACATTAGAAAAACGCTAGGTCGGTGGCATGTAGAAGAGCTCAATAGCCAGTGAGAGATCGTCATCTATACCTCATCGCACCCCCGTGACCAATATGGATAATGACGATCTTGTGCGGGTGGTACCAAACCCGTGAACGCTAAACGCCCTGTGAGCTTTGACAACGGCTGCACTGAGCCAATATCCCCCCAGACCGTCAGTCTGGACTGTGACACATGTGTTCTTCAAAACAAAAGCCAAGCTAGGCCAGAGTCGCCAGCTCGCCTTTGTTTCAAGTCGTCATTTTTGTTTCTTTGGGGCGGAATATTTTGTTGTTTGGCGTGAATAATTGTTCAAAAGAAACTTTTCATTTAATCAATATTCGTGACGTGTTTTTAGACGGCTGTGAAGAGTAATAGCGTGTTTTCATGTAGGAGGGTATAAGGGCTGAGTAGCGGCTGGTGTCATGCTTGTTGTTCAGCAGATAAGAGAGGGTTGACTTACGCGAAATACATAGAAACAGGAGCATTTGGCTCTTATTCTCCCGTTCCGCGTGATTCAAGGTCGAAAGTCTGCAAACTATTCATATTGTAAATCTGTTTGGATTTCATAGGCATCGTGCGGCTTCGACCTCGAACGACCAAAAGCTGAACATGCGGTTGCTTGGGCACCATAGGGGTTTGGGGGATGCCAATAATTTTGACCTGACTGCTCCAGGCTTTGGTAAACCATCGCCGAGCTCCCAGCGTGGGATCGATGACCGTGCCGAGAGGTAAATAGATGAATATCGGGTTGGATAACTCTGCGCTTGTTGGATTGGAGGTACTTTTATTCTCCAGTAGCTTCTGTGGAAATATATTTGGGAGTCACTCAAGCGATAGGTTCAGTCACCCATTTACATGGTGACAAGAGATTCAGATCAAAGGTATCTCTGAAAATACTGCCAATCATCGCTTGTATCTCCGAGCGTTCCTCAACCCTAGCATAATCAACAATCTCAACCCTAATAATGGTTATTGTCCCACGGTTGGACCAACTACAATATTGTCTGCTGTGCGAACACCTAGCTCATATGACGAATTGCATTGCACCGATCCCCTTTACTTCAATTGCATATCATCTGTCTCATGCCCCGACCCCCCCCCACCCGGCGACCAACCGCAACCCCCACCTACACACCGTGATTCCAAATTCTCTGTTCACTCTGAGCCCAGCCAGGACACCGTAAGAACCTGCACAACTTAGAACGGCGAGAGGACGCCCAACATTCCCCCCCCCCCCAGGATAGGCGGAGAAACCACAGTCCCATTCTGTGGAGATAAAAAGATAAATATAACAGACCATAGCGGGAGAGGCAAATGCAACGTCCTAGCGAGATTCGCAATCACTCCAATTATTAATGTATCATAAAATTAGCTATTATACATTCTAGAGCACGAGCAATAAAATAAAGGGAATGAAGATGCGCGCAGATACCTCCCTGTATGACATTGCGATTATATAATAAACAATGAACACGCGTTTTGTTAAAGACTGACACAGATTCTTAGTCCTTGTAGGAACTGAGAACTGATTTACCAGATGCACCCGAATGAAGAGGCCTAGAAACTGCCTCAATAATATTTGTTTCGCGAGGCGCGAGGCCGCCGATGGAGGAGGGAGGGGGAATATAGACAAAGATTAAACTACATTTCGGATACTAAACGATGATACGAGGAAGTCTAGATTAGCCCGGACGAGTAGAGGGTAAGCTACCTACAATAGCAGAATGTGGATGAAGGCATAAGGTTCCCGGGCCTATGTGGAGATCTACTATCGTGGCTGTCGTTTGTTTGATATGTCCCAGGTGGTGGTTATTGCAAAGTATTGTTGTCCGGTTGATTTCACCTTCTTTCAAACCGAAAGCAACCGCTGGGACAATAGTGTCACTAGTTCCTACTTCACTCGGCTACTGGGGAACGTTCATCTAAATCGGGATGCCCTCAACTATTGCTGCTCCAGTGATAATATCTAGGTTTAAAAATGAGCATAACTATTTGAGTGCTCTTCGGTTTATGAGGTGTGTTTCCCCATTTGCCTCCGCTTGAGTACCACCTTTACGCAGCGAGAGGGTGCTATGATAGCGCATCAGGTTATCCCTTTAAGCAACATTACTCTGGCGAAGAACCTTCAAGGTCCTGCATCACCGAGGACTTAGGGAACGTGTACGAGTATTCAGCCAATCTCGTGTCGAGGTGCAACTGAGTGGCTTTTCTTGCCAGCAACTTAGACTGAGCGCTAGCTCAAACCTGAGTGGGGTACGGCAATTAAAATCCGCCACACATATGGCAAAACATTGGGCAACAACCATCAACAATACTCATCAACAAAATGAAAACTCCAGATATACGAAAAGGTCTCCAGGAGTTGGGCTAAATGATATCTGGGAAGAGATTTACTAAGGAGATTACGAGACAAGAAGTCGCCGATGCGGGATTGATGACAAAAATACTGCATTCTGTAAGGCCCCTCATGAGTGAGCAGGGGAAAGGAGTGCTCGAGTTTGCTGCCGATTCGTACGAGTGACATTCCATGATACAAAGTATTGAATATTAAAACAAACACAAAGAAAAATATGGGTACAAGAAGAAAAATCGATATCAAAAGAGAATCGTGCAAGGGTGAATCTACAATGATTCGAAGCGTTCCCTGTCTATCGACCAGGCACTTGGCATGATGACCTATCACACGGTACCTGACTCGCCTGGGTCGCTGGTCCAGATCATGGTTCTCCAGCACAATCCATGTCGCCTGGAATGTAAATCTGTCTCATTCGGCTTGCACCAAAATCCGGTACTGGCGTACTTTGTCTTCGCCAAGAATATGGTGCAAAGTGACACAAACCAGGTCTTCAAATCAAGGCAAATGCGATCATGAACCGGTTAATCATGAGAGCAAATTGTTTCTAAAAAACAGAACGCTGGTGACCAAGCGGCTGGATAGGACCACAGGGCCTACGCTTTTTTATTATTGTTAATGGTTGTATTCAAAGGCAGTTGAAGATCAAAAAGCGGAAATTTTGGTGCGAGTCCGGCAAGTGATAGAACATACCTACTGGATCTGAAAGATACTGTTGATGCCAGGCGATGAACACATGGTATGAATAGATAATAAGCATAATATATACAACAACTGCATAACAATTTCGGATACAATCCACACTCAGTACCAATATGCTGCCCTTAACCGATACATGAAAGCGCTCCCGTGCTACAAATCATCCTGTTTCCCTTGGTGTATTATTTAATCACACTAATCATGTCTTGGTGGTTCTTGGAACAAACCCGATTGGTTGCAAGGGAATTGCCGTTCCACCGGACGACCCGCCTCTAGGCACTCTGCGCCATACCTCTTTGACTGGAATCCTGTAGTAACCTGGCCACTTCTGACCGGGCTATTGCGTTGGCACCACGGATTTAGGTAGTTGTGTTTGCGATGCAACTTGATGGCGCGAAATTGTAGTAGGTCATAACCGCCTGCTTTTGCTTCGGAGGGGGAACTATTAATGTTCTTCTCTTGCATGTCTGGCTATCATAATCAAATATAAACACAACCCGACACCGCGAATTATTACAAGTCTCGGGCAAGTAGAGCGAGCATCACAGTTCATGAGAATTCGCAACCCACCGTTCCCGCTCCCACAACGGACGGGCTTGGCTTGAGAAGAACTCTAGATATGCGAACCGGGAGAATGGCGAGCCGTTTAGAATCGACTGCCAGGACACCAGTTTACATCAGAGTGAACGGAAACTGCTAGGTGTTAGGCATTTTTGGCGAGGGGAGATGGGGGGATCGGAGGAATCGCCTCATATTTCGGAGGTGGCACTCTCTTTGAACCATGGCTATAGCCATTTGTGAGGGAGGTAATATTTTTTAGGGAAGCATGTTTTTATTTTCCTATTATCATTTTGCAACGTTAGCAAAATCAACTGGAACAAATCCCCGCAGCTTTTGATCACCCCACTAGATACAGTTATAGACCCAACTAAAGCTACCGCTTTATAAGAAACCATAGCTCGTGGCTGGAGCCAAGTGCCCCTCGGACGCGGTGGTGTAGTAGCGGGAGGTCCGCATGTTTATTTTTTGGTCGAGAGCTGGGCACAGAGGCAGCGGGTGCAACGGAAAGCAGGTATAGTGTTGCGCAAACGAAAATTAAAGCAGAAAGAGCGTGCTGTCTGACTACATGCTTGTCACAAGCGATTCAAGATAATGGCGATGCTGAAGGCTATTTAATAAGTAGCGGAAGGGGAATCATTAGTCACTGGATCGCCATGCCGTGAGAGAAAGACTTCTTGAAGGGGTATATGGAAACTCACAAAGCTGTTATTGCAAACCCGCTGTGCATGATGAGATGAATGGCATCCAAGAACGCCTGCAATCCGGCACCTTTCTTGTGTCTGAAAAAGTGGCTGTAATGACCTTCAATAAGCCACTGACTTCAAGCATTGCCCGTTCTCGTTCCCGAGGGGCTTGAAACAAGACTTATTCGGGCCATATGGGGGCGGGAGTAGCTCCGTATCCGTGTTGTCGTTACATTATCCCGTATGAATATTGCTTTTCTGACAATAGGGCATGTGGAGGTTGATTTACCCCAATGTGAGAGCTGCGGTTACAATGGGTCTGTCTAGAAAGATTTTGAGAGTTAGTTCGTGAGACTCGGAGGCTGGAACATCTATGACGACAGACTCCAAGGTGGCCGATCAGGAAAGGCGAGTGGGAGGGAGGGGAATGGGAAGGGCCAAACAATGGGGATATGCCTACTACGACGTGTGAACGGCACTGTCGACGCAATCCTCATACCCGAAACGGCAACTGAACACGACTGTTTACCAATCAGCGAGCGTCTGTTTGTTTCTTTGGCTGTCTTTGGTATCAAAGGTAGCCTACGAGGAACGTAGCCATCCCTCCAAGGACTGCAGGCGGGATTGCCATGAGCGATGCTGCGAATATCAAGATCCCCATAATTATTAGGAAAAAACTATAACAGCGTTATTATGACCCGCTGTCAGCGAGCGTGAACGGAGAGGAGGAATTGCATATCTATAACCAGGTTACTCACCAGCATCCAGATCCGGCTCCCCGGTTTGCGCACCGAGTGAGGGCTATGACACCCTGATGGTTCGTTAGTCTAGACATCGCGGTCAAAAAAAAAAAGGAAATCCGTCGAAAGGTTAGTCCACGCGTTATTCTGAGCGTATGTACTCAGGGGAGTCATGGTGACCAGGCTGGCTAGAAGTCCGTTGATACCATCGGCCAAGAGACCCCCCTGGATGCGTGAGTCGAACATTTGACCATCGACATCGAGTTTGGAGACTGCTCAAGTGTAAGAATATAGGACTCTCCAACATGTAGGGATAAGATATGAATACCGTCGCACGTTGCACTGATGTCCCCAATAACCTCGCATACTAAAATTATGTAAACGGCTAATGTCCTGCGAGAAAATTAGCAGGAGAGGGGTTGGTGTTAGTTGAAGACATACGGCAGCACAAGCGGCCCGTATATTGAGAGCTTGAATGTGTGAACCCAGATGAATGAGACAGCAGGAGCCTATTACCACTCTATTCAATAAACCACCATCCGCGAACCAGCGGGCTCAACTTACCAAGTCGATATTCTTTTTGGAAAGGAAGCCCGTGGCTGCAGCAACAACGGATCCAAATAACGGTCCAAGGGCCACGCTTGTAGACTGCGTTATAGGACCTGAGATTTACTCAGCATGGAACCTTACTAGACCGAGCCAGGTTTATTCACTTCCAAATCTCTCGCATGTAATGATAGTAACGAAGACGGAGAATCCCAGGCCTGATAAGAGGGTTAGTTACAACCCACCTTACAAGATCACTTTCAGAAAACTTCCCAATGAACTCTACAGACCCCCAGGGCAGCGGATGCGGAGCTGCGGTATTGGGACATAATGAGAAAAATCCCCTCGCAGGCGTCGAAGCGCATGGTCCATTCCCTCCAGCCCAATTCTTAAATCCCGATGCAATCAACTTGACACCCACTAGCGTCACGGCCGGGCCAGTGACAAGAGGAGGGAAGATTTTTCGGAGACCTCTATGTGGCATAAAGGAAAGGGCGATTTCCAACAGCGCACAAACACTGGGGGTTCCGAGAATCGCGTCTGTATACATTTTGAGTAAGATTTTTTGTCGTTGATCCTGGAACACAAATCGACATGACTCACCGTAACCGTCTGGACAAGGAAACCTTACTCCACCTTCACCCATTGGACCTGCGATGTCTTGGGTTTGGGTAATATTTCGTAAAGTTCGTTTTGGGAAACGTCACGTACACTGTTCCACGTAAATCACAATTAGCGAGGGATGAACGGCGGTTCGCATATAAGGATCTCACCTTTCCATTAGAATACATCTGATCTAAAGCACCCTCGGCAACGGGTATAATTGCAAATGTGGTGCCAGCATTGGTAGATTCAGCGCCAGCCCATTCCGCCATTCCCCCTCGCGCACCATAGTACTCACACCGACAGAAGACCAGTCCCGATGTAATAACTAAAAGCTCGTCATGTGAATTAGGAAACCTTTTTAAAACAACCCCACCGCGCACGTCGCCCTCCCCAGTAAGCAATTAGCGGTTCGCACTTACGGGTCACCAGATGTGAAATTTTGTAATCTGAATAGCGGACAATATACCGCAAACAATCAATGAGGTAGAAACGAGGTACAGTTGGACCCCTACCGAGAGGTTGGCACCTCCTGCGCCTCCTAAGATCATTGGTGGGGTAACTATTCCCGCCACCATTGCGAGAGCACTATTCAGCGACATGAGCGATATTAGTAATGAGCTCAGGGGTGATAAACGAGTGCATTTCACGGAATCACAAAGGGCGAACATATATGCAGAGCAGGAACTTGGAAACGCAACTGCTGAAACCCTAATAGTAGTGCAAGCACAACCGGCATCCGATCTCCTAGTCCGAAAAAAGGCGCTGACCGACGGGCCGTCCTCATAAGTGGCAGACAAGGCTAAATTGGTGCATTCCGGAATAGTGAGTATCGTGCTTCACTTTCACTTGTTGTTCCCCCTTAGTTGATTTATACGGGGGTAGACATGGTGCATTGGTAGATGTGCGGAGATGGGTATAGGCTCCTCTATAATTCACTTACCCGAAACAAAAAAGCATAATCATAATTCCCTATAAGCCTCTCTCTGTCGCAACCAATAAAACAAGCGGGCTATTAGCAACTGATATATGATCTGACATGAACAAAGCACGACCCGCGATCACGCGTGGAACCCCGAACTACGCCGGAGAAGGAGATTCACGCACTTTGTCAATAGCGTCTTCTTGAAACTATGAGCATGATCTCCGAACGACTTATTGGGGACCACAGAGGGAACGATTTGATCCGGTTCTGTCATTCGAATACTTTGAAGTAGGATAACGCCTAGACACAAATTTGAGGGGATAGCCGATAATCGGAGTATAGGTCAGTTACTGTGTATAGAAGCGGCTACAAGCAACTCAGTGATAGTTGTGACCCTGAGCGGATATCGATGGACGGCAAAAGGAAAGGGTACAAGAGAGGTAGGGTAGGCTAGTTATTTTGTTGCGATCCTTTGGCAGGCTATGAAAAGATATTTAACATATGGGTTCTTTGTGGGAAGACCAACCCTATTACGACAAATGTGCGATTATTCCTGAGGCGGGTTACTAATATTAAGCAGAGGTTGCCATAAAAAGTGAAGATTTTAATGTTGTAATACTCATCAATCATACCTATCATTATACAACCAGGAAGAAAAAGAAATACTAACCGACGTCGTAAAACAATTCTAATAATTCAAATGACTGAAGACGTGGAATGCCATTGTGTGATTCGGGCAAATGTATAACATTTATTAATACGCATGTTCTAGTGGTATGGTTATGATTACTAATATAATTCCATATTGCCCGAACAAGTTAATTTCAGCGATGGTGACTTTGATTTCAGAACAATTCAATTTTGGGGTCCGGCAGCATGTCAATTTACTAATTGATTCGGTGGTTTTATTATTTTCCACTTCGAACACGGAGGGAATATGTTCTATGGTACTGAAAGGTTAGGCAATAGTGAATCACAGACTTGTCGATGCCAATAAGGTAGAGTAATATAGGTAGGCTCCGTTTAGAGGGCCAATTTTGTGCCATAGAGGAAGCTTTCTAGTCTGAGTTTCTTCTCGGATTTAGAAGTGATGGAAAGGGGTGTTTGTCCTGATAATAAAATGGGCTATATTATAAAGTTTGGCCTACAGGTAATGCAGGCCGGGCACCCCTCTAGTGCCGAGAAACTAATTTCTCGATGTCCGTCCCAGTCGTTCTATCAATTCCTACGTCGTCTGCTCGTACTTAAAGAAATACGCGCTGGCCTCTTAGGTCACTGGGTTTCCCCCAAACCTAAAACCCCTCCAGTACCACCTCCAAGTATCATATGATACCTGCGAGTATAGGGCTTTGTCAAATCGGGCTAGAGGCCTCCGAACAATATCACAAACATGCCTTTGCTGTCCTCCTCATTCTCGTACTTCCTTCCCTTGCTACACATCCATGATACCCAAGGTCTACAGGCCTGACCGTGTATCACTGAGTATGCAGTTGGGAAACTCTACGCCTTTTTCGGCCCCGTGAAATCCCACTGAAATATTGTGTCTTCGGTATCTCCCCATTCGCTTCCAATTCTCTCATGCCTCGCACAAACCCGATCCCAACACCCAACCTGTTTGGCAGAGCGGTCGGTGCCCAGCCCATGTCGTGAGGATTTGAATTCCCCCACTCACGAGTGCTTGCCTTCAATAATCGTCTTGGTAGTGGCGAAGTCCTGCCGCTCCCCATCCCAAAGCCAGGCCGGCCGGCAAACCAATCCTCCCCCCCAGGCAGCCATAGTTCTTGCTTATGATCCCTGCTGATATCAAACACAGCTTCACCTTCCTCTCCAAGTGAAGCGGCCAATCATGAATCCACCCAAACCCCCTCCACGAGTTTGAACTACTATTTGTGAGATATCTCGAACTCCATATCAGAAGGGAGTATCATACCACCTGGGGCTTCCTCTGAGGACCATTTTAACTCACATTTGTCTCACCCGTCTTTTTTCATTTGCTTGCCATGTTGGCCATCGACCCCAATGGGTCATATCGGTTTAGTAATAGTTCTCTCATAGTGTATCCTGGCCTGTGTAAACTTGCCCGTCTAACTGGTCAACTCTATGAACTCAAATGTAAATTTTCCGGACCAGGAAATCAACCATGAATCACATATCAAGTGTGTTAGTTGAAATCCAACAGTTAAGAACGTCGAGGGCGGAAAATCGGGTATGATTGGTGCTGGAATCAAGCTACCATTAAAACATTGTTGTATCGATGCCAACTACAGGACACACCCTTAAGCTGTTATGAGACCTCATGGAATTCCACAAATTCCGGGAATCCCCCTTATACAGAATTCTCCTGCAGGCAGTTCGCCTGACTGGCTCGTATCGGCCTCACCAA
Organism: Tuber brumale; assembly: GCA_014065205.1. Lineage (NCBI taxonomy): Eukaryota > Fungi > Ascomycota > Pezizomycetes > Pezizales > Tuberaceae > Tuber > Tuber brumale. The sequence goes on along the minus strand of JACCEG010000037.1, from coordinate 215,719 downwards.
TGGCTCTTTACCCGGTCTATCAATGCCCTTGATAGTCAGTGCAACTAGCTTCTTGCATCTGGTCGGCCTGCCATGCTGGGCATGCCTAGTAGTTCACAAGCCGTAAAGGACATATTCTATAAGCGAGGGACACTCGGTTAGATTCATCATTAGATGATGACTCGATGTACGGTATTTGATCAGTAGTATCGCAGGGTACACGGTACACAATAGATATCATATTCTCGAGAGGTCTGCTTTCGCTACGCCGGACAACCCTTCCCCATTCTATGAGATTCATAGGTGCCACGGGAACACTGCAAATGAAGAATCAAAGAATATTCGCACGTTCAAACCGTGTCACCGGCGAGAGCATTTGGAGTACAAGTGGCAGGACAGCCGCCCCGGTCGGGCCCTAGCCAGTGCTAAACCAAGCGCCATTCCTTTCTTCCTGGCGAAGTATGTGGAAGGCACAGGAAGCGAGAGGAAGCGTGAAAAAATGCTCGGAACCCAAAGCACGAAAACATGTAAAACAATGAAGTTGAACCAGGTCTTCCCATTTTGAGGTAACCGAATAATCCCGGGCAGAGGGTAGCCTGAAAAGTCCGTCTAGGAATCTGGAAAGCATTCATCATCTTTGTCTGGCTCCCAAAAACAAGTTCTAATCCAAAGGGCCAACCCTGATGCAACCAGTAGAGCAAGCAGGGTAAAATATACACCCCAATTCGCTGAGGATAACGGCACTCCCATAGGTTCAGCACAGTAGCTTCCAGATACTCGATAACAGTAGATAACAAGGTTATGGTGAGTCTCATGAAGACTGGTATTGAACAGTGCTTATACTAGGATAGCCACTACATGAAGGGCACGATTAGTTCCAGAAGCGAAGACAGGACAGGACCTTCTCATACACAGCGGCGAACAGTGTGTGGCGAGCTCAAAGGATTTCAAGCCAAGCTCGCAGCCCAGCGTCAGGCAGATCCTGACCAGGTGGGGGTCCCCCACATTCTGAATACTCTCTGCTAACAATGTTGTGCCAGTGGTACTTCGCCGGCCAGATTAGATTGTACATCGACCAAATCCTAATGTGGAAATTGTTGCATTGAAGTCCTTTCAAAGATCATTTCTTGTTATGTGCATAGGCACTGAAACGGCAGTAGAGCAATTACTTAAGCTTGAGTATGTGTCGGTGAGTATGCCCATGCGCAAAGAGAAGCTTATGCGAGATATAGCACAAGGTTCACGACTTTCGTATGATCCTATTCTGATCTACTATAAGTAAACGGCTTGCCGGCTGTCAGTAGGATCAATTGTCCTGGGCATCTCGCATGCCTAAGATTGATTGCACGAGGACTGCACGAAGCGGTTGCCTGTGCACCGCCGGGCTTTGGCGGCTTCTCAAAAATCACGGCTAGACTGACCTAACGTGATTTACCGGGATGCGGCTCAGCACCGGGATGTGGCTCACCATAGCAACTACTGGAAAACCAAATATATATTTCAGTATCTAATTAAATAATAGCAACAGGACTGTAGAACTATGCCATTTGGTACTTCCAAAAGTGGAGAATCAGAAACTATAGGTTATATTTCCTGAAAACAGACTCTTGTCTCACAACATTGGATTTATCATTGATTGTTCTAAATTTTACTCTTTTCTTATGGGCTGCAGGGAAAGTTGAATAATGCTCTGAGAAGGCTATTTTTAGTTACAAGTGAGATACTAGAGGTTTTGCAATTTATAGGACAACTGCTTTCATTGTTGTTTTAAGGTAATTTCAATGATTTAACTGATATGTTGAGAATAAGTTATAAAATATCTGACAATTTCTTAAACATATAATATCTTTGAACCTTGTTTACCTATGCTCTTTATACTTTGCAATATTGTTTATTATCATGATATAAGAAACTAGGGAAATATTCAAAGCAGACAAAGAAGATTTCGCTTTGTTATCCCAATATTAATATGCATTAGTTTCTTCATCCATTAAATTTTTTAGATTTAATCCCTAATACAATTCTTTCAAAAAATTGTTAAAAGTCTCGATGCTCAGGTCTCTAGATATCAGCCAATCTATTAAGCAACCTTAGGCATCCATGAGAGTTATAGATATAGATATTTCTAAATTTCCAGATGTTCTACTTATCATTCATGTGTAAAACCTCTCATAGCTCATCTTTTAGCTTTAAAATTACTAAACACATCTGGATATTCCTAGTGAAATACTATTCAATATTCAGGATTGATATATAAAGCGAGTTAAAATATATCATATAGTCAAATTCACTGATATTGTATGTTAGACATATACAACCTATTAGTCACTACAATGTTACACACTATCCATATTTTAAACCAAAAAGCTTTTTGGTAAGCACACCTTGGACCTATGCAGAGCCTCTAGTCATTTTTGAAAGCATCATTACCCATCTTTGCATTTCTCACATGGTGTTATAAGCAGCATTAAATTTAGTGTAACAAATCTTGATTAGAGTATACTATGAGTAATACTTCTTGTAATCAAATTTAATCTTGATATTCTGATTCAACACATCCTAAAGTGCTTAGTAGCATATTTCTACAGTCTTGTTGTTATTATTTAATTAGATACTGCAATATATATTCGGTTTTCCAGTAGTTGCTGGGGTGAGCCACATCCCGGTGCTGACCCTCATCCCCGTAAATGACGTTACGCTTTACTGACATAGGCTGGTCAAAACTCAGGCCGGACCCCACCCCCACAGGATCACTCGCTCAAGTGATTTATGAGGAAGTGGCTAGGCACTGGGTTGCGGCTCGGCATGGCAACCATGGAAAATTAACGGTACATTTAATTACCATCATATATAATAATGATATGACTTTGGAAATTTGTTAGAAAGTTCTGTAAAATATGGAGGATCGGGATATATAGCTCTTGTTGTATGGTAACGAAATACATCTCTCGTTATAATGGCATTGTTCCTCGTCATTTCAAATGTAACTTATAACCATCTAGGTAGTAAGAAATATTTACCCACATTTGAAGAATAGCTATATAAGTAAATAGAAAGATATTACAGACCTTATCCACTATAGGGCATGTTCTTTTGTATTCATTTATAGCTATTCTGAAAGGTTGTATGACTAAATACAGTATGGATGTCACACTACCTCAGGATTTATTTGCAAATATAATATCTACTTACTGAATACTCCCAGTGTTCCAATATTGTGTATTCTGTTGGACTCAGGTAGTCTATCCAGCTCTATGAAGTATTATGCTATGAGTATTTGATTTAAGTCTTCGATGGCTTGATTTTGGTTAAGTGAACTTTGTGCTATAATTATATTCTGCCCAGGTAATAATTATATAAGATACACTACACAAACAATTCTGCAAAATGTATATTATAGGTTCCCCATATGGGCTACAATATTGATACACTTGTGGTTGATTTGGAGTAATGTCCTTGCAGCTTTTATCCTCAAAATATCGTTGAATGAAATTTTGAGATAAAACGTTATCTTGCACTTGCAGCTACTGGAGAACCTATTCATTCTGCTGAAAATGGAGTACTCCAAGTCGGTCAACCACTGTAATAGTTGTTATAAGGTATTAAACTTAGTGGGTCCCCTCAGAAGTAGATATTCTAAAGTCAAAAGGCTATATTTTGTATATAGATTTACTACTGTCAACCTCTTTCTACAACTCTGAAATAACTCCCTGGATTGAGTTAATAAAATATCTAGTGAGAGCCTATAAGACATATAATCCCACTCTATGAGCTTATGGGACTAGTGTTATATATATTTGCATTTTTACAAAACTTGTACAAAATGAACTTGTACTTTTAACAACATCTTTTAAAAATGCTATACAGTAACAGGTATTGCTTGCGATGAAACAAGTGATACTTATTCTGATTCTCCATGTTGTGAAACGTGACTAACTGTTGGAGCCTTCGGGATCATCAACCTGTTCCTTAGGGGAGGTAGTCCATACGGATAGTGCTCTTTCCGGCTTGGGGAGTCCGGATATAGGAAAGATACGTGTCCATGATTTACAATTCGCCAAGTATGACCCGGAAAATAGGGAGCCTGACTTCGTTGACCTCTGTTGGAACTCAAGACATGAGTGGAATAGCGCGGGACAAACATGCCGGGATCCAGGAGACCGCTTTCTCTGAATCGGGATTCCTCTCTTTGGAATGATTCTGAGCAATGTTTTTTTTCATAGTCAAATGTGGCCCAAGGATATAGAGGTGAAAGGATATTATATTTGCTAATATTTTGTCCAACCTTCTCCTCAGTGAATCCACTATATCCACCTTCTTAGTCTGTCGGTGTTTACTAGGCTCACAGGTAAACAGCGGAGACCCCTTTTTCTTTGTGTCAGGATGAACCCCATATGCATCTTTGTATCATACGATGAAAGAGCTCAATACCAGTTTGCCAATTATTAAGAGCAGCACTCTAAGCTATGGAATGTGAGGAGAAAATATCTTCCAATCACACCCAGACCCCGCCGCGCCTATTTCTCAGTCCAAAAGTGTCTAAGCAAACAAGGATGGTATTGGTAATGATGCACTGTTAAGCGAAGGTTCGAGAGGGGCGGGAGCAGACATCCTCCGCGATGAGTATGTAGTGTAGGGCTGTACCCTTCATAGTCTCGGACGCGGTGGGATGGGGTTTCTCTAGTTGCCAGTCAGTCAGCGTTGAATCGATACCACACCCCCACCCCCTGAAAACCTGCTGAGCCAAGATCGGTCGCTGAAGGTGGCCACAATAAGGGGGTGTTTGGCACAGCGACGACTTAGGGCCTGTTTGGATGCGACCGTTGCGTTCTGTTCCCCCATACAAACGACCGTTCGCCTTCCATTTCGAAATGGAAGGACCGAACTGGCGTGTGGCAAATCTGGAAGATGGCATCTGTTCCGTTCGGAAATGGTTATACCAACCATTTCAATACAAAGTGGCTTGGCAATTAAGAAAAGTAATATGAAAATAACTTCTATGTATATAGTAATAAAATTACATGATACCTAAATTCAACTTAATATATGAAATAATATCTTGGTCAAAACTCAGAAAACAACAAACCAACAATACCATGGCTACAAATACTAATTGTATGAAATTGCTGTATGCTATCATTCAAAGGCGCAAGCAGATAGCTATTGGTATTGCTGTTTACAGTCATTTTTTCCTGTCTAAGCTTGCTGTTCTGTTAGGCGGACACCAAACTCTAGTATAATTCTGAGGGACGTAGGCCAAAATCTTGGTTGGGAGAATCAGTGGAGGAAGGCTCGTCACAATAAAGTAGGTAAGGTTAAGATTTAAGGCTTAAACAAATTTTATATTGATAAGATCTCTTCTCCATTGCTTGATGATGTCAGTAAAGCTCGGGAGGCACTTCGATATTTATATCCCGCGTGTGAGTGTTCACGGACAACTTCTAACTACTATGCCCCCGAAGTACCACTCTGGTTTTAATACCGAAACGTCCAGAATCCTGAAACTGCGAGTACCATTTGACTCTGAAACTTGTCACCCCCTTTCGCGGACATGGAATTGTATTCCTCCATTGAGATGACTACGCTATTTGTTATACCAAACAGCGGCCTCCTACTTATATGTCTGCATAGACTATTATATTACTTGAGTCTTGTTGACTATCGTTTCAGTAGTCTCTTTGGTCATGCAGGGATCAGGTCTACGTTGGGAGACCTAGTGCCAATGGCAAGTCCGAGTCCAAAGTGTCAATGTCTTAAGGAGCTCTGACTTATCTAGGTTTTCCATTCTGAGTGTGCTTCCCCTTTGTCTGCCGGCCTCCATAGAGGGGTCCTATTACTAGGACCAACCAACCTACAGCTGATCTCAGAGCAATATGGGTGGATTCGGTATACCCCTAATAGCTTCCACTACAGGGATATCCGCTTAGAGTATTTCGCTGAAATCGTCCAGTGACCTTTGGCTCATAGTTTAGGAAGTGTAGGTTTGAAGCCTGCTATTTCAATGTGCCTCCTACGGAATTCCTCTGTTCCACTTGCCGGATGTCGCCAAAGGTCCCCACTCGTATAGCCTGCAAACAGCATGCGGTTGGACAGACAGCGGCAACGTGTACGGTGATTTGAAGTGGGCTGCATTGATGAGACATTTTAGTTATGGGACGCAACTCGCGAAATCTCGCTAATAACGTGCGGGCCCTATAAGGGAGCCATAGGAGGGTGTTGGCACTCCGGTAAATTGAGGGTCTCTGCGCAGTTACCCTACCGTGGGTCTGTGTGCTTTGTCTCAGATTTCCCTATACCTAATATGAGTTCACTCCTACTAGGCTTCGCCTTGAATGCCTTTATAAACTTTTATATTTTCTTCTAAATACATTTTAAGACTCAGTCTGGTCAGCATAGGAAATCTCGCACATTTACTTGGCCGCAGTAGGAAAACCTTTGCGGCACTATCTTACTTCTGCCCTTCCTGGCATGTCCGAATTTTTATTATGAAAATTCCCCACAACCTCTTTCGCGTTTTCCATCCCGGTAGCAGGCTCCTATGTGTTCTCATCTTCTGAACACCCATGCCATTTAACGAAGTATCACAGTTCCCGCTTTTCTTTATAGCGGCCGCGTACTCGTTCGCTGTGAGAGCAAATATCGCTTCTTACAACTTTTTCAACCTCCCATTGTAGATCGCCGTCAATGTCCTCCTGCTCTCTGGGTGGTTGTTGACGATTGCCATGAATTCACTCACAGTATGGGTTCCAATAGTGCGACGCGGAATCCGAGATGAATTTTCCATCGATCGGATATGTTGGGCTGGAAGGCTCGTGCCGCGCGTTTTTCGAAGATTTGGAATGGACCGCATAGCTTTGGACTTAGCTTCTTTGATTTTGGTCGGGTACTAATGTTCTTTGCGTTTAACATCACTTTATCCCCAATCCTGATGTCCAGCTATTGTCGAGCTTTTCAGTCATAATACTTTGACATTCCTTGCCGTGTCTTTTCTAGTGACCCACTTGCTTGTTCATGTATCATCTTAATCCAGTTTGCATAAAGTGTTGCTCCAGGATTTTGAGCTTCGTGCTGCTTCATCCATCCTGTCAGTGGATGGAATCCGTAGTTTGCACAGAATTGTGACATCCCCTGAGCGTTGGTAGCGTAGTTGTTATAGGCATGTTCAGCTATAGGTAATAGTTGATACCAGTCATCATGATCATAGTGGACAAAACCTCTCTTGTATCCTTCCTGCACTGGCTTGGTATGTTCAGTCTGTCCGTCAGTCGGAGGGTGGTATGGCATTGACATTGTTCGCTTAATGTCCAGTGCTTTGCAGATTGATTTCCGGAATTCACCAGTGAACTTTGAGTGCATGTGGGAGATGATTTCGGTTGGTAGATCATGCAGCCTCCATACTTCTTTCGGGGATGCGTTTCCGACATCAGTGGCTGTAGCCGAAGTCTGTAGTCAGATGAAATGTGCCATCTTTGTGCACCGATCAACTACTACTATTTTTTGAGTCCATCCTTGCGACTCGGGTAGGTGTGTGATAAGGTCCACTGCGATGGACACCTATGCTGCATACAACATTTGCAGTAGTTTCCATAATCCCTACTTAGCATATCCAGGCGATTTGTTATGTTCGCATTCATCGCAGCATCATACGTAGTCGTTGACCCATGCCGCAAGTCCTTTCCAGTAGAAGTCTCTCATGATTATTTCCAAAGTCTTTTCTTTTCCGAAATGTCCTGCACCCTGTGCATCGTAACATCCTTCTGCGATCCTTGTATATAGCGCCAGACTATCTTGTACAAATAGTCTTTGCTTATAATATAGTAGATCGTCAGTTGGGGTCCAGTGCTGGGGAAAGTCCTTTCCTTCGTCTCGCAACCTAATGAGTTCTTCCCTTCGTTGCCTCCCAGCTACGTCTAATCCAATAGCTGCCTGTATCTCGCTTAGGAATTCAGGATTGAACTGCTTCATACCCTTTTGCAGGATAATGGCATTTGACATTAGAACCTATTCAGGTACTTTTGAAATGTCATACCAATATTCGTTATCTTTAGCCAATGCCTGCAGGTAGCTGATGCTAGGTTCCTGTTGCTGGAAGATCAAGGATCTTGTCACTATAGCGGTGCTTCCGAATCCCGCAGCTCTGCGTTCTGTATCTTCTAAGTCCTCTACTTCTATCATGTCTGAGGGGTGGACCTTTTCTACCACTACTTGAGCTACGCGATCACCCATTCTTATTTGGCGGTGCATATACTTATGGTTAAAAAGTACGGCTTTGAGTTCGCTGGCGTAAACAGCAGGGATTATGGCTGTGCCGATTGAGATTCCGCTTCAGACCACTACACCGGTTCTGCGGGCAACTCTTCCGCAAGTTCCTTCGTGTAGCTCCACAACTATACCCATCTTTATCAATGCTTGTCCAGATTTCGGGACAATGTCATCCTCTATGGCATACAGGTCATGTCCTGCCGCCATTCTTGAGCCCTTTGTTGGCAAGTATCCCTTTTTGCTCAATCTCTTAACCCTAATCACGGGTTCCTTTCCACCTCTTCGACATTTCAAATTCAAATCCTAGGCTCTATCCCACTGTTCTCCTGCATCTCCTACCCTCTCTACGAGTGATAACAAAAAACCTTCCTCTTGCAAAGTTTTTGGTCCCGATGCATAGCTTCCTCCTCAGGACAGTAATCCACCCCTCTGCTTAATGCATCAGGGTTTCCGCCCTTTGTACCTGGTCAGTATACAATACGAAAATTGTATTCTACTAATTTCTGAGCCGCGCGAATTTGATGGCCACTACAAATCTTGCAGGTTTGGAAGTATTGTAGGTTCTGATGGTCGGTAAAGACTGTCAACGGTTTTTCAGTTCCGATCAAGTAGTGTCTCTATTCTTTAAATGCTTCAAGGATTGCGCGGAGTTCTTTATTATGAATCTCATAATTGCGCTCCATGGAATTTAATTTTCGGGAATGGAAAGCTAGCGGATGTAACCTTTTCTCAAAAAACTATGGAAGACCGCAAGCCAGCACGAAATTGCTAGCATCGGTTTTCCACCACTTCCTCGCTTTCTGGCAAGAAGTGATGTAGTATATGGGCTATTGTAAACCAGTACTTTAGCTCCTCAAAAGCCATATCCTCCTCAACACCCCATTTGAAATTCTTAGAATTTCCTTGTAATGTCTCGGTTATGGGTTGGCAAATGGGCGGGGAAGTTGTTGATAAATCGTTGGTAACAGTGAACGCATACAAGAAAGACTTGTACCTTTCTAACCGCCTTAGGTGCTTTCCAAATTATTATGGACTCCACCTTGCGGGTGCTCATAGACATCCCATCGACTGCTACCATATAGCCGGGGAATTCTACCTCAGTGGAATGGAAAGTCGATATTTTTTAGTGATACCGCTAATTGAAAGTCGGACAGACTTTTTAAAAGCCTTTTGACAGCTTCGATGTGTTCTTTTCATCCTTTGCGTAGATGAGAATATCGTCAAGATAACAAACGAATCCAACATCCAGGTATTCTTTCTGTACTTGGTTCATGATATCCTGTAAAGTTGCGGGAGCATTAACCAATCCAAAAGGTATAACATCATATTCGTAATGTCCGTATCTTGTACCGAATGCCATCTTCCATTCATCTCCTTCCTCTATCCTAATCAAGTGGTAAGCGTCTTTAAGGTATAGCTTGGTGAAGATCTTTGCACAGGGTACTCGATCTCTGAGTTGGGATATAAGTGGAAGAGGATGTTTGCTGAGGATAGTAATCTTTTTTAGATTTCAGTAATCCACAACTAGGCGTAGTTGTTACGATGCCTAACCGGTATCAGTTCTCAGCGACGGGTAGATGATACTTCCCGGATCTGCTCTCTGGAAGATAGTTCTTAGACCTATGTCTTGCGATAATGTGGGAGAGACTCGCGTGTCTCTAGTCCTTATTGCCTGTCGTACTCTTTCTTCAACTGCACTCGCGTAGTAGAGTTCTCATCTCGTAGGTCGGTATTCGTAAAGAATATAAAGGTTTTATATTCGTAAATGCATAAAGTAATAAGTCAGGAAATGACTTAGAACGTAGTGTGAAGACCCTATCTACTCGGGCTTTGTTTTCTTTTTTCTTCTTTTTTTCTTCTTTTTTTTCATCATGTATTGGTTGTTATTTAGAGTACAAGAACTTGCATGCCGCACTAGCTGTGGCATAAACAATCCCCATTCCTCCTCCCGCCTGGCCCAACCGTATCCCCAGGACCCTCTGGTATGGGCCTAACTGCACATCTCATCTCAAAGAAAAATCGGTCTCTACCTCGCAAGCGAACCCAGAGAATAGGAGAAGCCTAACTAAGAAGAAAGCAGGAAAATATAGGAATGTAACTGCCCGGAACATCTAAAAGCAAACAAGAGAAACACAAGTGCCGTAGAAGCCACAACATCGTGAGCCAGATATATGGGCTGGCAGCAAAAAACCGCTGAGGTTATCCGAGAACGTGACGCAAGCGAGAACATGGACCGCCTGTGGGAGGAGGCAGGAGAGGGTGATGTAGCGGATTGCAAGGCACGGGAGGGTGCAGCAGTGGGGTGCAAGCCGAGGGAGGGTGCAGCAGTAGGGTGCAAGACGAGGGAGGGTGCAGCAGTAGGGTGCAAGCCGAGAGAGGATGCAGCAGTAGGGTGCAAACCGATCCAGCGGACAGAATAGAGCGGAAACGGAACACGACCGTGTCAACTCTCGGTAATGGTGTTCGTGACTTACTGGGCGGTCCCCATTGGCAGAAGCCAAGCGTTTTACCACGTCTCTCATGTAGTCCCTCGTTCTCTGAGGGTTAGCGTCACTTAGTGGATGGGATACCAGTGCTTGAACCGACCGTGGGGATGAGCGAGATCGACCGGTGGGACAGTTGAAGAGTCCGCGCGGTCCGCAAACGGTATTCCAAGCTGTCTGAAGCATGGGAAGGGAACAGTCACTGACCATATAGAGGGCCCTCGCTAAGCGCGGAGAGGGGCAAGAACGGGCAGCATGGAAGGCATACTGGCACCCAGAGGAAGGAAAGCCGTGACGCATAATGTCAAAGAGGGCAGTAAGGAGAGGATGGTAATGGCAGTCACCTGTAGGCCGCAGCCATCGTGGGAGGAGAGGGGGGGTAGATGGTTCATGAACTTCAAGTGTTGAGGGTTGATTTCAAGTGGGAGGAAAACAGAGGAGGCGGAGGATGGCCTATCTACTCAGTCTTTTTTGTTTTCTTTTTTTTTTTTTTTATCATCCTATATTCGTTGTTATTGAGGGTACAAGAACTTGCATGCAGCGCTAGCTATGGCATAAACAATCCCCATTCCTCCCCCCGCCGGGCCCAACCGTATCTCCAAGACAATCTGGTATAGGCCCAACCGCACATCACGCTCGAAATGAAAACCCGTCCCCGCCTCGCAAGCGAACTCAGAGAATAGGAGAAGCCTAACCAAGAAGAAAGCAGGAAATCATAAGAAGGTAACCGCCCTGGACATCTCAAAAGAGACCAAAAGAAAACTCGCCCCAGGGTGAGCCGCACAACAACCAAGCCAGAGATACGCGCTGGCAGCAGAAAACTGTAGAAGTTATCCCGGAACGCGACGTAACCGAGAAAGGGAGCCACCTGTGGTCTGCGGCGGAGAAGGGTGGAGCAGTAGGGTGCTAGCCGAGGGAGGGTGTAGCAGTAGGGTGCAAGCTGATCCAACTGCCAGAATGAGCCAGAAACCGAACCCGACCGTGTCGACTATCGGTAATCGTGTGCGTGTCTTGCTAGGCGGTCCCCAAAAAGAGTGGTCCCAACTTGAACCGTAAGACTAGGAGGGTATGGCCAAATCTCCTAGCGAGACAGGCGCCCAAGTTACTAGCCTAGGCGTTCCCCCACCCTGCTCGTGCACACAGGGAGACCGGCGTCCACGACAGCCAACGCCAAGCGGTAACGAAGAAGAGAGATCCCCAAGGAAGGAGAGGAGCGAGGTCGACCATCAGGCCTAAAGAGTAGTCCTCGCGTACCTCAGAAACCGTGTTCCCAGCCGTCTGAACCATGGGAAGCGCACGGTCGCCGACCATGAGGAGTGGCCTCGCTAAGCGAGGAATGGGGCGAGAACGGGCAGTAGACAGGCAGTACCGGAACCCGGAGGGAGGAAAGCCACGCCGCGTAAAAGAGCAGGCGATGGCAGTGGGAGAAGGGGGAGGTGGCCGTTACTCCTAGGCGGAAGCCAGCCTGGCAGGCGAGGGGCGGTGGATGGTTCGTGAGTACCCAGCGTTGAGGGTTGATTTCAAGCGCCGGGTGTGTAGAGGAGACGGAGGATGCCTATCTGCTCCTTCTTTTTTTTTTTCTTTTTATCATCATGTATTCGTTGTTATTTAGGGTACAAGAACTTGCATGCAGCGCTAGCTATGGCATAAACAATCCCCATACCTCCTCCCGCCTGGCCAGATTGTATCTCCAAGACCCTTTGGTATGGGCCTACCGCACATCTCGCCTCAAAGAAAAACCCGTCCCTACCTCACAAGTGAACCCAGAGAATAGGAGAAGCCTAAGCAAGAAGAAAGCAGGAAAACATAAGACGGTAACCGCCCGAGACATCACAGAAAAAAACAAAAGACATCTCGCACCAGGGTGAGCCCCACAAAAACCAAGCCAGAGATACGCGCTGGCAGCAGAAAACCATAGAGGTTATCCCGGAACGCGGCGCAACCGAGAAAGGGAGCCGCCTGTCGACTACGGCGGGAGAGGGTGGAGCAGTAGGGTGCTTGTGGAGGGAGGGTGTAGCAGTAGGTTGCAAGCCGATCCAACCGCCAGAACGGGCCATAAACCGAACCCGACCACGTCGACTATCAGTAAGCGTGTTCGTGTCTTGCTAGGCAGTCTCCAACAAGAGTAGTCCCAACTTGAACCGTAAGACTAGGAGGGTATGGCCAAATCTCCAAGCGAGACAGGCCCCGCAGTTACTAGCCGAGGCGTTCCCCCACAGCGCGCCTGTACACAGGGAGACAGGCGTCGACCACAGCCAACACCAAACGGAAACGAAGAAGAGAGGTCTCCAAAGTAGGAGAGGAGCGAGGTCGACCATCAGGCCTAAGGAGTAGTCCTCGCGTACCGCAGAAACCGTGTTCCCAGCCGTCTGAAGCATAGGAAGCGAGCGGTCACCGACCGTGCGGAGGGGCCTCGCTCAGCAAGGAAAGGGGCGAGAATGGGCATCTGAAAGGCAGCACCGGAACCCTGAGGGAGGAGAGCCACACCGCATAAAAGAGCAAGCGCTGGCAGTGGGAAAAAGGGGGGAGGTGGCTGTCACTCCTAGGCCGAAGCCATCATGGGAGGCGAGGGGGGGTGTATGGTTCCTGAGTACCTAGCGTTGAGGGTTGATTTCAATCGCCGGGTGTGTAGAGGAGACGGAGGATGACCTATCTACGCAGTCTTTTTTTTTTCTGTTTTTTTTTCTTTTTTTTCCTTCCTGTATTCGTTGTTATTTAGGGTACAAGAACTTGCATGCAGCGCTAGCTATGGCATAAACAA
>JACCEG010000037.1:176267-200199 GCA_014065205.1 Tuber brumale | reverse complement strand
AGGGGGGGTGGATGGTTCGTGAATACCTAGCGTTGAGGGTTGATTTCAATCGCCGGGTGTGTAGAGGAGACGGAGGATGGCCTATCTACTTAGTCCTGATGACCTCCTTATATAGTTGCCCTTCAAGCCCCGGGGACTCACTCCACAAGTGACACCCCACATATGACGCACAACTGTCAGTCGTATCAACACTTCATAAACTAGTCATATGACCAAAGTGGTCACATGCGCAATACCCATGACCTCTAAATGAGGTCATGTACGAAACCTAACATATTATCATAACTATATCATATGACCAAAGTGGTCATATGTGCGAAACCCATGACCTCTAATGAGGTCATGTGCAAAACATAACATATATATGACACATAACTAGGAGTCATCTGAAATTGTCTGCCTCGCCAAGCCACATTCGTGACATTAGCTCCTTCGTCCCTAATCTCGAGCACTTTCGATCTTTGAATCTTTCATCATGGAGGCGGTCTGCGAACCGCCCGCGGCATTTGGAGGTGTTGGTTGCCTCCTGGCAGAATCCGCGTACTTCATCGGCGATGGCTCTCCACTTGATCCTTGCCTTCTGTAGAGTTTCGTCTGTTTGCGCTATCTTGTCATTGCAAGAGGCCGGAACTATTTCCATCCTCCTTCTTCCTCCGTCGATCGTCTGCGGGTATCTCCTTTCCTGGTTTTCTCGGCGTGTAATCGTTTCTTGTTTCCCCTCTGTTTCCTCTACTAGCCGATCATTTTCTCGCTACAACAGTATCATCGTTCGGCGCAGTTTTTCCTTGTACACAATAGTTGTTGAATCCTCCCTTCTGCTCCGGTTCCGTCCTCGGAACCTTTTGGGTCCCCTGCTTGGCTTCCCATTGTTGCCCTCGATGATAGGAGCAGTATCTGCACATGCAGCTCTGCCAGCAACTCTTGTTGTGTGAGGGAATGCTGGGAAGAGGTTGTGGTTGTGTTGCCCATTCGTTTTGGATCCGGGTCGTTGGTGGTGATTGCTTTGTTGCTGACCTTTTGCTAGGGAAGAAGTTACTTCGTGGTTTTCCGTCTAGGTGCACAGGGCACCTGTCGCCTGTGCATGCCATCCAGTGATAGACGGCATGGTTTCTTGCCTTACCTTTGACTACCTTAGCCCACTCGGCCTCCATAGTCTTCTCCTCCTCCTCCTTCTTAATTCTACTTTCTTCTTCTGCCGTAGCCCACTTGGCTGAGTCTGCCGGAGGGTGCGTAGAGCTACCCACGAGCTCGTAGCCTTTCCTCAACGTCCTCGATGCTTGGCTGACGGCTTCTGTGGGTAGTATTGGTGGAAGAGGTTGAGGGCATCAGGAGCATTTGCAAAGTTGGTAGCTGGGTACCACTCTTGATCGTGTTCAGGAGAGTAACAAGTCCACTTAGAATGGTATGGAAGGTTACTGTGGTATAAGCGGTAGTCGATTATTTTTTCGAGTTCGTATTCAGGTTCTCCGCCTAATTCGCTAGGCGTAGGAGGTGTCCTTGTTTGTGAAGGAAGCTTGTTGTCTTGGTAGAGTTGCAAAAGCGAGATGTGGAATGCGTTGTGTATTTTCATGTAGAGCGGAAGGTCAAGTTTATATGCTTGTTTCCCAATCCTTTCCAGTATCTCGAATGCTCCTGTTTTCTTGTATTCCAATTTCTTGGATAGTCGTGTTGTTCGTATGTTTCGTGGTAGTAACCACACCTTGCCTCCTTTTTGTAGGTGTGGATGGGGCTTCCTTTGTAAAACCTAATTTTGTTTTTGTTGTAATTGTGCAGTCATGATTTCCGCTCGCAGGGTGAAGTGTAATTGACTCGTATCCTCTTTTTCTGTTATGCGTCCTTTGGTCGTATGACCTATGGCCTGATATTCTGGGTTGGGACCGTCGTTTGCGTAAAAGCATGTTGTCTTAATTGTTTCTTGCTTTCTGTTGTTACATGCAAAGTCCGCTATCGCTAGTAATTTGTCCCAGTTGTCCTGCTGGTAATTGATATAGGCTCCTAGATATTGTTCCAGTACGCCGTTCAATCATTGGGTCTGCGGGTCCGTCTGTGGCTGGGAGGCAGTAGAAAGTTTCCTTTTGATCCCGTGTTCTCCCATTATCTCTTTCCATATTCCTAATGTGAATATGGACCCGCGATTGCTGATGTTGTCTGTCGGTAGTCCACGCAGTCGAAAGATTTCGTTGCTGAATATTGCTGCGAACTGCGGTGCTTTCATATCCATTCGTTCTCGCATGAAATGACTCATTTTAGTTAGGCTATCCACCACAACCGTGATTGAGTCATATCCGTTAACCTCCGGGAAATCCGTTATCAAATCCATAGATATGGATCTCCATGGTTTCTCCTGTGCCTCATTGGGTTTTAACAGCCCATATGGTGCGTGCCATACGAGCTTCGTCCTTTGGCAGATATCGCAGGTTTTGACATATCATTTTACTGAACACCTTAATCCCTGCCAGTAGTATTTACGCGTGATCAGCTCCGTCATTTTACCCGTTCCCCCATGTCCTGCAGGTTTGTCGTAATGGTGTTTCTTGATAAGGTTCGTCCTTATCTTCTCATTTACTGGTATCTATATCTTTCCATCGTACTACAGATAGTGCTCCTTACATTCGCATAGTCCTAAGGCCACCCCTTTTCTTTCTTTGCCTACTTTTTCCAGGCTCTCTCTTATTCCACCAAATTGCTTTTCTTCTTCGATTGCTTTTGGCAGATCTTTGTCGCTGTTGTCTTGGATCTCGGTTGATTCCATAGCTTCGAAATATTCCTTGTGGAGGAGAACTCGATTTTTCAGCTTAATTCTTTCACCCTCTTTATCTTCTGGTTTGTTGCTTGCAATCCTAGTCAACCGGTCTGGTTTCCCGCCTTCTTTTCTGGGTCGGTATTCAATTTTGAAGTTGTATTTGTTTAGGCTCCCCATCCAGCATATTTGCCGATCGTTGAGTTCCTTCATTGTCAGGAAGGGAAATAGGTTCTTGTAGTCTATCAGAACTCTGACTTGATGGTCATTATTCTGTATGTACCTTCTCCATTCTTTAAGTGCTTGAACGATAGCTAATAGTTCTTTGTTGGCAACATCGTAGTTGCAATTGGCCGGTGCCATTGTCTTTGACCGATAGCACACCGGGCGCCATTTTCCGTCTTCACATTTCTGGGATAAGATACCTGAACAGACATATTTTGATGCATCTAACTTGCTGGTTGTTTTTCTCCTTGGATAGAAATACACCAGTAGTGGTGCGGTGGTGAGTTTGGTTCGCATATCGTCATAGGCCTTCTGCTCCTTTTCTCCCCTTTCCCACTTGACATCCTTCTTTGTTAGGTTATACATAAGTTTTGGCATCCCGCTAAACCCTTCGATGAACCGTCGGTGCAAGTTGTAGAATCCCATGAAGCATAGGATGTCTGTTTTGTTGTTCAGCTTTGCCCATTCCTATATGGCAGCCATTTTGACTGGGTCCACTTGAACCCCGTTTCCATTGATGATAAATCCCAGGTATTCGGTTTCCTTGCCGTAAAACTCGCATTTGGAGGGTTTGATCTTCATTCTTGATTTCTGAATCTCGTTCATGATGTTGCTGACGTCCCATCGATGTTGTTCCAGATTTTCTGAGTACAAGAGTATGTCGTCTAGGTATATAATGCAGCATATATGCAAGAACTTGTTAAATATTTTGTTGATCCATCGTAGGAATGATGCCGGTGCATTGGTCAGGCCAAATGGCATAACAAAATACTCGTATATCGCGTATGTTGTTACAAAAGTCGTCTTCCATTGGTCTACATCGTTTATTCGTATGTTGCAATAGGCGTCCTTGATGTCCAGTTTGGTTCAATATTTGGCCGCCCTTCATCTGTCTAGGGCTTCTCTGATCAAGGGCGGTGGGTATTGGGCTTTCTTCCTTACCAAGTTGAGTGCTTGGTAATCCACGCATAGTCTCATCTTTCCATCCTTCTTTTTGAAAAATAATACGCGTGATCCCGCCGATGCGCATGAGTGTCGTATCCATCGCCTTTTCATATTCTGGTGAATATATCATAGTAGTTCCTCAAATTCCTTTTCTCCACGGAGATAAAGTCGTTGGTGCGGAATCATTTTCTGTGCTTTGGTCTTCTCATCTTTTTCAATGTGGATTTCATGATCCACTTCTGGTCTTCTTGGGGATAGTCAATCTGGTTCTTTTTCAGGGAACAGATTCTTGAACTGGTGATATTCTTGTAGTATTATGTTGTAACACTCCATATCCTTCTGCGGTTGTCTTTGTCATATTGCCAGTTCGGTGCTAATATTGATTAGCGCCAATTCCAGCTTCTCTTCTCGCGGATTTCATATCAGGATCCCAGTAAGGACTCCTCTCTTGTAATATTGTGTAAATGCGTGGCCTGATATTTCGCGATTCTGTGCTAATTCCTCTTTCTTGGTCTTCGGTCTATCCGTGCTACCGAAACCCTTGGTCCCTCTTGCGCTGTCATGAAGTTCCTGTACTTTGTGTATCTCTTCTTTGTTGATCTTGTCAATGATCAACTGTGCCATCCGGTCTCCGGGTCGGATTTCTTGGTCAATATCTCACAGGTTGGCTAGGTCCACCTAGATTTCTCCTGCATAGTCGGCATCGATGACCGCAACGTTGGTAATGAGTCGTTTGTTGACTGCTAGTCCGCTGCGAGGTGCAATCCGTCCATAGGTACAGGGAGGTAATCCTATCGCTATTCTTGTGGATATTGTCTCTTGACCCTTTGCTTGGATCATCTTGTCTTGCTCGGCATATAGGTCATGACCTGGCACTTGTTTTCAACCTTTTGTTGATCCCAGCGGCTTCGCGTGCAACTTCTTTAATCTGATTCTCTGATCCGCTTCTTCTCTAAGTTGGTTGAATCGTGCCTTTAGGTTCCCTTCTGGTGCCTCTCTTTCTGGTGTTGTGTACACCACTGGCGAACTGTTGAGACATCCAGTCGTGCATCATTCGCTAGCGAATGTAATCTTGTTGTTGTCCCACTTGCTGGTGAGATTATGTTGTCGTAACCATGGCATCCCTAGGACAAGCTCGTGGTTCTTCTGCTTCGCTACCTGGAAGGTTGACTCTTCCCTATGGTTACCTACGGCCGTAGGTACTTGCACTATCTGGGTTATTGGTCCCATAGTGCTGGGCTTTCCATCCGCAATATAGACCTGTCTTTTGTTTCATGTCGGGACCAGGGGGTAGTTGTAGTAGTTGCAGATTCTTTTGTCGATGAAATCTTCCCACGCCTGCGAGGCGAGCATTGTGTGTATCGTATTACCTTTCTTTTTCATGTCGTATAGCCCTGTTTTCATCATGATATGATCTCCTTCTTCTTCCAGTAGTGCTGTGTAGTAATTTGCCATGGTGATCTTTTTCGCTCCATTCGTCTACGTCTTCCACTTCCCAGTGGTTTTCCTCCCCTGCTTGTCCACCAGATTAACTCTTACTGGTGACTGTGCTCCTTTTCCGGTTGATCGTCCTCGGTGGTCATCTCTCTCAAGGTGGTTCTCTTCTGCGGCTGGATCCAGTTGTTGGCTTGGGTGGGTGTCAATGTTGTCTGTCCATCCTCTGGGTGGTTGCGGCATCTTCTGATGCGGTTTTCTTTTCCGCCGCACCTTAAGCAGAGATTCTGCTCTCACCACTTTTTGTATTCTGCATTTGATAGGTTTAGGGGTCGCCGGGTTCGTGCTTTGTTGATTTCCACCGCTCGACCAAGGGTAGGTTGGAAACTTCCTTCGTAGGCCTGCAATTTTGGCCGCGACGTGCCATCCGTGTTCCTCGGTGTTGAGTCTTCCTTTGTCCTTCCACACTTTTCTTATTTTATATTCTTTAGGATTGTCTGTCGAGTTTCCTTCTTGCGGGCCCATGAGGTCAATTCATCGACTGTAGTGGTCTCTGAGTCGAAATGTTCGAATTCTGCCTGTAATCCATCCGCCATGACTGCGTATAGGTATTGTGATGCGGTTGCATTGTCCAATAGTGCTTCTGTTTGGTGGAGTCTGAACTCGTTCCAATATTCCTTCATGGAGTGGGACCATTGCTCCATGTTCATGATGTGAATCCTGGCCACGGCCCTTGGGTCCACCTGTCCAAACTGCTATTTGATTGCTTCCTTGTATTCTTTCCCACTCCTCCAGCCCGTTGGTTGGTTGCCCTCCATGTATGGTGTGAGCCATTTACTCGCATGTCCCGTTAGGAGACTCGGGACGCAAATGATATTTTCTGCATCGTGTCCTTGCTGCCAACCAGTAGAGCGAAAGTACATCGCCAATTTGGCCAACCAGTTCCGGAATTGCTGTCTGTTTCCTGCGTATATCTCCGGTTGTTTGACTTTGGGCCGATGTTAGCCCAACATTGCCAGGATTTGTTCCCTCTGTTCACGACTCAGTGCGGGCGTTGCTTCCAGTACTGGGCCTGGCGTAGGGCCAGCCCCTTCTCCTCCGATTGGTCCTAGTCCCTCCATCCTGTTGTTTTCTTCTTCAGAGGTGGTCTCTGCGTATGTTGATTGTTCTGCAGGTGGTGTCGGACTTGCGGTTCGTGAGAGTTGCGAGACGGTTCATGCTAAGTCATCTGCTACCACGGGTAGCTCGAATGACTGATCCTCAAAGGTATAGTCCGTCTTGGTATTGACTAATAGCGGCCAAAATGACCCTTTGTAAGGTTACGATCCCAAACCGGTATCAGTTGTCAGCGACGCGTAGACAATACTTCCCTTGTCTTCTCTCTCGACGATAGTTCTTAGACCTATATCTTACAATAAGGTGGGAGAGACTCTCGTGTCTCTAGTTCTTATCCCCTATCGTACTCTTTCTTCAACTCAACTGGTATTGTACTGTTCTAGTCTCGCAGGTAGGTATTTGTAAAGAGCGTAAAGGTTTTATATTCATAAAATCATAAAGTAATAAGTAAGGAAATAACTTAGAACAAAGCATGAAGAGCCTATCTACTGTGTCTTTTTGTTTTTTTTTTTGCTCCTTTTTATCATCATATATTTATTGTTTACGGTACAAGAACTTGCATGCACCGCCAGCTATAGCATAAACAAAACCTTAATCTCAAACGCCTCAAACACAAAAGAAATAATCGCACCAAACTGTAAAATCCTCCTAGTAGGGTATGATAGCCGGCACAAAGTTCCAAGGAACAGAAGCAACAAAATACAAAACTCGCGACAAAAAAGTAAACCCAACTGGCAAACTAAAATGAAAGGCAAGCGTCGGGCGGAGAGAACCATGGGGCTGGCGCCACGTGCCAGCGCACAAAGCTGTGAATCGGGAGACCCGCTTCAGTGGAAGTGTGCACGAGCACGGGGTCCGATCAACCTGGTGGCATGCAGGGTGGAAAGCCTGTGGTGGAAACGTTGAGGTATCCTGCTAGGGAGTTGAGGCAGTCCTTGTTGGTCCATAGAGGGCTGTCCCTGCCGATATTCGTGAGCACCCGGAGGTGGCACTCACGATGCTGCTTGCTGGACTCGCAGTGTAAGATTGCATAAGCGAAGTCCTCCTCATCCTCCTCACAAGAGGGGCAGAGGGGAGAGGGGTCGCCCGTGGACCAGGAAGGGTGGGCACTGAGGTACCTCTTGCCCAAGCGCATCTGGTGAATCGTTCCCGCAATGAACCTCCCCAGACCCATGAAAGGGTGGGGCTCAAGGGACAGGGCGTAAAGGTAATAAGGTGAGCGGGGAAACTGGGTTGCCCAAGTCTTGGTGAGAGCCTTTCTGAGCTGTATCTTGATTGACTGGTAGGAGAGGGTCCCCTCCTTCAAGGGAAGCTGGTCGGGAGGAAGCAGGTCGGGGGAGGCCTATGCAATGACACTCGAGACGTTGATGAACCAGAGGGTCCTGTGAGCAAACACATCAAACGTAAGGTGTTGACGTATGGGGGGACAGGGAGGTGCGGTTTTCCAGATAAGCGGGTCGTTGCCTGATGTCAGTACCCTAGTGAAGTGATGGTGGTCCTCCGGACACCTCTCGAGAGAGGAGGTGGGACAGGACGGTTGCAAGCTAGCTGTCGCTGGGTTGGCCTCAGGGGGCAGGAATACAAGCCGAACGGCCGCCAGTCTCTGACAGTGGAGGACTAGAAGTGGGACGGGGTCTAGAGACGATTCACGGGCCGAGATTCCAACCGGAGTAGACGAAAAGCAGTTCGTCATCCACCTCGGGACAGATCTCCAAAAGACGGACATCCTGTCCAGGAGGGTGAGACTTGGGGAGAATAAGTCCTCCCCATAAAGGAGAATCAGGGAGATGGGGTAGGACGCCAGAGAAGGGCAGAGAAAAGGGGAGTGACCCTTACCGGCCCTGCAGAGTCGCTTGATCCTTGCGAAGGCCCCTTGGCCCAAGCCAAGCGTTCTTATGAAGTGGGAGGTGGTCCTGTTGTTGCAAGAGGTGGATGAGGGTTCAAACCAGTCCTCAAGCCAGCGTATCAAGTGGGAAGGTCAAAAGAGGTGCGCGTCCAACAAGACCAAGATGGTGGGAGGGTGAACCTTTTGCGCGGTAGTCACCCAGTGCATGAGCTCTGTTTTCGGGATCGAGAAGGCGACCCGCAGCTTACCAGCTTTCACTAGGTGTACTCGGGTGATGCCGTGTAATCTCTGGATGTTCCGGTGATATGAGCCAGAGGCGACGGTGATAGCAAAGTCATCCACGTAGGAGAGGACCTGCCCACGAGGGACCGACAAGTGAAGGGTGGATACGTAGATCACAAGCAAGAGGGGGGAGATTGGAGAGCCCTGGGGGGTGTCAACCAAGACTGACGTAAAAAGCCTGTGGGGCCCCCGGGAAGACCAGGCAGCTGGAGCATCCGCGGAGGAAGGACCTTATCCACAAGACCAAGTAGGGGTTGACTGCCTTAGTGGCAAGCCTGTCACGCAGCAAGGGGGCCGAGACATTGTTGAAACCACCCTTGATGTCGACGAAAAGGGTTGTGACCTGGAGTTCGGGGCACATAAAAAGCTGAACCTCTTGAGAGATGGTTGCCCCTGCATGAAAGGTACTCAGACGGGGGAGTGATCCAGTTTGGTGGGAGGACAGGAGGCCTAGGAAGCGGGCAAGCACAGAGAGACAGGTCGCCATGACCTGTTCAAGAATCTTGGCATCAGTTTACAGGAGGACGGTGATGTGGAACAATGCTGGCCCGTTGTAAGAGGGCTTCCCTGGCTTAGCGAGACCAATGGCATTTTCTCGCTTCAGGGAGCGAGGATGGTGTCCATATCGAACAAGACGACTGAGGATGCACGTCAGAATGTTGGGGTTCAAAGAGTGGACCCTTTGCCAGACAGAGTGTTGGATCTGGTGTGGGCCAGGCGCAGAGTACGAGGGGGAGTTTCGGAGAGCAACTGTAATTTCTTCCGCCAACAGCGGCAGAACATCCCTAAACTCCCGCAAGATAGTTGGGGGGCTCGAGGAAAGTTTATCTGCGAAGAAGTGAGCAAGAAGGGTATTGTTTATCCCAGTGGGCCTGTCAGCCCCTGGTATTTGTGGCAATCTGTCTGAAGGTCTTCCCAAGCGATAGCGTTTCGCAGTCTAGAGCGTCAGTGGGGTGAGAGTCTTCAGGAAGTTGTTCCAATACCCCGTCTTGGCCTTCTTTATGGCCTTGAAGTACAAATAGTGAGCATCCCGGTACTTCTACTTTCACAAGTGGAGCGGGTCCCGTCTTGACAACCGAACTATCGCGTGAAAGGCAGCACTTTGTACTGTGAGGTTGGTGGTCCACCAGGGCTTGGATCTGTGGGAGAGTTTCTTGTCTGAGGGGTGGAGCTGGAGCACGGTCCTAAGTCTGCCGTGGGCAATGTTGATCCAGGCTGAAAAGGTGCGAGGCGTGAGGAGGAGGGGAGGCGCAATGACTCTCAGGGCTTTAATCACATCCTCGAGAAAGCGCCAGTCCGTCTTAGTCCACACAGGGGCATGGGTGGCGGGTGAGTCAAAGGCTGCGATAAGGTTAGCCGGATTGGGACGTCCACGGACCCTGACAGAGGCAGTGGCTTGCCCCATGACTGAAATTTGGGGGACCGGGAGGAGTTGGCAAATGCGAGGTCTATGACCTAGGGTCGTAGCCCGGGGTCAAAGGGGAAGTGGGTAATGGTACCAGCGGTATTCAAGAGGCAGAAACCTTCTTCTGCAGCTCTCACAAAGAAAGGAGTAGAGGCACCTAAGTCCGAAATCGACAAGAGATGGCCGGGGTCCGCCAAGTAGTGGTGGATGTTGAAATCTCTGACCAGCAGTGTCGATGTAGTAGTATGGGGGCAAGCAACCTCCTGAGGGATGGTTCGGCCAAAGTGGGAGCTATCCCACTTGCTATAGAGGTTCACAACCAGGAACATGGTAATGATGGAATCAAAAAAACCCACAGAAGAGAGAAAGTCAACCCCCATACAGTCCCTTGTCTCCGAAAACGATGGGAGCACCGAGAACTGTTGAGTTGTGGGGATGTGGAGGTAGCAGGCCACTCTGGGCTTGCCGCCAGCTGGGCAGGAGGGCAAAAAGGGTTTAAAACCTGTAAACAACGGCGGTATATTCCTGTGAAGGAGGGGGTCTTGAAGGGGGACAAGGGTAGGGTGGAAATCCAGTAGAGTAGAGGAATTGAAAAGGGAAAGAAACTCATCCCAGCCTCCAAAGGAGTTGTATTGAAGAACGGATATCGGGTTACGGGAGTCCGCCGCCAGGGCGGAACTTGCAAGAGAGGTGTGACCAATCATTACACACGTTCTGGCGTCTCACACTGGGGGAGAGGAGTGGGAGATTCCTGCCATGCGGGATTCGGCAGCGCACCTCCTCAGGGCTTTTTGGCGGGAAGAGGGGGACGTGTTGGGGGAGCATCACTACACTTAGGATGGGGTATTTCAAGAGTAAAGGGGGGTAGGAGGGATGGTGTCCCAGTTGAAGGACCCTCACCGGAGTCGTTCGTCGTGTCCATAGCTTCCTCATTCGCCGCAACCGAGGACTCCCCATGGGGTGGAGGGGGAGGTGGTCTCGATGGGGATTCTCTGGTGAAAGCCAGGTCCTGGCCTGTGCAGATGGCACATGTTCAGAGGGAAGTTGGGCAGCAGTCGACCACTGCTCTGAGGTTACCACCCTTGGAGCAGGTGGGGTTCTGGCCCCTATGTGCCAGCGTTCTCTGTGAGAGGGCGCAGATTGGGCAAACTCGGTGGTCAATCTTGCATCTAGCCAAATAGTGTTTGTATCCCCCGCAGTGATGGCATTGGGTGAGGCTGTTAGCCAAGTCTGCTCTCTCGATCTTACATCGCGATGAGAAAAGGTAAGTGTTGCCCAACATTGTTGCCTCATTTTCAGGAGCGACTGTAACAACCACTGCGGTCACCCTTTGAAGGGTCCTAGAGTCACAGTCAGGATTTGGGTAGCGGGCAGAGAGGACTTGGACATTAAGGATGTTCCGGATGGTATTGCTAAGAGATTGCAGGACGTCATGTTGTCTTTTGGGAGGTACGTGATACAGTGTGCGCGAATCGCCAGGTGGACCTCGTGGGGGGCGGGGTGGACCAGGAGTCACGGGGTGTCACCAGTCAGGCAGGACTTGTTCCACTTGGATGTGAGCGCGTCGCAGCAGGCTGCGTCTGCAGTAGATGAAACTAATGGGGAAAGAGCGAGAAGGGTGACTGCTCCCCTGTGATTGACTATGGCAGAAAACAACAGGGGCAGTGTGCAGCCCGCCTCTCGAAGGATGGAGGCAGCGACGTCCGGGAAAGAGGGGGCTAGTATGTCAAACTCGGAGTGTGGGAAAGGAGAAGACCTTGGAGCAAAGAAACGTCTCTCAGCAGCTGGAAGGCTTCACGGCTCTTTTGAGGGGGCTGAAGGGGTAGTGCCAGATGCAACATGCACTGCCGAGGGGGCAGACTTCTCTCTCTTCATTTTGCCTTTCTTTTTCTGCTCAGCTGTAGCATCTGGAGCAAAGGAGGGGGCGCCGGACTGTGCCAACATATGCGGGATAGGGTGAAACTCTGCAAGGGAGCGGTTCTTCCCTTCCCTATAGGTCTGGGCTTCCCAGGAGTACGGGAATTTAGCCGCATATGCGGCAGGCTTGCCATACCATTTGTGGTCTTCCGTGCTGTAGGAAGGGATGTCCGCATCGCCACCTCCCTTGTAGAGTGGGGTCAGTTCATTGGCGAGGGTACCGGAAGGGCTGGACATGGCAGGCTCTTTACCCTTTGGGGAAGGAGCTCCGCGAGTTACGAGGGTGCCAAGCACTGTTGGTGTGGGGCGCTGGGCTGGGGGTTGTTGGTGGTGTGTTGGATGGAGGAGGGGGGTGGTCAGCCGGGATGCAAGGACTCTGCCTGACAGTTGCAGGGCGGAGAGTGACACTGCCGTCATCTCGCTCTGGCATAGGGGGGGAGTTGCACGTTGGGGTTTCTCTCTATGAAAGCAGAGTTCGTCGACTTGGCGCGAAAGTGATACTACTTCCAGGGCCAGTTGCTCGATTTGAGCAGAGATAGACCTAGAAGCCAAAAGCGAGGTGCAGGGGAGGTGGAGGATGATGCGTTCCCCTGTGGAGAGGTCGTCGAGTTCCATAGAGCTGATGGGCAGGAAGAGTGGGTTGCAAATTCCTGCATCCATTACGGACTGCTCTAGGAGCTCTAGAAGAGGAGGGACATGAGGACAGACACCCGACGCAGAAGAGTGCTCGGAGAGAGGAAGTGGAACTGAGGACATAGCTGTTGTGACAGGGAGGCTACAGCCCAAAGGGCATTTCAGGGCAGCAAGGACATATGGGCATACCGGACGCTGATGGTGTTGAAAGAGTGGTAGAAATGTAGGGGGGGGGGGAAAGAGCGGAACCGGAGCGTGGCCTATCTACGCGGTGTTTTTCTTGGTTTTTTTATTATCAGCATGTATTTGTTTTATTTAGGGTGCAAGAATGTGCATGCAGCCCTAGCTATGGCATAAACAATCCCGATTCCACCTTCCGCCCAGAGCGAGCATATCCCCAGGACCTTGTGGTATGGGCCTAACCGCACATCTCGTCCCAAATAAAAACCCCTCCCTACCTCGCAAGTGAACTCAGAGAATAGGAGAAGCCTAACTAAGAGGAAAGCAGGAAAATATAGGAAAGTAACCGAGCGGAATATCTCCGAAGAAAAACTAGCGAAAAGCCGCGCTGTAAATCCCATAACAAGTATGCCAGGTATACGCGCTGGCAGCAGAAACCGTAGAAGTTATCCCAGAGTGCGATGCACCCGCGATAACCGGCAACTTGTGGGGGGGAGGCAGGCGAGGGTGGTGCAGTAGGGTGTAAGCCGAGGAAGTGTGCAGCAGTAGAGTGCAAGCTGATCCAACCTACAGAACAGAACGGAAACCAAACACGACCGCGTCAACTCCTGGTAATCGTGTTTGTGTCCTTCTAGGCGGCCCCCAGTGGCAGAAGGCAAGTGTTTTACCGTGTCTCTCATGTAGTCCCTTGTTCTCCCAGAGATAGCGTCATTTAGTAGATAGGATACCACCGCTTACACCGGCCGTGGGAAGGACCGAGGTTGACCTGTGGGCCTGTTGAACAGTCCGCGCCTACTGGAAACGATATTCCCAGCTGTCTGAAGCAGGGGAAGCGACCGGTCGCCAAATGTATTGCAGGGCCGCGCTAAGTGAGGAGGGGGGGCAGGAACAGGCAGCGAGAAAGCCATACCGGCAGCCAGAGGAAAGAAAGCCCTGATACATAGATAGGTGAAAGATGGCA
Organism: Tuber brumale; assembly: GCA_014065205.1. Lineage (NCBI taxonomy): Eukaryota > Fungi > Ascomycota > Pezizomycetes > Pezizales > Tuberaceae > Tuber > Tuber brumale. The sequence continues at coordinate 186,515 of JACCEG010000037.1, read as the reverse complement.
GTGAGGAGAGGATGGGCATGGCCGTCACTCCTAGGCCGCAACCATCATGGGAGGAGAGGGGGGGTGGATGGTTCATCAACGCAAAGCGTTAAGGCTTGATTTCAAGCGCAAGGAAAATAGTGGAGAAGGAGGATGGCCTATCCACTCAGTCTTTTTTTCTTTTTTTTTTTCTCTTTTTTTTTTTTTTTTTTTTTTTTTTTTTTTTTTATTTTTTGAACTTGCATGTAGCGCTAGCTATGGCATAAAGAAAAACAATAATCTCAAAAACCCGCAGACACAAAAGAAACAAGCGCACCAAACTATAAAATCCGCCTAAGTGTGNTCTTTTTTTTTTTTCTTTTTTTTTTATCTTCATATATTCTTTGTTTACAGTACAAGAACTTGCATGTAGCGCTAGCTATGGCATAAAGAAAAACAATAATCTCAAAAACCCGCAGACACAAAAGAAACAAGCGCACCAAACTATAAAATCCGCCTAAGTGTGTCCTATAGCCGACACGAAATCCCCGGGAACAAAAACAAACAAATTCAAAGATTATACCGAAAAATAAAACCACCCAGCTGCGAAAGCAAGTGTCCGGCGGAAACAACCAGGAGGCGGGGGCCCCTGCTCCAGCCACCAAACAGTAAATCGGGTGAGTCACCTCATCGGAAGAGGCACCGAGCGCGGGGTCCCAGCACGCAGGGGGCATGCCAGGAGGAGAGCCTGTGGCGGTCACATTTAGGTATCTCGCCAGGGAGTGGAGGGAGTTCTTATTGGTCCATAGGCGGCTGTCTTTGCTGAGGTCCGTGAGCCCTCGGAGGTGGTGCTTATGAGGCTCCTTGCGAGACTCGCAGTATAGGATGGAGTGTACGAAATCCTCGGCGTCCTCAGCACAATAACGGCAGAGGGGGGAGTGGTCGTCAGTAAACAAGGAGGGGTGGGCAGCGAGGTAACTCTTGCCCGAGCGCCTCTGATAGATCCAGCCCGCTCTGAATCTCCACAGGCCCATGAAAGGAGAAGTGGTGTGAGGGATGCCGAGTAGGGGTAGTAGGGCGGGGGGGGAAACTGAGTAGACTATTCTCGAAGGAGAGCGTTTCACAGCCGTCGCTTGACCGACTAGTAAGTTGGGGTACCCGCGGTCGCAGGGAGCTGTTCGGGAGGAAAGAGGCCGGAGGAAGCCACAGGAACTCGGCCTGAGGGGTTGATGAATTGGATGGTCCTGTGGGCAATGGCATCCAACGGAAGGTGTTTCTGTATGGGGGGACAGGGAGGAGAGGTTTTCATGAGGAGCGGGGCGTAAACGGATGTCCGACCCCTAGTGTATTGGCAGTGGTCTTCCAAAGCCCGGAAGGGGGAGGAAGTAGGGAAGGACGGGTGAAGCCTGGCCAACGCCAGGTTGGTCTCAGGGGGGAGGCACATAAGCCATACAGCCGTCAGCCTTTGTCGGTGGAGAACCAGAAGCGGGAGGGGGGTAGGGCCGACTCAGATCCCAGGATTGCAACCTGGGTGGACGAGAAACACTTTGTCACCCATCTCTGGACGGCCCTCCAAAAAACGGATATCGTGTCTAGGAGGTTAAGGCTTGGTAAGAAAAGGTCGGCTCCGCAGAGGAGGATGGGGGAGATAAGAGAGCAGGCCAGGCGGTGGCAGAGAGAGGGGGAGAGACCTTTGCCGGGCCTGGAAAGCCGTTTGATCGTTGCAAAGATTCCTTGGGCCAAGCCGAGCTACCTGGTAAAGAGGGAGGTAGTGCCTTGGTTGCAGGAAGTGGATGAGGGTTCGAACCAATATCCAAGCCCGCGAATCAATTTGGAGGGGCGGAACAGGAGCCCGTCTATCAAGACAGGGATCATGGGAGGGTGGACCTTTTGCGCTGTGGTCACCCAGTGCATGAGCTCTGTCTTCGGGATCGAGAAGGCTACACCCAGCCTTCCAGCTTTCGCCGGGAGAGCACTGGTGATGCCCTGCAGCCTCGGGACGTTCCTGCGGTAGGAACAAGAGGCGATCGTGACAGCGAAGTCGTCCAGGTAGGAAAGGATTAGGCCATGAGGGACCGAGAAGTGCAGTGAGGATACATAAATCACAAACAGGAGGGGGGAGATCGCAGACCCCTAGGGGGTACCGACGGAGACTGGCGAAAGAATCTGGGGGGCCCCCTGGAAAACCAGGTGGCAGGAGCGGCCGCGGATGAAGGGCCAGATCCACGAGACCATGTACGGGTTGACCGCGTTAGTGGCAAGCCTGTCGCGAAGAATGGGGGCTGAAACCTGGTCGAATCCACCTTTAATGTCGAGGAAGAGCGTCGAGACCTTGAGCTTGGGGTGCATGAAAAGTTGAACTTCATGCGAGAGGGTTGCCGCAGCATCAAAGGTACGCCGACCTGGAAGGGAACCGGTCTGGTGGGGGGACAGGAGGCCTATAAAACGGGCCAGGGCAGAGAGGCGGGAGGCCACAACCATTTCTAGAATCTTGGGAATGGTCTCGAGGAGGAGGATGATACGAAATGACGGCGGCGTATTGTAGGAGGGTTTCCGGGGCTTGTTGAGGACTATCCCGTTGGCTCTCTTCAGGGAGGCGGGATGGTGGCCATACCGGACTAGGCGGTGGAGGATGGAGGGGAGGATGCTTGGGTTTAACACGTGGACCCTCTTTCAAACAGAGTATGGGATCCGGGCGGGGCCGGGAGCGGAGGACGAGGAGGAGCTTCGCAGAGCGACTGTTATCTCCTCGGCTGATAGCGCGAGAACATCTTTGAATTCGCGCATAATCGCTGGAGGGCCTGCGGACTGTTTCTATGGGAAGAAGTGGGAGAGAAGGGCTGTGTTTATGTCCACCAGGCTGTCAGCCACGGGTAGCTGTGGGAACCTGTCTGGAGGCCTTCCAAAGGCATACCGTTTCGCAGTCCAGAGCGTTTGGGGCGTGGCGGTTTTGTGGAAATTGTTCCAATAATCAGTTTTGGCTCTTTTAATAGCCTTGAAGTATAGCAGGCGGGCTTCCATGCACCGCTGTTTAGACAAGGGGAGCGGATCTCGCCGCACCAACCGAACCATTGAGTGGAAGGGAGCCGTTTGAGTTGTGAGGTCAGGGGTCTACCAAGGCTTGGATCGGGCAGAGGGTCTCTTGTCCGGGGTGTGTAGCTTGAGTATGGTCCTAAGTCTTCCCAGGGCAGTGTCGAACCAGGTCGAGAAAGTCTGGGGTGTGGGGTGAGGGGGAGGGGGGTCGAACCTCCTGGCCTTGATCGCATCTTCAAGGGAGGGCCAGTCGGTCTTCTGCCACGCAGGGGCAGGGGGGAGAGGGTGGGCCAACGCCTGCGAAAGGACAATGAGGATGGGGACGTGGTCGGAGCCTGTAAGTGGCAATGGAGTCTCCCACGACTGAAAGTTGGGGGACAGAGAGGAGCTGGCAAATGCAAGGTCTATGACGGATGGGCGGAGGTTGGGATCAAAGGGGAAGTAAGTGAGTATACCAGGGGTGTTTAGGAGGGAGAAACCTTCTTCTGCAGCCTTTTCAAAGTAAGGGGCGGAGGCGCCCAGGTCCGAGATTGTGAAATGGCGGCCGGGGTCAGCTGAGGGGTGGTGTATGTTGAAGTCTCCGACAACCATCATCGGTGTAGAGGTGGGGGGGAAGGCAACTTCGGGAGCGATGGTCCGGCGAAAGGGGGAACCATCCCACGAGCTATATAGGTTCACAACCCGAAACTTGGTAATAAAGGAATCAAAAAAGCTAACAGAAGAATAAAAATCAACAGCCATCCAGTCTCTAACGTCAGTAAACACCAGTAGGACCGAAAACTGCTGAGTGGTGGAGAGATGGAGATAGCAGGCCACTTTGGGCTTGCCACCAGTGGGGCAAGGGGGCAGAAATGGTTTCAATCCTTGGAACGACGGAGGTCTGTTCCTGTGGAAAGGGGGGTCCTGAAGGGCAACCAGGATAGGGGCTTGATCCATCAAAGAAAACAAATTAGAGAGGGAAAGAAACACATCCCAGGTTCTCAAGAAGTTGTGTTGAAGAACGGATATCGGGTTACGGGAGTCCGCTGCCGGCGCGGAACTCGCAGGAGAGGTCTGACCAACCATTACATGCCTTCCGGCGTCTCAGCCTGGGGGAGAGGAGTGGCAGATTCCTGCCATGCGGGATTTGGCAGGGCACCTCCTTGGGGTTTTGGGGCAGAAACGGGGGGACGTGTTGGGAGGGCATCGACACGCGTAGGGCAGGGTGTTTCAAGACCATAGGGGAGCAAGAGGTATCGTGAACCAGTTGAAGGACCCTCGGCGCAGTGGTTCGTCATGTCCATAGCTGGTTCATGCATCGGTGGAGGGGACTCCCCACAGGCAGGAGGGGTGGGAGGTCTCAATGGGCATTCTCTAGGCCACGCTGAGTGTTGACCCTTGCAGATCGCACACATTGAGGGAGAGGTGGGGCAGCAGTCAACCACAGCTCTGAGGTTAGCGCCCTTGGGGCAGGTGGGATTCTGGCACCTGTGAGCCTGTTTTCAGTGGGAGAGGGCGCAGATTGGGCAGACTGGGTGATCAACCTTGTACCTGGCTGAGTGATGGCCGTACTCCCAGCAGTTGCGGCACTGAGTGTGGCTGTTAGCCGATTATGCTCTCTCGATCTTGCATCCAGAGGAGAAAAGGTAACCGTTGCCCAGCATAGAGGCCTCATTTTCTGGCGCAACTGTCACGACAATGGAGGTCGCTCTCTTGAGCATCCTGGAGGGCCTGTCGGGGTTCAGGTAGCGGTCAGAGAGAGTCTGAACGTTCTTGACGTTCAGGATGGTGTTGCTCACGGACTGTACAAGGTTGTCGTCATCCTCGCGAAGGTAGGCGATGGGTAGGGAGTGGATCGCCAGCTGGACCCCGTTAGGGGCAGGGCAGAACGGGAGCCAGGGAGAAGCCCCGGTTGCGCAGAATTTGTTTAGCTTGGTGGAGAGAGCATCGTAGTAGGGGGCATAGGCTGTCGAAAGAACGAACGGAGAGAGGGCAAGAAGCGTCACCGACCCTCGGTCATTAACCCAGGTAGAAAAGGATAGGGGTAGAGTGCAACCCGCCTTTGATCGAACTGAGGCGGCAATGTTGAGGAAGGAGGCAGCTATACGGCCCACTTGGGAGTGCGTGAAGGGGGAAGACCTGTGGGCGAAGAAACATCTCTCAGCAGCGGGGAGGCTCCTATGCCCATTTGAGGGTGCCATAGGTGTCGGACCAGATGCAACCTGGGCAGCCATGGGGGCATTCTTCGGTTTGCGCGACTTTCCTTTCTTTTTTCCCATGGCAGTTCCAGCTAGGGCATAAGAGGGGGCACCGGACAGAGCCAAAGGGCGGGGGACGTGGTGGAACTCCGAGAGGGGTGGGAACTTTCCTTCCCTGTATGTCAAGGCCTCCCAGGAGCCAGGGAATTTCACCACATACGCAGCCGCGTCGCCGTACCATTTCTGGTCCTTTGTGCTATAGCAGGGGATGTCTGTGTCACCACTACCTTCGTAGAGCGGGGTAAGCTCACCGGCAAGCGTTGCGGTAGGGGGGGACGTGGTGACCTCTTTACCCTTTCAGGAATGAGCTGCCTGAGCCGTATGGGTGCCAGGCGCTGCGGGCTCTGGGCGTTGGTGTGGGGGTTGTTGATGACGTGCTGGCTGGGGAAGTGAGGTGGTCAGATGGGACGCAAGGTCCCTCACGGACAGTTGGAGGACGGAGAGCGATACTGCTGTCGGGTGGGTTTGGCTGGGGGGAGGAGTGGGGCGCTGGAGCTTCACGTTGCGGGAGTAGAGTTCGTTGACCTGCCCTGAAAGGCGGGCGACCTCGAGGGCCAGATCGTCGATTTGAGTAGAGATTGACCTTGACGCTAGAAGTCAGGTGCAGAGGAGGGGAAGGATGATGGTCTCCCCCGGGGAGAGGTTGTCAAGCTCTGTTGAACTTATGGGCAGGAAAAGGTGATTGGAGATCCACACATCCGTCGAGGACCTCTCGAGGAGCTCCAGGAGGAGGGGGACATGGGGGCAAACTCCTGATACAGAGGAGTGCTCAGAGGGGGGAAGGGGAACTGTTGAAGCCATGCCTGTCGTAACAGGGAGCCCGCTTCCGGGCTCTTAGGATAGCGAGATCGTGAGGGCTCACTGGACGCTGATGCTGTTGAAAACAAGGAAGAAATGTAGGGGGGGGGAAATGGCGGAAGCGGAGCGTGGCATATCCACATGGTCGTTTTTGGCGTTTTTTTTTATCTTCATATATTCTTTGTTTACGGTACAACAACTTGCATGCAGCACTAGCTATGGCATAAAGAAAAACCTCAATCTCAAGAACTCGCAAACACAAAAGAAATACGCGCACCAAACTATGAAATCCTCCTGTCTGTCTCCGATAGCCGACACGAAATCCGAAGGAACCAAAGCAAAAAAGAGCAAAATCTCATGACGAACAAACTAACCCAACCGGTTTCCAAACACGGGGGCCGGGCGGAAGCAAACGGGAGGCGAGGGCCCGCATTCAGGTCGCAAAACCATGAATCGGGAGAACCTCCTCAGCGGAAACAGAAGCAAGCGGCGGGTCCCAGCACGCAGGCGGCATCCCAGCAGGAAAGCCTGTGGCAGTCACATTGACGTACTTCGCCGGGGAGTGGAGGGAGTCCTTGTTGGTCCATAGGGGGCTGTCTCAGCAGACGTCCGTGAGCCCCCAGAGGTGGTGCTCATGTGGCTCCTTGCGAGACACGCAGAATGAGATAGCATGAGCGAAATCCTCCTCACCGTCCTCACAATGGGGGCAGAGGGGAGAGGGGTTGTCAGTGAACCAGGAGGGGTGGGCAGCGAGGTAGCTCTTACCCAAGCGGGATCTTGACTGACTGGTAAGACGGGATGCCCGCCACCACGGGGAGCTGGTCGCGGGGGAGGAGGTTGGGGGAGGAGGTTGGGGGAGGAGGTTGGGGGAGGCCACTGGTACCGGGCCGGTGGGGTCGATCAACTTGATGGTTCGGTGGGCAATTGCGTCCAGCGGAAGATGTTTCCGTAATGGGGGACTGGGCGCAGAGGTCCTCCAGAGGAGCGCGGCATAGATGGATGTCAAACCCCTAGTGTACCGGCGATGGTCCTGCGAAGCCCCGAAGGGGGAGGAGGTAGGCAAGGGCGGGTGCAGCCGGGCCTTGGCCGGGTTTGATTCAGGGGGGAGGCAGACAAGCCGTACAGCCGCCAGCCTTTGACGGTGAAGAACCAGAAGCGGGAGTGGGTGCAGAGCCGACTCACAAGCTAAGATGCCAACCGGGGTGGACGAGAAGCAGTTCGTCACCCATCTCTGGACGGCCCTCCAAAAGACGGACATCCTGTCCAGGAGGGGGAGGCTTGGTGAGAAGAGGTCTGCCCCACAGAGGAGGATGGGGGAGATAAGAGATGACGCTAGCCGGAGGCAGAGAGAGGGGGAGAGGCCTTTACCAGGCCTGGAAAGCCGCTTGATCATCGCAAAGTCTCCTGGGGCCAAGCCGAGCCTCCTCATGAAGTGAGAGGTAGTGCGCTTGTTGCAGGAAGTGGATGTGGGCTCGAACCAATAACCAAGCCAGCCAATCAATTTGGAGGGGGGGAAGAGGAGCCCGTCTATCAAGACAGGGATCACGGGTTGGTGGACATTTTGGGCCTGGGTCACCCAGTGCATGAGTTCTGTCTTGGGGATCGAGAAGGCTACGCCCCGCTTTCCAGCTTTCGCCTGGAGTGTTCTGGTGATGCCAGCGAGCCTCTGGAGGTTGCTGCGGTAGGAACCAGAGGCGACTGTGGCAGCAAAGTCGTCCAGGTAGGAAAGAATTAGGCCTCGGGGGACCGGGAAATTTAGGGAGGAGACGTAGATCACAAATAGAAGGGGGGAGATTGGGGACCCTTGAGGGGTGCCGACAGAGACCGGAGAAAAAACCTGGGCGGCCACCAGGAAAACCAGGCGGCAGGAGCGGCCAGGCAGGAAGGACCTGATCCACGAGACCATGTACAGGTTAACCGCCTTAGTGGCAAGCCTGTCGCATAGGCTGGGGGCCGAGAGCTTGTCGAAACCGGCCTTGATGTCGCGGAAGAGTGTCGAGACCTTGAGTTTGGAGCGCATGAAGAGCTGAACTTCATGAGAGAGGGTCGCCGCTCCATCAAAGGTACTCAGCCCATACACTCTTTCTTTTTTTTTCTTTTTTCTTTTTTGTTTTTTTTATCATCAGGTATTCGTTGTTGTTTAGGGTATAACAACTTGCATGCATCGCGGGCCATGGGATAAACAATCCCCATTCCTCCCCCGGCCCGGCCCGACCGTATCTCCAAGACCCTCTGGTATGAGTCTAACGGCACATCTCGCCCCAAAGAAAAACCCGTCCCCACATCACAAGCGAACTCCGAGAATAGGAGAAGCCTAACTAAGAAGAAAGCAGGAAATCATAAGAAGGTAACCGCCCGGGACATCTCAAAAAAGAATAAAAGAAAACTCGCACCAGGGTGAGCCCCACAACAACCAAGCCAGGAATACGCGCTGGCCGCAGAAAACCGTAGAAGTTATCCCAGAACGAGGCGTAACCGAGAAAAGGAGCTACATGTGGGCTGCGGCGGGAGAGGGTGGAGCAGTAGGGTGCTAGCCGAGGGAGGGTGTAGCAGTCGGTTGCATGCCGATCCAACCGCCAAAACTGGCCAGAAACCGAAGGCGACTATGTCAACTATCAGTCATCGTGTTGGTGTCTTGCTAGGCGGTCCCCAACCAGAGTAGTCTCAACTTCAGCCATAAGACTAGGAGGGTATGGCCAAATCTCCAAGCGAGGCAGACCCCCAAGTTAATAGCCGCGGCGTTCCCCCACGGTGTGCGTGCAGACAGGGAGACAGGCATCCACCACAGCCAACGCCAAACGGAAGCGAAGAAGAGATGTCCCCAAGGAAGGAGAGGAGCGAGGTCGACCATCAGGCCTAAAGAGTAGCCCTCGCGTACTGCAGAAACCATGTTCCCAGCCGTCTGAAGCATGGGAAGCGAGCAGTGGCCGACCATGAGGAGGGGCCCCGCTAAGGGAGGAAAGGGGCGAGAACGGGCAGCAGAAAGGCTGTACCGGAACCCGGAGGGAGGAAAGCCACACCGCGTAAAAGAGCAAGCGATGGCAGTGGGGAAAGGGGGGAGGTGGCCATCACTCCTAGGCCGAAGCCATCGTGGGAGGGGAGGCGGGGTGGATGGTTCGTGAGTACCTAGCGTTGAGGGTTGATTTCAAGCGCCGGGTGTGTAGAGGAGACAGAGGATGGCCCATCCACGCGGTCATTTCTTTCTATTTCTTCTTTTTTTATCATCATGTATTCATTGTTATTTAGGGTACAAGAACTTGCATGCAGCGCTAGCTATGGCATAAACAATCCCCATTCCTCCCCCCGCCCGCCCCGACCGCATCTACAAGACCCTCTGGTATGGGCCTAACTGCACATCTCGCCCCAAAGAAAAACCAATCCCTACCTCGGAAGCGAACCCAGAGAATAGGAGAAGACTAACTAAGAAGAAAGCAGGAAAACATAAGAAGGTAACCGCACGGGACATCTCAAAAAAGAACAAAAGAAAACTCGAACCAGGGTGAGCCCTACAAGAACCAAGCCAGAGATACACGCTGGCAGCAGAAAACTGTAGAGGTTATCGCGGAAGGCGACCTAACCGAGAAAAGGAGCCGCCTGTGGGCTGCGGTGCGCGAGGGTGGAGCAGTAGGGTGCTAGCCGAGGGAGGATGTAGCCGTAGAGTGCAAGGCAATCCAACCGCCAGAACCGGCCAGAAACCGTACGCGATCGTTTCGACTATCGGTAATCGTGTTCGTGTCTTGCTAGGCGGTCTCCAACAAGAGTAGTCCCAACTTGAACCGCAAGACCAGGAGGGCATGGCCAAATCACCAAGCGAGAAAGACCCCGTAGTTACTAGCCAAGGCGTTCCCCCACGGTGTGCGTGCGCACTGAGAGACCGGTGTCTACCACAGCCAACGCCAAACGTAAACGAAGAAGAGAGGTCCCCCAGGAAAGAGAGGAGCGAGCTAGACCATCAGGCCTAAAGAGTAGCCCTCTCGTACCGCAGAAACCAGGTTCCCAGCTGTCTGAAGCATGGGAAGCGAGCGGTCGCCGACCGTGTGGAGGGGCCGCGCAAAGCAAGGAAAGGGGCGAGAATGGGCAGCAGAAACGCAGTACTGGTACCCAGAGGGAGGGAAGCCGCGCCGCGTAAAAGAGCAAGCGACGGCAGTTGGGAAAGGGGGGAGGTGGCCGTCACTCCTAGGCCGAAGCCATTGTGGGAGGAGAGGGGGGGTGGATGGTTCGT
>JACCEG010000037.1:64333-169987 GCA_014065205.1 Tuber brumale | reverse complement strand
AAACCGTGTTCCCAGCCGTCTGAAGCATGGGAAGCGAGCGGTCGCCGACCGTGTGGAGGGGCCTCGCTAAGCGAGGAAGGGGGCGAGAACGGGCAGCAGAAAGGCAGTACCGGAACTCAAAGGAAGGAATGCCTCGACGCGTAAAAGAGCAGAAGAAGGCAGTGAGGAGGCGAGGGAGATGGCCGTCACTCCTAGGCCGAAGCCATCGCGGGAGGAGAGGGGCGGTGGATGGTTCGTGAGTACCTAGCGTTGAGGGTTGATTTCAAGCGCCGGGTGTGTAGAGGAGACGGAGGATGACCCATTCACTCGGTCCTAATTACCTCCTTATATAGTTGCCCTTCATGCCTTGTGACTCACTTCTCAAGTCACGTGCCACGTATGACTCATAACTGTGTGAGGTACCAACACCTCATAAACTAGTCATAATACCAAAGTGGTCACATGCGCAAAGCCCATGACCTCTAAATGAGGTCATGTGCGAAACAGAACATATCATCATAACCATATCATATGACCAAAGTAGTCCAATGCGCAAAACCCATGACCTCTAAATGAGGTCATGTGCAAAATATAACCTACCTATGACTCATAACTATGAGTCATGTGAAAACCTCTTCCTCGCTAAGTGACATTCGTGACAGTAGTCTGTCATCCGGCTTTGTTATGAATAATACGTGTTCTCCTGCAGGCCATTGACTCCACGTGATCTTTCCCTATTTGATCATTATTTCCCAGTATTCTCGCAAAGCCTTAAGCAGCTTCTAGGATAGTGGCTATATCGGCCCCCAAGGCGGGGATCATCTGGGAATCAACTTGATCTTATCATTGTAGGTTCGTCTTTGGGCAAATCTTTCTGCTGTCTGGGCTTTAAAGAAATATTTGTAATGCCAGTATCCTTTCTCTAATCATTCTAGTTCCACGGTATTTTCTATCGCTCCGCTTCTTCCGATGCGGCTTGTATTAGGGTCCCAGTTGACAGATTCGTCATGTTCAAACATATCCGACATGCCTTTATCTTCTTCCACACAGTTCTCACAACCCTTTGCAGAGAAGGTACAATTTCCTGCATCTTCTACGTCAGTCACTGGGTGTTTACGATGCCACCAACCAAACAGAATTATCATTCCATAGTGACCTGCCTTAGCCACCTCACAATCACTTCTGTGATGTGTCAGTTTTTTCCTATTTCCAATTTAATAGAGAGAGTGTAACAATTCCCTCCTGAGGTGGCTGACGACCCGTCAAAGCCTAAGATTTCAACTGCATTGTTGTGTTCCACTGTAGGAACGTGAAAGTCTTCAACTTGGTAGTTATTGAGAAGGAATCCATTGGATCCCGGGTCTAACAAGACTTTAACTTTGCATTGCTTATCATGTATGTGGAGCTAAGCGCCCCCCTGCGGACAGTTGTATTGTTTTAGTCCTAGAGCATCTAACTCTGAGCGCTTAGGGCGGATAAGACTATTGTGGTTCTTTTGTTCAGGCATTGTTGGTGTTGGGTGTATGTCACAAGATATTAGTTACTACCCCTGCGTATTTTCGACCATTGAGCTCTGCACAGACAAACTAGTAACCTTTTCGCTCTAACAATCTGGGTCTACATACTTAGCACCATTTCACTGATACGCAATTATACACGACCAGCTTTCAGGCGGGAATGTTACTCCCAATACAACAGACCTAGGGTCCAAGTAGATTTTGGGGGCGGTTATTAGCCGTTTTACTCCCGTGTTGCAGAGTTCCCGTACCCGCCGAATCGTTTCCCTTAGCGATTCAGTTATCCATCTACCTGCCTCAGAGGTGCCTTGCCTACCAAGCCGGTATATTCCTATCCCACACTCTGGCCAGAAGGGAAGATAGTACATAGGTATAATACGACTCAGACTCTGTTTGTCGGTGGAACGGCCCGCGTTGCTTGTCCTCCTATCTTGTATTATTACCAGGTAGATATTGTATTGGTATGTTCCAACTTCTTCTGTATAGTAACTTGCTTGTACACAGGTAGCAGGCAACCACCAGGTGACTCACGAAACTGCATAATGTTGGCTTCGGGGCCATGTGGCCATGTTAACTAGCCTCTCTTTTGATTGTGACTCGCCATATATGGATTCCTGTGTTCGAGCTTTCAAGTCCCTTGTGGGGTCCCTTCACTTGGAGCCTACTTGCACTGATCCAGAAAGGAGAGACTCACTTCGCGTCACTTTGATGATTTTGAGTTTCGATTCCCGTAGTGGCACACGGAATACCCGATCCCTGTCGTAGTCGGTACCCAATACTTACCAGCCAAAGGGGGTTCCCATTTTGATTCCAGCTCCATCTGGACACAGAATACCCAAACACCGTCGCCGTTGGTGCCACTGAACTGACCTAGGTCAACTACTTGTCTTCCGCCAGTTCCCAGATCTTCTTGACTCGAGCTGGATTCTGGAATGTTGCCACTTTACGAGCTAATTTAGGCTTTACAGTAGCCGATCTTGCGCGTTGAATTCTGTATTTTTAACGGTCTTGAGCTGACCGTTGCTGCCGATATATCGGCATCTCCCCAATACATTTGGTAGGTGTGGTCTTTCTTTCCACAACATATACAATCTTCCTCTCGCCTCTCAGTGTCTATCACACTCTGTGCGATGCTGGTATGGGCTTGGTCAAAGTTTGTGTGGCTGGTCTTTGTCCCACCCACAACCTTTTCCTGTGCTTCTCCAGCTCATTATCCCTTTTCCCTTTAAATGGTGGGGCTCTACCTCCCTTGACATGATGTTCAGTCTCCCCTTGTCGCTTCGGTTTAGAGTCCTGTCGGTCTTCTCTTGTGACCCCCTGGACTACTCTGGGCCTGGACGGTTTCTCTTGCCTGATTTCTCCTTTGGCCAGAAGTCCTTCTTCTGACTGAATGCTCAGCCTTAACGACTCTTCCCATTCTTGCTCTGTTGTATACTGCAGGGCCAACAATCTGTGGACAACTTGTTTGAGATGTTTATCTGCGACTTCCTGCCTCCAGGACTCTGTAGTCATGCGTGCATGAATGTCGTGGTCATGCATGATCGTTATGTAATGTTCAATACTACAATCGTACTCGACTAGCTTCATAGCTCCAAGTGCTACTCGTTGGTCTTCCACCGGGGTGAATTGTTTGATCATATGGTGTTCAAAACGCGTCCACATTGCTAGTTCGGCGCGAAATAGTTGGTGCATTGTAGAATGCACACATATACTTCTTGTGCAGGTGTATCCTCAAAGAATAGGAGTGGCTTTGATGGTTGCTTAATATTCAGCGCCATCGCATTGGCAAGTGTCCCTGGCATACCAGAATGTTCTGGTTTTTTTTCTTGCCTTCTCCGACTAGGGCTTCCTCTCCTTCTTCTGCTCTCATCATCATTGTCGTCATCGTCGCTCGGGTCTCCCGGGTCAACTCCTTGGGCACCTGAGAGGCCTACTTCAGCGGTTTGCCTGCCTTTTCCCTTTTCCCATCGGGTAGCCAGAGTGTAATATTCTTCGTCAATTGCTTCTTAGACGGAGGGCAAAGGTGCGGGTCCTACAGCTGCGGGACTTAGTCCAGGGACTAATATTTTATGTATGGCCACCCTTAATCCTTCTTGGGTATTGTTCGACCTATTATTCTGCTACTGCGGCTGGGGTTGCGACCTGTGAATCTCTGCTTGGCAGGTCCTCTGATCTAGGCATATTTGTCCTCGAGTACAGTTTACCTCTCTTTCATGATTGACGCTTGGAGCGTGAAATTCTACGAATTCCACACTTTGACTAAGTACCATCTGTTCCAAAGTCTGATCTCGGGCTAATGCTGCCTGTCTTTCTTCCCCCAGGGTTCCTTGTAACCTCGTGGTTACCTCTTCATGTTCCTGTTGCCGCCTATCTTGGGTGTCTATCTTCGTTGCTACTTCTCCCAGCATTTCCTCTTGGATCTCCTTGTCCTCTAATTCCACACCTGCCAGTAGTATCATCAGGAGTACAATATCACTATCATGGACATCTTGTCCTTCTGCGATGTGTTGCTGAACCTTAATTAACTTTAAGATATTGTCCTGGGTGGCTCCCTTCAAATGTTGGCAGGCAATATTAACTTGGTGGAGCAAGCTATCGATATCCCCTCTTATTCGTCCCAAGGTTATCCCGAGACGGGCAGCGAACCTGGCTAACTTTGCTGCATGGTCTCCTCCTGATTCAGGCGTGGAGGCCCTTGTTATCCGATGAGCGCTTGCAATACTAGAGGATTTGTAAGTGGTCATATGTCCTCTCTGGAACGTGGGTTCAGGAGGTTCTGATGGGGCGGGACTCCATATGGCAGTATCAACTGTTTTTTCCATCGTACCAGGTCGGGTATCCGCAGGTTCTTGCGCGGTTATCCTCTTTCTCTGGTCTAGGGGTATCTCAGACTTTGTGACACTTTCCAGATTCGCTAACTGCTCTAGTAGCCCTGGCTGAGTGATTACTGGTACGGCGTACTAAAGTTCTTGATATCCTTTAAAGGGTTTAAGGAATTTTATGTAAGATATCCAACGTCTGAGGTACTCTAGAGGTGTAGGTATAAAAGGTTTCTGTTACTCAGACTCAGGACTCAGATCCTGAATCCCCTTTTTTTGGAGGTTTTGACTGTACTTATAGTACATATAAAGATGTTTTAGGCACAGGCCGAGGGGATGTTGAGTCCGCGGATAACTCTGCATGACTTTTTTGTCTTTGGAGTACTGGGTACTGGAGTCCATAAGGTCTCCTGACTCGCTAGAACTCCACTCAAAGTTTGAACCGTGCCAGGTGCGATATATGCAATTGACTTGATCCCATGTTGAGATCCCACAAGGTATGGTGAACCACGACAGTTCTTGCATATACTCCTCTTCGATTTCACAGAGCTCAGTGTCGAAGATTTCTAGGCATGTATCAATGTAGATAGGACAGCAAGGTCATTCGAAGAAATAATCGAAGCCTGAGCTGAGGGTGGAGTTTGAAGTGAACTCGTAGTTCATAAAGTCAGCCTTGGGAACAGGAGAACTCTCAATATGGTGTTAGGCAGACGCCAAACTCTAGTATAATTCTGCACTATGTAGGCCAAAATCGTGGTTTGGAGAATCTGTCCAGGAAGGCTCATCTCGACAAAATAGGTAAGGTAAAGATTTAAGGTATAAACAAATTTTATATTGATAAGATCTCTTCTCCATTGCTTGATGATGTTTGTAAAGCTCAGGAGGCACTTCAATATTTATATCCCAAGTTAGTGTGTGCCTGGACTGATTCTCACTATTATGCCCCCGAAGCACCACTCTGGCTTTAATACGCAAATGTCCCAAATCTTATAAGTGCGAGCACCGCTTGACCCTGAAACCTATCACACGCTTTTTCAGACCTGGAATAGTATTCCTCCGTTGAGATCACTACACTATTTGTTACACCAGACAGCGGCCTCCTACTTAGATGTCTGCATGAACTATTATATTACTTTAGTGTTGTTGACTATCGTTTCAGTAGTCTCTGTGGTCGTGATGTGATCAGGTCCATGGCGGGATACCTAGTGCCAATCGCTAGTCTGAGTCCAACTTGTCAATGTCTTGAGGAGCTCCGACTTCTCTAGGTCTTCCATTCTGAGTGTGCTTCCCCTTGGTCCGCCAGCCTCCACAGAGGGGCCCTATTACTAGGACCTACCAACCTACAGCTGAGCTCAGAAGGGTATGGGTAGATTCGGTATACCTCCAATAGCTTCCACTGCGGGGATATCCTCTTTGCGTATTTCGCCAAAAACGTCCCGCCACATTCGGCCTCTAGTTTAGGAAGCCTAACCTTGGAGCCTACTATCTCAATGTGCCTCCTATGGGCTTCCTCTGTTCCACTTCCCTGATATCACCAAAGGTCCCCTATTGTATATCCTGCGAACAGCATGCGGTCAGAGGGACAGTGGCGACGTATATGGTGTTATGAAGTGTCCTTCATTGATGTGACATTCTAGTTATGGGACGGAACTCTCGAAATCTTGCTAATGACATGCGGGCCCCCAAGGGGGCCATAGGGTGGTGTGGGCACTCTGGTATATTGAGGGTCTGTCTGCTGTTACCCTACCGTGGGTCTGTGCGCTTGGTCTCCGATTTCCATATGCCTAACATGTTCATACCTCTATTGCTACAGGTCATCTTTACACACAAGAGATCCTCTCTTCCCATCCTCGCCGTGCCCGCGAGGTAGTTCGATTGTGAACGACGACTCTCCTTGATCTGCGTGACTGGGTTGTTGAGAGAAGACTCCTTGGACCAAGTTGTAAGATTCAAGTCGAGGAGTAGCTGGTAATGTTTCTTTGGATGATTGGACATGATTCAACCAATCGAGAGGCCCCAGAGTATTTCCAACACAGTGGAGACACTATTTTACAGCAAGTGCCACGTATTAATCTTATACTGCTGTGATTTACCTAATTGATTTATATTATGCTAATCAGGAAATAGTCACTTCCATCGATTACTGCAAGCATTGCTAGCACTCTATGAGGCCTTTGTTTGCCTTGTTGCCAACGATATCCCAGTACGTATACAGAAGGATTGGAGAAAAATGTCTTCATTTAGTGACATTCGCAGAGCATTTGATGGTACCCATATCCTAAGTCATGTTCCTACTCATCAGCAATGACCATATCGGAATGGGAAAGGAACCATTTCACAAAATGGTCTGGCTAGCTGCAGCTTGGACATGTACTTCTTCTATGTTTGTCCAGGTTGAAAGGGTTCTGCAAATGATTCACGTATTCTAGAAAATGCAGAGCTTTATAGATTTCCAAGATATGAAGGTACGACCTACTTGGAAGATGCGGGATATAAGCTTCGACCTGGATATCTAACACCCTACGAGACAGTCTGATATCATCTCTATGAACAAGCACAAGCTGGAATGCATCCTCCGACCAAAGCGGAGCTTTTTAACTTACGTCTTGTACAATTACGGAATGTAATTGAACGAATCTTAGGAGTCTTGTGAAGAGGATTTCATATTATCAATACAATACCTGAGTATGATCTTACCACTCTGGCTGAGCTTTCTATTGGTAGTTCGTACATTGCATAACAGTATACTACATTGGGCTAATGGAAAAGCGGGTGAATTTTATAAGGACCCTGAATTACCCATTGGGAACCGGTTGGATGTTGGGGAATTGAATACTTTCTTTGAAAATGAGAATGTAATGGAGGTTGGACAGGCACAAGATACAGGAGATATGGTACCTGAATGGGACAGAAGAGCTACAAAGATGTAGATTGACTATGTACAAAACCAGAATCAAGGTAGATAAAACCACTAGTTATAATATATATTTCAGCCATGATGGCGTGAAATTTCATGTCTTAGCCAGAGTTCCTCATCCTCTCCTGCATCCAATGTCGGAAATATCTCTGCTTTGATTGGATTTTCAAAATGCTCATATTCAATAAAGATATCCTCTGTACACCATTCAGGTTTACCGCGATAGTTCTCGCAAAACTTCGTAACGGCCTGGTAAATAACCGATATAATAGTGGTGCGTGGGAAGCGGTGCACAAACTATTTTTTCGACAGCAAGGATGATGCATTCGGATGGTGTCCCAGAGTGTTGTCAAATCTGACCCAATGGCCTAACAGGTTCTGTATCTGGGCCCTTTCTTTTCTTAGATTGGATGGGACTATCCGCAGTACCAGGAGGATCGAACGGAAGAACCTGATCAACTGGACTGGAAAGTTCTGGATTGGTTGGAATTGAGCGGCAAAATCCACGATAGCTAGCCTGAAATCCGGAGGCCTGTATTTCTGCGAGGATTTCAGCCAATTCAGCTGCATTGGCAATAGGCTTATCTGTGAACTCCTGAATCGCAGCTTCTTTCTTGACTTTAATTTCCCATTTCTCTTTTGGTACTGTAACAGCACCAGTTGCAGTATCAAACCTAAACCCACTCATATCCTTCAACCTGATCCACACTTTCTTGTTCCTCTTCAACATCTCCAATTTTCCTTGACACTTTTCCTCCGTAACTGGAATCCCTGGACCAGTTACCCTTTGAATGACCACAGCAACAGCATTCCACACATCCATGTTAAAACCATTGTTCAACCGTTTCCCTGCTCGGATTGGCTGTACAAGCTCGCAGGGTAATATTGGTGTCATCTCAGGAGACTGGTCCGGGGGGTGAGCATGTATCTTTCCAGGCTTTGCGATTCTTGCTGTAAAGTAGGAGGGGATATTGGAGTTGTCAGCAATATCGATTGTGGCTTGGCTGCTTCAGAACCTGGTGGGTAGGATTGTATCAACTGGTGTTGACACGTTTGCTCTACTCAGGTTGTTAAAGGTTAGTAAAAGGACATTTTGCCTTCCTATATTTGACCATGTCACTTACATGTCACATGCAGGATCCTCCATTTCAAAGGTCATTGGCCGGCGCTGAGCATCTACCTCAGTTTGGTATGGTTGTTCGAGATCCATGATCGTTGTTGAATTGAGAAATCTTTTCTGGTATAGCGAAGGAGAAAATTCTGTAATTGCAGATAAGGAGATTATTCGATTATTGCAATGAACGGTTGCAACGAACAGTCGCTCTATCCAAAGACTATTCATACGGACAACCATTCCCAAATGGGTGCCAACCGTTCCTCCACACACGACCATTTTGAAACCGAACTTTCCACCCGCCCTCCGTTCCTGCCAAACCAGGCCTTCGCGGTAAACCGACTGAAACCTCAGTTTGAGTATTTTACGCAAATGGGAGTGTGAGTGGTTTGCAATTCCAAACACGTTGAAATGTTCAGGAAGATAAATGTGTAAAATAGTAATCCATAGAGACGGTTAATTCTGTATAAAGTAAAAACACAAGAATAATAATAGAAGGGAGGAGAAGAAAAACTCACAAAGCACTATTGTACGATGAATTATAACCAATAATTCCAACCAACATATCAAACCATGCTCCATTTATACTTGCTCACAATTACACTTTCCACATGTATGTCAAAATTCATATCTGTTATTTCAATCTTTGAATATTGTCAAAAATATATTTGTATATAAAGCCTCGCAGATTCAATTGGAAAAAGAAAAACATTAAAATAAAATTTCCAAAAGTTTTCATTAAGTCAATATCATTAACCTACAAAGGTACTGTTCTCCAACTGTGTTTTTGCAAACGCAAAGACCACTTTTTTGAAACCCACAGTAGTCAAACACCCCGTAATTTTTGTGTTGCCTATATTAAAGAAACTAGAGTAGCAAACAATGTATTCGGAAATCCTAGACTACTCAACGCTGCCCTCCACGGGGGTCTACCAAACCACCCTTTCCCAATGCCACCGCGCCTATTACACTTTGGTTGTCATCAATGCGTGCGCTGATATGTGGCAATTTGCCCGCCGCTTTCCCGGGGGGGGGGCGAGAGTCGTTCCTACCTCAATCAATGAATTGAACGTATAAAGATGGATCGGCCATTTCAATGTCATGGTATCGAAAGGGTTTAGGCTTGGTCCATTTCACAATATCACGAACGTTATCACGAGGATTTACGGACAGCTGAGTTTGAGCTCCATGTGCCATCCATCGACCTATCGTTTTTGTGACCAAGTCTTCCAAATAAGCGGCGAATCCAAAGCCCCATCCTGCCCAGGGGTTTCGATTATGTCGGGACGTAATGGTATAACTACTCTAGTATGATTTATTCTACTCCCAAGACATAGTGCGGGTACCGCAAAAGCTAGAAACGAAGAGAGACCAATAGGTTCCTCAGTAAGTAGCTCAATGTTGATTTGGGACTCCACGATTGTTCCCTTGCTGGGCGTCGTGTATGAAGAACAGGAACTGCCTGTAGATCTCCTCGCGTGTAGACCAGTCGCGGAGAAGATTTCGTTCAGTCTCCCGGAGACGATCTGCCTCAATGGCTAGGCTTTCTTTCGATTCGGCCATAGAGTTTCGAGTACGGCGATCCTGCAAGGCTAGCAACCAGGCTCCCGCCAAACCACCCTCCAAACCGCCAAGAATGCTCGCGAGTAGCGACGGCAGCGGCGGAAGAATATCTGTCAGGGAAAATGAAAGAAAGTCAGGCATTGGGACTAGGCAGCACATTAGGATTTCTCACACAAACCAAAAATCAGCTCTTGCATACCATATACGAGCGATGGCGTGGCAAGAATGAGGGTAGTGGGTGGCCGGGATGTTTACAAGGATGCTGGGAACCAATCGCAGTTTAAGTACCAAATGCCGCCCTCACCGTCACCAAGGTTTTCGCCATCTGTGTTGAATAAGGATGACTGAATCGATCAACACAATTGAAGCAGCTTTAAGCGAGTGCAGAATAACCACGGGACCTTATTGGACTGGGGTTACTCCTGAGATGTTATAACAGGGTTCACAACCCAGAGGCCTCTCGTTCCCGCAAGCCTGGGACGGTCATACTCGAGTACTGAGCAGCGAACACCTCAAACCAGCCCAACTCGAGGCGGTGCCCCGTGGACGATCATGGCACAATGTAAAGTTAAAATTGTCTCACATGATATAATTATTTCATAGCCAGCAGCGCCAGAGTTGCTCATTCGGATGTACCCAAGGCATTTCTCCTGTGGCGGCTGAGCGCGACCTTGCAATCCTCTGATCATCACTGTGTAATACATACCCATTTCTACGTTGATCCATTGTACTGGCAATTTCTCGGAAACGGGGGAGCATTTTAAAGAATATAATTGCTCTAAGATGAGCATGTCCAATTTCCAGTCTGTAGATTACGACCTATATCTGTCAATGGTCCCGAGAGCATCCCGCATAAAGTGTCCTAATTCAGGCTATTCCCACGCACTTATCCGCCCATCGTATCATCATTGAGGTTTACGGTTCTGTGGGCTCTTGCTATTGTACTAGTGCACAGGTGATGTCGCAAGCAAGGAAAATGAGCCAGCGAAATTTGCAGGGTTCAGTACGGAATCCGTGTTGCCCGTGCGCAAACCCCGCCGATGCACAGAAGTGATGACCAGGATCCAACACAATTAAACTAAACCAGGCGACTCAACTAATCCCTAACCCATTGGGAAACTAGCCCTCCAGTACCCGCGTGAGTGATCACCGACCGGGTCTTGGTCAGTAGAACACCGTTAGACAGCATAAGAGCGATTGATCAATTGGAATCCTAAAATCATCGCGCGTAATGAGAGCGCTAGCCGGTATTATTCTCCACTGGTTGCGGCGGATACGTAGAGGGTACGTAACTGTCGGCACGGGTAGGATACTTAAATCCGGCGTCATTTCAGCATTCCTGGCAAACATCCAGACTCCCAACCACCGACACCTCTACCCCGCCATCGTCTATGTCTATGATGCTAGAAGACGGTGAAGGTTTGTTCGCGAACCCCTAGACTCTATAGAGGGCCTATTTACTGACTGTCTGTTATCATGCGGTTCAGCTCTTTACCCCATTCCGCCCGAACTGCGTGGATACTTCACTGCTGCTTTGATGGGAGGGTTGGTAGGGGCTTGGTTGCTGGCCAGGAAGGAGCGTCGTTCCTGTCGCGCCATGGCGACAGCTAAGGAAGAGCAAGGAACTGAGGTACAGCGTCTAACGGAAAGAGAGCAACGCCTGATTTGTGCGGCAATTGCACGGAAGAGGTTCCACGGAGGTGTTCTGAACTTATACGCGCATGGACGGATAGAAGAAGCTCTCGCACTCATAAACCACCAAAAGGTGACATCCGGATCCGTACCACCGTCCGGTTAATAAGGTTAAAGAGGGTGACCACTATTTTCTGGCGTGTTTTCTGCCGTAGTCTTGGGCTTCATTCATGCTAGCGGGGGCGATCTTGCAATCGCTAATGTCCATGGCATCTCCCATCATATTTTCGATTTCTTTTTTCTATTCTGCAGTTCCGTGGCCGTAGTGATCATTGCGATACTGGACCATCATTCTCATCCAGTCCCTATAACTCGTCATCACTCTTCCATCAACAGCAATGATCCATGCCGTTAAATAAAACTTTAAGTAACAGATCGAAGAAGAGATTGGACACAGAAGCGTATCAGCGAGGAAAATGAACAAGTAAAGAAGTGCACCAAAAAAGTCCAATTCCAATTTGAAATTGACCCCAGACACCAAGGGAATATAACACAACAGTGTAGGGGGCACTACGTGTAATGTAAACCATTTGGTTACGGGACAACACTGTCCTCCAGAAGGGCAATGAGTTCCAGGTATGGAATTATTGTATTGGCCATACGGGTATGGAGGAAAAGTGTTAGAAATAATAGGAGGAGTACATGAAAGAGAAAAGCAGCTTGATGATAAATGGCGGAAATCAAGAAATGCCTAGATCAAATCAAGACCTTCAAAATTAGAAAGTGCTAAAGGAAGAGTTGTAAAATGAGGATGAGCAAATGGAAATAAAAATGACCTACAAACAGATATAAAGTATGGTTTGGAACAAATCTTCATACAGAGTGGACCGCTGGGCATATGGATTTGCAAAATGGGAGGCGTAGAGATCATACATGAACACAGGCAATAACGGAAATAGCGGGTATGCTAATGAGGATGACACCAGGCAAGTGGCCGAGGGGCTAATACCTGCCTAAAGAAGCCTGTGGGAAATCGATGGTGTGAGATCACGAAGTTGGTTTAGTATCCCCAGGCCGGTGGTGGATGTGCATAGAAGGTAATGGGTATTGTAATTTAGGCAAGAGTACACCTGGGAGAGTAACCAGAGTTGTGCACCCTTTTTTTTTGCAATCTTGGCTGGTTTTGCATTATAGTCACGATCTCATGACGAGCTTTATCACACAGTCTTTGTAACCTGATTCTCCTATCTGGTTCTCTTGTTCACACATCAAGCCTTGCTTTCAGGTTCTCTTCTGGTTCCTCTCTTTCCGGGACTGTATACACCACTGGCGAACTCTTGAAGCATCCGGTCATTCATCATTGGCTACTGAATATAAGCTCTTTGTTAACACAATCGATCATGGGTTGGCGTTGTCTTAATTATGACATTCCCGGGACAAGCTCAAAGTTCTTTAGGTCAGATACCAGGAAGGTTGTCACTTCTCTACACCCACCTGCCTCCACAAGTACATTTGTTGTATGGGCGATGAGACCTATGGTACTAGGCTTTCTGTCCACTAGAGAGTCCTGTCTTTTTCCCTTCATTGGTATCACATAGTAGTTGTATTTGCCCCAGATTTGTTAATCCATAAAATCTTTCATGGTTACAGAATCCTGTATTACCTGTATAGTAGCTCCTTTCTTTTCTCTCTTGTAAATAGTTTTTTTGATCCTAACATGATCTCCCTCTTGTGCTAGTAGTGTCTGGTAGTAATTTGCCAGCATGATATTCTTCGACCCTTTGGTATCTTTGATGTGTTCCAGATGGTATTTACCTTCTGCGTATCCTCACGAGTATTCTTTACAGGGGACTCTTTTCCTGTTCCTCCTTGTCTTCTACTCTCGTCATTTTTCTCAAGTTCATTCTTTGACCTCACTTCAACCAATTGTCATTCTTTTCTGGAGTCGCATGTTTCACTCCATTATCTGGGTCGATTTTGTACATTAGAGGTAATCTCCTACTTTGTTGCATTCGAGGAAGAGATTCTGATCTCTTCGCTTCTTGTATTCCTCTTTACATTAGTTAAGGAGTTGCCATGCTTGTTCTTAGTTCATTTCAGCTTCTCAGTCCACCAATGATTTGAAAGTTTTGTGTTATTTCTTGGTAATGGTCGAAAATTCCCCTTTCTGTTTCTGAGTATATTGGCTTTCTTTTACCTAACCCGTTTCTCCATTTTTGAGTTTTTTACATGGTCTAATCTGGTTTTTTATTAATGACTCATTCAGATAATTATTGGACTGTATTGACCTCAGAGTAGTAATAGCAGAATTTGACTTGTAATCATACCGCCAAGCCTCCTAGCTGCCACTCTGATGCTCTGCTGTTGCATAATATGGCCTCTAGTAATTGCAAGAGCAATTTGTTCCACTATTCTCTCTAAGGCCTATTTCTCTGTTGCCTCTTACTTTATCTTATTCTTGAAGCCCATCGCCAGTCAACCTCACAGCATTGTTTTCTAATCTCTTACTTGAAGTCCTTCCAACTACTACATCCTGTTAGCTTAATGTCTTCCGTATGTAGGGTGTAGAATTTACTGGCTTTTCTTTGTAAGTGCCTGGAGATGTACCTTATTGTCACCGCATCATGTCCTTCTTGTCAGCCAACCAGTTGAAAGTATATCTGCTACTTTGCTAGCCAATTTCTAAGGTGGCACCTGGCGAAAGCCTATGTTTCTGGATTTTTTGACCAAGGATCTGTGTTGTCCCATGGTTTGAGGAAGTTGTTGCATTTGGTCAAGAATTAATTCTGGCCCTGTGCGAGGGGGTGGTCCGTGGCCTTCCCCACTTTTCGCTGTAGGATCCTCCCTTCGTTGGTGTTCTCCTTTGTAAGAAGTGAAATTGTCCTGGTTTGCTTGTTCCTTTGGTATTATCAGGCTAGATGTTCCTCTTGATGGGGAAACTGCTCGTTGCACTTCATCAGCTACTTGCCATAATTCAAGTGCTTGGTCACCAAATGTAATCTCTATCTTGATATCATCTAAGCATTACTATAAGTGAACCTTCATACAGTTACGATACATATCCGGTATTGGTAAACACCACTGGGTAGACAACACTTTTTCTTGCTTCTTGACAATGGTTCTTTTACCTATGTCTGCGATAATGCAGGAGAGACTTCGTATCTCTTGTCCTCATGGTCCATCATACTCTTTCATCAATAACCCAAGGCTAGTAGTATTTTATTCATTCTAATATTTGCAATGTATAGAATATAAAGGTTTTATATTTGGAAAGCTGAAAGTATTAAGTATGAAAGTAACCTAGAACGAAGTGTGAAGATCTAATTTCTTAGGTCTTCTTTTTTTTTCTTGAGGATTTTTGAATTTTTTTATCTTTAATTTTATTTTGCATTAAAGGTACGCCATCCACCTGCAACTCATAACACTAAGGCAGATGCCATCACCTCCTCCCCTATATCAGCCCCCAAGTAGCCAGAAGAAATAGTGCCATGAAGCACTTCAACTGGGACAACCAAGTACCTTGCCTGTATCCCCAATAACCTGAAGTCTGAATAGTCTCACCTAGAGTCAAGAACTCCGACATCCAATGCGGTAGAAAATACTTTCCCACTGCGCTAACTTGTAGCATACATGAACAGTAATGACTATGAAGAAAAAGTCCTCTGAACTAATCAAAACAAGGCAAATCCTGCGTAGCACCAGTGGCCACAATGCGAGGCAAAAAGCTTGGCCAAATAACCTGAATACGCTCCCTACAGCCAAAGGTACAAGCCACCTGTGATGAATATATCTACAGCTAAGGGTGATATATGCGGCAAAGGTGGTTGGAGACCAAAGTGAAAATCCAAGCAAAAGGCAAAAGCACTGGTGGCAAGATGGAGAGACCAATGCAAATATGGCCAGCAAATCTGTAGCTCATAACCATGAGGCGCTGAGCTATTGATATTCAGTAGCAGTCAGGTGCCAGCCTATTTGACATCAAGGAAAGGGTAGAAACTGAATACAACTGACTCAATCCTCAGTAATTGTGTTCCGGTCTGACAAGGCAGTGCTTAGATGGGGGGCAAGATATTTTACTGCGTATCTCACATGGTGCTTGGTTCTACGAGCGATAATGCCACTTGGTAGATGACATACTCGTGGATGCTAACTGCGAAGGAAAAGCAAGATCGCCTAAGAAGCCCTTTGGAATGTCATGCATAGTACAAAGTGTATATTCCTAGCTGTCTACTGCATGTGAAGTAAACAGTCACTGACCTTGACACAAGGTGTCACTAAGCAGGGAGAGATATGGACCAAGGCTGCAGATAGCAGTACTGGAACCTAGGTGGGGAATGGACTTGAGGAGTGAAAAGAAGTAAAAAGGAGAGCCCGGAGAAGATGAGGAGGGCAGTCACTCCTATGCTGAAGACAGCACAGGAGTAAAGGAGGGCTGGGAAGCGTTATGAGATTCCTGCATTAAGAGTGGATTTCTAGTACGTGGAAAACAGAGGCAACTGAAGATTCTGATTTCTTTGCTCATTTTTGTTTTTTTCTGTTTTTGCTTTCTTTATGTTCATATATACTTAATTGAGGGACAAGAACTTGCCTGCAGTACTAGCTATACTATAAAGAAACCCTTAATTGCAAAACACAAGTAACAAAAGAAATCTAATATTAATCTCAACGTAAGAAAATATTCCTTCAAGTGTATATGATAGTTGATACCAAGTCCTTAAGGAAATAAAACAAACGAATACATGATGATAATGAAGAACAAACTACAGGAATGCTGAAGCAGGCTAGGATAACACACACCCTAGAACCCTGAAGCTGAATGTAGGAATAGCTGGATCGCAAGGAGGGGAGTCGCCTGCAGGCAAGGGGAATAATCATGTAGCCAGCATTCCGGAGCAGAAGCCAGTCACTGTTTGGTTAATATATGCCACAAGGATAACAGGTTGGGCCGAGTTGCCCCAAACAGGACTATCCTGCCCCAGGTCATTGAGCATCAAGAAGCAGATACTTCTGGTGAGGTACACCGGACTCCTATCAGACAATTTCATGTTTGTGGTCATCTACATCTTCTTCACAAAAGGAGTATAGAGGGGAAAGGGATTTGGTGAACCAGGACGGATGTGCCAAGAGGTAATTCCTTTCCACTTGTAATCTCCGGATCCTTTCCACTATGCCCCTCTCCTGTTCTATAAAGTTGTGCATCGTCGATCACGCACTTTGCAGGTATGAAGGGGGTGGGGGGCACTGCGGCTTCCAGTCATGGAGGAGGCAAGACCAAAAGACTACTTTCAACGCCATTAAGGAGAGCAACTTATCCTCAACAGGGAGACAGTCATGGGGTAGCAGTGACTGGTTACGGCAGCAGAGAGGAACATCTGAGTTGAGGAACATCTGAGTTGATGACGGGGCGGATTCATCGTACTATGGCATTAATACGAGATGTTTTCTCAATGGTGGTGATAGAACAGGAGTCTTTAAGTGTAGTGGAGCATATACTGATGTCAGCCTTTTAGTGGAGAAGCGGTTGTCTTCCTGGGAAAGGTAGGGAGCTCTGCTGGAGAATGTGCAATTCAAAGAAGCTATTGCCATGTTTACTTCAAGTAGGAGGCAGACTTGCCTAACTCCTACCAGTCACGGCTAGTAGGTAATGAGGAGAAAGAGGAAGCAGAGAGCCGACTTATAGGCAAGTGAACCTTGGTGGATGATTGTGAAACAGTTGGTGACCCATCTCCGTACCATCTTTTAGAACACTGGGGGGTTGTTGAGCATCATCATGCTTGGTGAGAAAATGTTGGCTCTATAGAAGAGGATGGGAGATACTAATGAGATGGCCAATTGGTGGTAGAGAAATGGTAATATGGGGCTGACTCGCTCTGAATAGCCTTGGTATCTTTCCTAGGGCTCCCTGTTCTAGTGCTAGCAAGTGGGAGAAGTGGGACATTGTGTCTTTCTTGCCAGAAGTAGCTGTGGGGTAAATCCAATGGCCAAACCGCCAGGGGAGACCAGATGGGTGAAAGAGCAATCTATTTAGCAGATCTGGGATCCTTGGAAGAGGAGTCTTTTGGGTGTCAGTTACCCAGTGCATGAGCTCGGTATTGGGAATGGAGAAAGACACACCTATTCTTCTAGTCTTTTGTTACAGGAAGCTCTCTAGGTCTTGAAGTCTCTCGACATTCATTCTAGATAATTTGGAGGCTACTCTCTCTGCAAAGTCGTCTCCATAGCACAAAAGCAGCCCCCTGGGGACAGGAAATGGTAGAGCTGAGTCATTAATAACAAACAGAATAGAAGGAAATTCGAGACTCCTGCGGGGTACCCACTGATACCGTTTCAGAATTTGTTGAGAGAACCTTGAAAAACTAGGGAGGACGACCTGTGGTGCAGAAATGACCTAACCCAGTATACCATCTAGGGGTTGACAACTTTTATGGCTATTCTGTCACATTGGCAGTGTCCAAAAACATGATTGCAACCTCTACTGATATTGGAAAAGAGTGTTGAGATTGGCATCTTAGGTGAGAAGAAAGTTTGCTTGTCATAGGTGAGCGTGGTGCAAGCATCGAAGTTAATCAACCTGCAGAGTGTGCTGCACTAGTGTGCTGAGAGGAGACCCGAGCAATGAGCAAAGGTAGAGAGTCTTTACACCATCACCCTTTCCAAGATTTTAGAGACTGTCACGGGTCAAATTATTATCCTAAATTGTACTGGAGTGTTGTAGGATGCCTTTCCAGTCTTCTCCAATACAAATACGTTCATCCTTTACGGGGATTGGGTATAGTATCCAAGGAAGACCTGAATACCGAAAAGGTAATTAACAAGGTAGTGATGGTGCCTGTGGACTCCCTTGGATACCGAGTAGAAGATTGTGTCAGGATATGGAACAGATGAGGGACTCAACTTTATAAGTGCAACACTCAGCTCATCTTGCATGAGTAAGAGGATATTATGAAATTTCCTCAAGATGGCTGGTGGGCCCTGAGATGGCTTGTTAGTGAAGAAATGAGCATTGGGAGCCACATTTCTCTCCGTCAGTATATTTGAAACTGGGATTTGCAGGAATCAGGCAGGGGGGCTTCCGAAGGGTAACCCTATTGCCGGCTAGCAGGTTTGTGGGTTTGCTGACGGCGGGAGGTTTTTTATCTTTTTGTGCGCAGCTTTCTGGTTGCTGTGAAATAAAATCTTCTTGCCGTTCCCATATCTACGAAAGAGGAGGGAAGCGGAAATTCACGGGAGGACTGGACTGTTGTGAGGAAAGCCACTCTGTGGTCCATTAGGTCCGGAGACAACAAGGGCTGGGACCAGTACGCAGGCTTCTTTATAGGAAAGGCCTAGTATAGGGATGTCGTAAGCCTGGTCAGGATCAGGTTGAACCCCTCTGCTAGGGCCAACAGGGTCAGGAGGGGGGAGGTGTGGAAAAGGTAATTGCTTTTTATTTAGGAGAAACATTCTCACAGTTGATTTTGGATAAGAGGGAGTGGGGGAGGGTGGTTTCTTTATTAGAGCCAAAAGGGTTGAATGGATCAGTATATAGTCTGAGCCTATTGCAAAGAAGGAGGTGTCCCAACTCTCAAAGTCTGGGAACAGGGACTCATTAATGGATGCCTGGTCGAGTACTGAGGCTCTCAGAGATTTGTTGAAGGAGAAATATGTTGGCTTTTCCAGGCTTCTGTTGAAGAGATAAGGCTTCCTGAGCTGCTCTCTCAAAGTAGGTGGTGGATGAGGGCAGTTCTGAGATGGACAAAACCCTGCGAAGATCAGTGAGTGGTTGACCGAGGTTGATGATGCCCAAGGCTTGAGTTAAATTTGATGAATAGGGGAAGCCTGATATCAGCGAGAGTGTCCTGACAGAAGGAATAGCTCCTATTAGGTATATGAAAATCTAAGACAAGGTCGACAGCCCTCACAGTGGAGTAACTTGGCACAGATCCTCTATTTACGGGAGTTAACACTGCCACACGGACCCGGTTATGGGACAAGTATGTCATTACTAAGATTTTGCTGAGTTTTTGTCTCCTAAGCAGAATGTTACATTAAAGACGTCCATATTGTAAGAGCACATGTATTGCTGCTGTCTGTCCAATCACTCAGAGTTCACACGATATCCATGAGGGGCCCTTCGGCAATATTGGAGAAGTGGATCCAGGGAGATCCGCACAAGGCACGTCGAGATAGTAGGCTGGAAGTACAGACTTCCTAAATGGAGGCCGCGGGTAATGGGATATTTGTGGTGAAATACTCAAAGAGGATGATATCATTGTGGAAGCCAATAAGAGTATACTGAATTTACACATGCTCTTCAAAGTTCAGTTCTAGGTTCGTTGGTCCTAGTAATAGTACCATGTGGCAGAGCTAGGTAGCCGAAGGTGAAGTACGTAGGGACAGGAAGACCTAGCAGAGTCGAAGACTCTTAAGAGCCTGACATAGTGGGCTTGCATTTGCGATTAGCAGTAGGCAACCCAGCATGAAACTGATCACTTCATCACCAAACAGAGTACTGGAATAATAGTCAACCAGACTAAAGTAATATAATAGTCTATATGGCTAACTAAGTTGAGGCCCTCTATACTGCATTATAAATAGTACAGTCATCACGGTGGAGGAATACGATTTCCTAGCTGTGGAAAGGTGTTAGAACTTTCCCAGTCAAATGCTGTTCATGCTTATAAGATTCTAGATATTTCCGTATCAAAAACCACAGTTGTACTTTGCCAGCATAGTAGTGACAAGTGGTCTGCGAATACTCAGATGCAAGATATAAGTATCGAAGAACCTCACGAGCTTTACAGACCTTATCAAGCAAGGGAGAAGAGACTCTATTTATATAATATTGTTCTACACGCTCAAACCTGGATCTTATTTATTGTTGTGAGACAAGCCTTCGAAGACTGAATCTCTGATCAAATATTTAGTGCTTATCTCTCAGTTATACTTGAGCTAGGCATCTAGCTAACGGTATATTGATAGTTCTCCCATTACCAAGGCTCACTATATAAACTTTGCGTTCACTTGAAACTACACCCCCAGCTCTCACTTCAATTATATTTTTGAAAACACCTCCCTGTTATATTTATATTGCTATATTCAAAGAAATGTTTCATACAGAACTGTTTGGAATAGAATTTATCAAGTTTACAGAAGCTGAGTGGTTCATCATACCATCTGGGACCCCATCAGGGATCAATTGAAGCAGAGATATTGTACCTGGTGTGGTCTAAACTTAAACTCAAGTTCAATAGTGTCAAAATATATTGTCAGGTGGAGTTCCAAGTACTCTGAAACTGCACTATTAGTCACATTCGGCCATGGATAAACTATCATGTCAGCCTAGACCCAAAAGCTATATTTGTGCTATAAGTACATTTTCATCGTGAAGAAAAGGGAAATCAAGGTTCGGCATACCAAATCTGATTGCACCAGCATTTCCACAATTTCGCAACCGGTGATATTGTTGAATTATTTACCATTCATCAAATTTCACTAACCATTTCAGGGGGAACTGGAATATGGGAATGAGGTAACATATCATGTACCTAGAGATGTAACATTAACATTAAGGTTGTCAGATAAACTGTTTAATATAATGGTGCAAGTACTACCGTGGCCTACAAGGCGGATAACAGCACGAGTTCCTGTAGACATGATCCTAGACATACCTGAAAAGCACCCCTCAATATATTGAAGTCAGTCATCCTCACTACTGTTGGACTTTGGATTAGTTAAGGGAATCAGAATTTCCTAACCACAATCTTCCGTCTGGCCAGTAGGTAGTAAATTGCGGGATCAACCTCAACAAAGTCCGATGACTATGCTTAAAACCTAGTCAAGTTTGCTAGTCCTCCCGAAATACCCTTGGGTCTAATTAGACAAGCAATAGATATGTCACTCGACTAAGAAATATAGCCTCAAGTCATTGGCAGATGGTCACCAAGAAAATATCTAACAATTGCTCCATATATAGCAACAAATCATTAATGGACAAGATATACATGACAATGACATCAGAGTTAAGTTTATGCAGCTGGTAGGTGTGGAACATAAGGTGAAGGACATCCAGAGGGAAATGCCATATGAAGTAGCATAAATTATAGATAAATAAGACATGTGTTAATGAGAAGATGTGGAAGTAACTTCCAGGTTACAGGGAACTGTGGGACAACAAAGCCTGGAGGCAAATGGCCTGTGATCAGATCTTGCAACAAATGGTTAATAGTTAAGGAATAGAGTTTTCAGAATTCCATTCACAAAGAATCAGTTTGGAAAAGGACATTAATCACCCATTAGATGCTGGGAGACAGAGCTATACAGTTCACCAAAAGGAAATCCTGGAAATAAAGACACGTCAACATCACCTAGGTGAGGAAACAAATAATGTGATCAGAGTATTGACAGTATCGCTAACCTAAATAGTGTATACCATGCTAGTACAAGGAACTTCCAGACTAATACATTTACCTGCAGTTCAGGAGTAGAATGACAATTACCATTATCCTCCACAAATACGAAGAGAAAAGGAAATAAGAAAGGAAGGAGCCCATTTGACTCCCGCAGGGGTACAAGGGGGCAACCCAGAGGATACAAATAATAGTGATGATAATGACGAAGGGGAAAGAGGGAGACAAGAATGAAGTCTGAGCTGTGGTCAGCCAGGACAAATACCAGAACAGGTTGGTAGAGGAGAAATACCTGGCAATGCAATGGCAGTAAATATTAAGTGACCATTGATACTAACCCAATTCTTTGTAGCTAAATTCACATATGACAAATATATCTAGATTATGTGTCACGGTCGCGTGGCAGATAGTGGAAGAAGATCTTTGTAGCGCATGTGGAGGGAGATGTTTGCGGCAGTTTGGTTTACTTTCACACACATGACCTATTGAGAGGTCATGGGGGCTGCGCACGAGGCCAAGGGGGCTGCGCAGTTTGGTTTACTTTCACGCACATGACCTATTAAGAGGTCATGTGGTTTACGCACATGACCAATGATGTGGTCATGTGATGTCTTTCATGAGTTATGATTATGACTCATAGTTATTTGGATTTATAAGCAGGTTAAGTGAAGAACTATAAAAGGAGGCTGGTAGAGCCTGGTAGTTAGTTCTTCACACAACCACCAATTATACTTTCTTACCTATGCTATCAAGAATAGAATCTATTCAACCACTTCAGGAGTCCTACCAAGATACGACTTGATTATTAGCGTTTGACCGGCCAACGTAGACAACGGTCTAAGAATAATAATCAAGGTCTTGATAGGAAGAAGGAATGAAGTAACGGCACGCTAAGAAAGAGAAGTATTGCACTATTATGAAGGAACTAACAGAGAGCTGTTGTCTGTCGCAGGATACATATTGACAGCGGAGAATAGGTAGGATACCAGACATTTGGTTGCGTCTCAACGGAGACACCCAACAGCAACATAGAAGCCGAACAAGCAGGAGAACGGACGGGGACGACCCTGGCCCCACCGGCACCATTGAACGTGCTGCGCATGATGGGAGAACAATTGGAATACATGGTACCAGGACTTAGACCTGCGCGAACGACGGAAGGACTCAAATTAAGGAACCCCCACGTCTTTGTCGGAGAACCAACGAGACTTAGAGGATTCCTAGTATACCTTAAACTGTGCTACGAAGCCAAAGACTGGACGAGCCAACACGACGAAAAGAAAATCAGATTCGCGAAAGACCCTACTCAGGGGAACAGCAGAGAAGTGGATCACTCCAATCGTGGAAGGGACCACGCACAAGGAATGGCACGAATGGGAAGTGTAACCGGTACTGGTTTCTGGTTAGGATTTTCATGTATCAGTAGATACTGTTTGAGTTTTGAATATGTTTCAGGAAATGAGGTGTGCCTCTAGCCTGATAGTATAGGGTTTGATACGTGATAGGTTTTATGTTTGGTTTCGAGTATCGGTTTGATACTCTATTTGTTTTGTGTTTGGTTTCGAGTATCGGTTTGATACTCTATATGTTTTATGTTTGGTTTCGAGTATCGGTTTGATACTCGATATGTTTTATGTTTTGTTTCGAATATAGGTTTCATACCCTATATGTTTTATGTTTGGTTTCGAGTATCGGTTTGATACTCTATATGTTTTATGTTTGGTTTCGAGTATCGGTTTGATACTCGATATGTTTTATGTTTTGTTTCGAGTATTGGTTTGATACTCTATATGTTTTATGTTTGGTTTCGAGTATCGGTTTGATACTCTATATGTTTTATGTTTGGTTTCAGGTATCGGTTTGATACTCTTTATGTTTTATGTTTGGTTTCGAGTAGCGGTTTGATACTCTATATGTTTTATATTTGGTTTCAGGGCTACCGTTTGGGAGTCCATTCTGTTATGAGAACAAGGCTTCCGGTAGCCTAGACAGTGTATTTAAGAACTGCTATTCTTCTTGTTAGAAGGAGCAGACTTAGGCAGACAGAGTTTTCAATATACTTGGTTGAACAGTTACTCTCTTCAGTTCGCTTCAAGAATCTTTAGTTTGAGACCTACCAAACATCTCAAAGACTTCAGTAGTCGCAATACAGTAAGAAGTCAATTCAACAACCTTTGCGAAAGCCTCCGGACTTTGATTCGCTAGCTAACGCTTTGGTACCGAACAAAGCCTGTCAACCCTGCGATTACCGCATCTCCCGAGAAGAGGTTACAGGAATAGTTCGCGAGAGACCTCAGAGCTCAGTTGGAAGACAAAGACAAAGGACAGGGAGCAAGGAACCAGATCGAGAAAATGGTTCAAGGAAAGAATACGGTTATCGAATTCTGGCACAACATACAAGTGTCAGCCCCGGATGATGAACATGATACGCACAGTCTACGGTGACAGCTTCAGAGGGGGGTCCACGAGGAACTGCACGTAGCATGGACCAACTCAGGTCGAGTGTTCAACACGACCGAAGAACTAGCGTAGTGGTTTGCGGAACTCGACAATAGGAAGAACCAAGGGCGAAGCATGCCGGAGCGACAGGCCCGAGAACGGAATGGACCACTGAGGGTCCTAATGACCAACCAAGGAGAAGAGGTGATGGACCTTGATGCAATAAGAGAAACAACCCAACAATTCCAAAGACCAGGGCAGAGGTTCAGACAAAGCTGGAGACATATACGGCCAAACCTGGCGATGATAACAGCGGAAGAGTTTTGGAAGCGCAGGGACAGCAACTTATGCTTCCGTTGCGGAAAGGCAGGGTATCGAGCAATCGAATGCCCCGACAAGCATGCCAAGATTTGAGAGATGGGGGGCTGGAATTCTGAAGAAGTGGAAGAGGCTTTAAACGACGAGAGTCCCCAGTAACGAGTGTTCTGAGAGAGGACCAATGTGAAAAACCCACTGGAATTATACAAATATCAATGGCAACGGACTACAAGGCACAAATCAACACCACAGACAACCACGATGACGAATCAGATCAGCTGATGATAAAAATTGAAATACTCACAAAAAACGGGATTACAGAAACCAATGCAATGGTCAACTCTGGAGCAATGGAGGACTTTATGGACAGAGAATTCTGCAATACCAACCAGATACACTCACAAAAATCGACAAACCAAGAGACATCTATGTGGTTAATGGGGAAAAAAGGAAGGCAGGCCCCATTACCACATAGCCAAAATAGCCATAAAAACAGGATCATACTAGGAAACGATAGTATTACAGGTAGCAAATATGGTCAAACATACTGCTATCTTGGGAATACCATGGTTAAGGAAATATAACCCGGGCATCGACTAGGAAAGGAGACAGATCAACTTCGCACGCGAGAGATGTACTCGAGTATGCCTAAACGAATAACCAAGGATCGAGGCAGTACCTACTGGACTGGCCTGATGGGAAAACGAATACAGTCGAATCACAGAGACAAGGAGCAAAAAAGAAGACATTTGGATCGAACGCTTAGATCCAGAAGTAAAGATACCGACCCAAGGGTCGAAGGGAGCGGCTGAACATGACCAGTACAGCATCCAAGAAGAAATCATCTCGTCCAAAGGGCAGGCGGTGATAAAGACAGGAATATCGATCGAATTAGCGGATAGCACCTATGGACGAATTGCCCCACGAACTGGATTAGCTATCAGGCATGGCGTAACCGGCGGAGCGCGGGT
Organism: Tuber brumale; assembly: GCA_014065205.1. Classification (NCBI taxonomy): domain Eukaryota; kingdom Fungi; phylum Ascomycota; class Pezizomycetes; order Pezizales; family Tuberaceae; genus Tuber; species Tuber brumale. Next base: position 144,330 of record JACCEG010000037.1, on the reverse strand, counting down.
GATAGATGCAAACTATCGCGGAGAAATCAAGGTTCTCTTGATGAACCTGAAAGCAGAAGACTGCGAAGCCAAGAAAGGCGATAGGATAGCACAATTGATTGTCGAAAGGATCGATAACAGAGGACAATGCGCAGTAGACGGCCCCGACAAAACCGCGCGACAGGATCGTGGATTTGGAAGCAACGGAAAAAAGACCCGCGAAGAACCCCAAGAACGATGCAACGATATCAATGTCATATCAGCTAACATCTGCGAAAAACTATATCAGAAAGGAGAACAAACCGGTGTTCTCGAATAGGGTTAAGAAGCATGGGAAACAACCATTGCGGAGACCTCACCGATCAGCACTAGGTTAGCAGTACAACAAGAAGCAACAAAAAAGAAAGCAACTCTAAGACAGCTGGTACCAAGCAAATACCGTGACTTCTTAGACATGTTCTAAGAAGGAGAAAGGATACACTTGCCCGAACACAGAGAAGATGGCCATAGGATCGACCTAGTGGGCAGAGCACCGTTCATGAAACTTTACTCGCGTAGAGAAGAAGAGTTGAAGGCACTGCGAGATTACCTCCAGCAAAACCTGGCGAGAGGATGGATACGGCCATCATCGTCAGCAGCAGGAGCACGGATATTATTCGTCAAGAAGAAGGACAGAAAGCTCCGACTATGCGTGGATTTTTAAGAACTGAATGCAGGCACCATAGAAGACAGATATCCACTGCCGCTGATCGACGCAGCATTGGATAGATTGGGGAAGGCCCAATACTACACGAAATTTGACATCAAGGACGCCTATTACAACATCAGACTATTCGAAGGAGGCGAAGGGAAAGCGGTATTTCGAACACAATATGGGTTATACAAATACCTGGTGATGCCTTTCGGACTGTCCAACGTACCGGCCACATCCCAAAGATGGATCAACACCAAACTGAGCAGGTCTTTGGATATATGTTGTATCGTCTACTTAGACGATATCCTCATTTATTCAAAGACAATGGAACAACACCAGGAGGACATTCAAAACATAATGCAAGCCCTAAAGGAAGCAAAAATCAAACTAAAGCCAACGAAATGCGAATTCCATCAACAGGAAACCGGATATTTGGAGTTTGTCATCAACCCGGATGGAATACGAACTGACACAGTCAAGAGAGCAGAGATCGACGAATGGAGACCACCAAAGACGGTAAAAGGGGTACAAAGCGTTTTGGGCTTTTGCAACTTTTATTGGTGATTAGGGGAAAGATTCAGCAGAGTCGAAAAACCGCTATATGAAGCGACGAAGAAGGATACCAAATGGAACTGGATGGACAAGCAGCAAGAAGCATTCGATAACTTAAGGAACAAACTCAGCTGGGCACCGATACTGCGATACTTCGATCCGAAATTGCTTATCATGATCGAGACAGACGCATCCAATTACATCTGCTCTGGGATCTGGTCACAGTTAGGAAACAACAAACTGCGCCGTCAGGTGGCGTTGCGATCAAACACGATGACAAAAGCTGAATGCAACTACGACATCCACGTTAAAGAACTATTGGCGATAGTTCAGGCACTCCAGACATGGAGAAAATACGCATTGGGAAACGAATCCGATATTAGGTTGGTAACCGACAACAAAAACCTCCCCGCCTTCACCACCACAAAAGAACTCAATCCATGACAAGCGAGATTGAGTGAAACCCTATCTCAATATCCCATCAAAATTGAGTACTGACCTGGAAAACAAGGAGGACAACTCGACGCCCTTACCAGGAGACAAGAAGAGCTACCAACGAAGGAGGGCGAAAGAATACAACAGAGAAAAAGGATTCTCTTACCAAAGGAAAGATACTTCAAAGATGAGAAAGAAAACAGAAATGACAAATCCATCAACAAGATGGAAACAACAATATTATCCGACGACGACCACACAGAATAGATACGGAGCTTGAAGGAAAAGGATACGGAAATACGAGCGATCAGGAAGGCCTTAAACAAAAAACCAAAAGAAAGGAAGGGGATAGCACTCGGGCTATACGAAGAAAAAAAGGGATACATTTGGTACGACAACAAGAAAAGGATTCCTGGCGGCAAACCCCTCCCAACGGAAACAATAACAATAAATCACGACATACTACCAGCGGGACATGGCAGAATGGCCAAAACCATGGAATTGATCAGGAGATCATACTACTGGCCGACGATAAGAGAAGACGTCAAGAGATATGTCAAAAACTGTGAGACATGTCAGAGGACAAATGCAGTACAACACGCGCCATACGGATTGCTAAAACCTATCAAACCTCCTGGAAGACCATGGCAATCTATTGCTATGGATTTTATAACTGGACTTCCGGAATCGAAAGGTTACGACGCAATATGGGTCGTTATTGATTGTCTGAACCAGATGGCCCTCTTTATACCCTGCAGAACGGACATGGATACATGACAATTCTTTCACCAGTTCCAGGATCAGGTGTTCAGAATCCACCGACTACCGACAGATATCATATCAGACAGAGGGTCACTATTCAAGGCAAATCTCAGGAAAGAGATCACAAGACAATGGCATATCAAAAGGAAACTCAGCACGGCATTCCACCCACAAAGCGACGGACAGAGCAAAAGGACGAATGCCATATTAGAACAATATCTACGGGCATACACCAATTATCAGCAGGACGACTGGGCCGATATGCTAGCAACTGCCATGTTCACATACAGCAACCGAAAACAAGAAACGACAAAAGCGACGCCCTTGTTTGCGAACTATGGATACGATCCAATATACGCACCGGGAAAATACGACATACTAGCGCAATCAATTGAGACGAAAAAGCGTGCAACAATTGCATGGCATATTTCGAGAAGAAATATGCTTCGCACAAGAACAGCAGAAAGAATACTCGGATCGACACCGGAAACCCTATCCCAACTTCCAAGTCAACGACAAGGTGTGGTTGATACCAAGGAATATATGGACCAGACGACCATCAAGGAAATTGGACTACAAGAAATTAAGACCATTCAGGATCATCGAACGCATCGGACTAAGAGCATATAAGCTCGACCTCCCATGCTCGATGAATAACACTCATCCTACATTCCACATCAGTCTCCGTGAACCCTACCAAGACAATGGTTTTGCATCACAAAAGAAACTTCCTCCGCCGCCCATGTAGATTGTGAGCGAAGACGAATACAAACTTGCGAAAATCATTGACGCAAGACTGCACTGCAACAAACTCCAGTACCGAGCCAAGTGGGTCGGATACTCAGCAGAACACGATCAAGAGTGGTACCCGGCCCCTAATTTCAACAATGCTCAAGATGCCGTCCAACAATATCACCAAAACTACGCCGACAAGCTCAGAGTTCTGCCCGATGGAAGGCGGGGTTTGGATTAATGAAGAAGTCAACGACAAAGATTGGATCCAGCTCGTGGACCAACTGATCAGGAAAACGAAGGAGGCGGAAGACGAGAAAGCACACAAGTGTGTGTCATGGACACGGTGATACAACGACGGGTGCCCTACCCACTACACGGAGAAGATAGGAACATATTACTTTCCCAGAAAAAGAGACCGGACAACACCGGTGTCGCCTCCTTGGGGCAACAAGGACAAGATTTCGCGGACGAAATCTGCGGGGAGGGGGGCGAAAAAATACAAGAAAGGCAGCAGGGAACAGGACCCGGCACGGTCGCCGATCTCGTCGGCAACACAAGAGGATAGGGTGAAAAGCCTGCAGTGGGAGATGATCACGATCAGCCAACAAAAAACAACTGCAGATGTAGAGAGGGAACTCTACAAGGGCCAAGCTTCGATGTGGTAGCTGAAGGCAAGGGAATGGGAGAAAAAGAACTTCCCGCTGGCAAGAGCGGTGACGGCTCAACAGGTCAGGACAAGGTTGGCGGAATACAAAGTTGGGAAGACAGAATCCCAACTGAAGAGCAGGGATGGGAGGATCAGAAGGTTGGAAAACTGGGAGAAGGAAAGAAAGAGTTGGATGCGTCGGATAGGACGCAATATCCTGCAGATGGCAGGAACGGTGGAGGATGACGAGTTGCCAATGGCCTAAAGAGACTTAGGCCGTGGGGAGACTGGAGCTATTGTCACGGTCGCATGGCAGATAGTGGAAGGAGATGTTTGAGGCGCATGTGGAGGGAGATGTTTGCGGCAGTTTGGTTTACTTTCACGCACATGACCTATTAATAGGTCATATGGTTTATGCACATGACCAATGATGCGGTCATATGATGTCTTTCATGAGTCATGATTATGACTCATAGTTATTTGGATTTATAAGCGGGTTAAGTGAAGGACTATAAAAGGAGGCTGGTAGAGCCTGGTAGTTAGTTCTTCATGCAACCACCTATTATACTTTCTTACCTATACTATCAAGAATAGAATCTATTCTACCACTTCGAGAGTCCTACCACTATACGAGTTGATTATTAGCGTTCGACAGAAGAACATAGACAACAGTCTAAGAATAATAATCAAGGTCTTGGGAGGAAGAAGGAACGAAGTAACGGCAGGCTAAGAAAGAGAAGTATTGCACTATTACGAAGGAACTCACAGAGAGCTGTTGCCTGTCGCTGGATACAGATTGACAGCGGAGAATTGGTAGGATACCTAATATTATGTAATACAATTTCTATTTTGAAAGGAACAAGCAGACATAGGAAACTGCTGGCACAAGAATCATGTATGCACTCAATCGTGTAAAATCAGACTTATTTCTCACATATACCATCTTGTACCCAAAGGCCATAGAGGAACTTCAGAGTGAAATACGATCGCCAGAAGTGGCTACTTTGACAAAGTTTGAACGTGATATGATCAAGCCCATTGCCCACATTGAAGTAGAAAGACAAGCCCCCTGAGAAATGCAGTCCATCAAGTAGAAAGGCAGTATTGAGTTGTTTCTGACATATATGCACAACCACTATATCTGAGTACCAATGACAGGCCCGTTCAGGTGGGAGGAAGTGGACAGTGAACTTCCCAAACAAATCATCAGCCGACTATCAGCTGTTAAGAAAGATACAGATCGATAATGGAAACCGATGCTTAGAGCCGGTAGTTGATTTGAAGAAGGACTTGACATACAAGAAAAGTTGGCAAGAGACCAGGTACCAAAGCTGAAATTAGTTACCGAAGTCAAAAGAGAAGACCGACAGGACTCTAGACAAATGGGAAAAAGGAGTAAGAAACCTTTGGTCAAGAGAGTGGGAGCCCCACTATGAAAATAGAAATGAGGGGATGCGCTAGAAATGCTAAAACAGAAGTTAGGAGATGTGGCAAAAACAATGGATACAAATTTGACCAGGGTCAGACCAGCATAGTACAGATTATTGCAGATATTCACAGGTGGGAAAAAACATTAAACAAGTTGTCGAAAAAATCATACACCTACCAAATGTATTAGCAGATCTCTTTATATCAGGGGCAACTGTAAGTTCAAGACCAATGAAAATGTAAATTGATTGTGGAAGGTCGGCTATCGAAACTACAATATTAGCATGCCGGGTGAGTAAGGTCCATCAACCAGCCTCAGCGAATGCGATTTGGGAACTGGCGAAAGACAAAGAACTGACCTAGGTCTCTTCACCGGCACCAATGGCTGGGGCATTTGGGTAGTCAGTATCCTTATAGAGCGCAAATCGAAATTGAAACTGCCATTGGCAAGGTATGTTGGGTACCAACTACGATAGGAATCAGGTAGTCCATGTGCCACAACAGGAGTCAAATCTGGAAATGATCAAAGCAGTGCTAAGCAAGTCTCTCATGTCAAGATCAAAGCAAGTAGGCTCCAAGTGAAGGGACTCCATAACAGACATCAGAGCTTGAACATGAGGAATCAATATATGGAGTATCTTAACTGATAGAGAGGATAGCAAACATACTCACATCAGCTGGAGGCCAACATTAGGAACTTGCTTGAGTCACCTGGTGGCTGCCCACCACGCATGTACACGCAGGTTCTTATATCTGTGAAGTTGGGAAATAGCAATACAAGAGCTACCTAATAACAATACTGGAGAGAGCACAACCAATGTGGGCCGATCCACCTGCCACTTGAGTTCAAGTAGGATCATATTTGTATACTGTCTTGCAAGCTTGCCAGAGTGTGGGGTTGGAATGTACCACATTAGTGGGCAGGGACTGTCTGAGGTAGCTGGATGCATGAAATAAACTCCTAAGATAAAGGATCAGTGTCAGCAGGAATTCTGCACCAGGGGAGTAAAATGGCTAATAACCGCCTCAAATTCTGCTGTGAGCCTAGGTCTAGTGTGTGGAAGAAGGCATCTAGCCTGAGAATTGGTTGTATGTAATAGCATATTGGTGACAAATAGCGCAGCATATAGACCCAAATTGTTAGATCTAATTATTACTAGTTTGTCCTTGGAGACCTAAGCGGCCAAAAACATAAACCTGTTGGGCATTGTAACAAAGATCTTATTACTTGCACCCAACACTAATGATCGCTAACGGAAAAAACAGGTGAAAACTAATCCCCAGTGAGCAGAGGGAATTCGGTACTCTGAAACCCTAATAATGCAACTGCACTTCACAGATCGCTTACCTCCACATGCATGATAAGCTGTCCCTAGTAAATATTATATTAGACTCAGGATCCAATGTATTCCATATCAGTAAGGACCTAGTTGAAAAACTTTGGTGTTCCTATACTTGAATATGACAATACAGCTGACATCTTAGGCTCTGGTAGCTCATATGCAGCCTCCAGATCAAACTGTTTTATGCTACCTATAAAATTGAAAATGCTAAAGAACCAATACATGTCTGAAGTGTTGTATGAAGTGGCTAGCGTAGGCCACAGAGGAATAATAATTCCCTTTCATAGGTGGGGTCATAAGCAGCCAGTGTCACATAGAGAAAACGTAACCAATTTCACCTTTACAAGAAAGTGTCGGGAGAAATATGTAAAAGAGGTTGAAGAGATAGCAGATATGTTCGAATATGATGAATCCCTAGCTTGGAACTCAAATACTTATCACCTTAGACGAATATAAATCATTGAACAAACCGGAGAAGCTAAATCATTACTAAATGATTATATGTACTGCAAATCTCAGTTTAAACCACAGGCAGTGGAAAAGGTAGGACTAAGGGAAATATTGGACTATGAGATTAAATCAATCCAGGGATCAACACTCCCCTAAAAGCCAATTTCTCCTCTATCTGTAAAACAGCTCCCTGAGTTATCGGAATACTGTTAGGTATCCTACCTATCTTCCGATGTTCGTATATATCCGGCGACAGGCAACAGCTATTTGTTAGTGTGTTTGTAATAGTACGATACTTCTCTTCCTCAATGTATTGTTACTACGCTTTCTCTTTTTACCAAGACTTTGATTACTATTCTTAGAACGTTGTCTACGTTCCTCTGTTGAACCCTAATAATCAAATCGTATCATAGTAGAACTTCACGAAGTGGTAGAATAGATTCTATTCTTGATAGTATAGGTAAGAAAGTATAATAGGTGGTTGCGTGAAGAACTAACTACCAGGCTCTACTGGCCTCCTTTTATAGTCCTTCACTTAACTTGCTTATAAATTTTAACAACTATGAGTCATAACCGTGACTCATGAAAAACATCATATGACCGCATCATTGGTCATGTGTATAAACCACCTGACTTCTTAATAGGTCAGGTGCGTGAAAGTAAATCAAACTGCGCAGCCCCCTTGGCCTCGTGCGCTGCACCCGTGACCTCTTAATGGGTCATGTGCGTGAAACAACATATAATCCATAAACTCTCATGACGAATATCCTCATCATAGTGAAACATCTCCTTCCACTACCTGCCACAAACGTCTCCTTCCACTATCTGCCACGCGACCGTGACAATAGCTCCCCTCTCCCGCCGGCCTAAGTGCCTTTAGGCGATCGGGAACTAATCATCCTCCTCTGTTCCTGCCGTCTGCAGGATATTGCGTCCGATCCGACACCTCCAACTTCTGCTTTCTTTCTGAAGGTTTTTCCACTTTCGGATACTCGCATCCCTCCTCTTCAGTTGAGATTCTGTCTTCCCAACTTTGTATTCCGCCAAACTTTCCCTGACCTGTTGTGCCATCACCGCTCTTGCTACCTGCACGTTCTTTTTCTCCCATTTCCTTGCCTTCCGCTCCCACATCGAAGGCGGGCCTTTGTAGAGTCCCATCTTCATTTCTGCCCTTGATTTTTGTTCGCTGATCATGATCAGCTCCTCTTGGAGGCATTCCACCGTATCGTCTTGTATTTCCGGCGAGATCGGCGATGATGCTGGGTCCCGTTCCCCGCTGACTTTCTTGGACATTTTGGCCCCCCTCACTGTAGATTTTGTCCACGAAATCTTGTTCTTGTCACCCGGCGGAGGCGCCACCCATGGTGCCGGGTCTCTTTTTCTGGGAAAATAATTTGTCCCCATCTTTTCCGTGTAGTGGGTGGGGCATTCATCGTCGTAGCACTGTGTCTATGACAGACACTTGTGCGCTTTCACGTCTTCCGTCTCTTTCATTTTCATGAATGGCAGGTCCACGAGTTGGACCCAATCTTCTTTATTGTCTTCTTCCTTGATCCAAACCCCATCTTCCATTGGGCAGAAGTCTGGGCTTGTTGGGGTAGCTTTGGTGGAATTGTTGGACAGAATCTTGAGTATTGGTGAAGTTAGTGGCTGGATACCACTCTTGATCATGTTCCTCCGAGTAGCCTGTCCACTTGGCTCTGTACTGGAGTTTGTTGTAGTGTAGTCTTGAGTGGATGATTTTCGCAAGTTTGTATTCATTTTTGCCTTCAATCTCGTTGGGCGGCGGAGGGAGTTTCTTCTGTGATGTAAAGGCATTGTCTGGGTAGGATTCAAGGAGACTAAGGTGGAATCTGGGATGAGTGTTGTTCATCGCGTGTGTGAGGTCTAGTTTATATGCTCTTAGTCCGATGCATTCGATGATTCGGAAGGGTGCTAATTTCTTATAGTCCAGTTTTCTTGAGGGTCGGGTGGTCTGTATATTCCTTGGTATCAACTACACTTGGTCATTGACTTGGAGGTTGGGATTGGATTTTCACTGGCGATCCTTGTATTGCTTCTGTTTTTCTTCCTCGTGGCATATTTCTTCTCGTAATATGTCATACAACTGTGGCCTTCTTTTTTTCGCTTGATTGAGCGAGTATGTTGTATTTTGCCCGTTCGTATATTGGATCGTATCTATAGTTCATAAAGAAGTGTGTCCTTTTAGTCTCTTCTTGTTTCACGTTATTGTATGCGAACTCAGCAGTTGATAGGATGTTGGCCCAGTCATCCTGGTGATAATTGACATATGCCCGCAGGTATTGTTCCCATATGGTGTTTGCCCTTTCTGTTTGTCCATCTGTTTGCCGGTGAAATCCCATGCTGCATTTCCTTTTGATATGCCACTGTCTTGTGATCTCTTTCCAGATATCTGCCGTGAATAGTGATTCTCTGTCTGATATGATATCTTTTGGTAGTCTGTGGATTCTGAACACCTGATCTTTGAACAGGTGAAAGAATTGCTATATGTCCATGTCCGTCCTGCGCAGTATAAAGTGGGCCATTTTTGTCACACGATCGATAACGACCCATATTGCGTCATTACCTTTCGATTCCTGCAGTCCGATTATAAAATCCAAAGTAATTGATTGCCATGGTCTTTCAGCAGGTTCAATAGGTTTAAACAATCCATATGGCGCATGACGTATTCCCTTCGTCCTCTGGCATATCTCGCAGTTTTTGACATATCTCTTCAGATCCTCCCTGATCATTGGCCAGTAGTATGATCTTCTGATAAGTTCCGTAGTTTTGGCTGTTCCGCCGTGCCCCGCTTGTGGTTGATTGTGGTTTCTCCTTATTTTTTCTGTTCGAAGAGGTTCATCATCAGGGATTCTTATCTTCTTTTCTTACCGTAGGTATCGTTCTTTTTCGGCATATTGTCCAAGTGCTATCCCCGTCATTTCCTTTTGCTTTTCGTTTAAAGCTTTCCTGCTTGCTTGTATTTCTGTATCTTTTTCCATTGTGCTTCGTATCCATTCTGTGTGGTCATCATTGGATAATGTTGCTGTTTCCATCTCATTGATGGATTTGTTCTCTCCGCCTTCTTTCTTATCTTTGTAGTATCTTTCCCTTGACAAGTGAATCCTCTTTGTCTGTTTGCTCCTCTCATCTTCATTGGTCGGTAAGTCTTCTTCTCTTCTAGTAAGGGCGTCAGGTTGTCCTCCTTGTTTTCCAGGTTGGTACTCAATCTTGATGTGATATTGAGATAGTTTTTCGCTCCATCTTGTTTGTCGTTGATTGAGTTCTTTGGTGGTGGTAAAGGCGAGGAGGTTCTTGTGGTCAGTTACCACCCTAATATTGTGCTCGTTTCCCAGTGCATATTTTCTCCATGCCTTCAGTCCTGGAACTATAGCCAACAGTTCTTTATCATGGATGTAATAGTTGCACTCGGCTTTGGTCATCGTCTTGGATCAGAATACCGCCGGGCGCCATAGTTTGTCGTCGCCTAATTGCGATAAAATTCCCAACAGATGTAATTCGCGTCATCCGTTTCGATCATGATTGGGAATTTCGGATCGAAGTGTCGCAGTATCAGTGTTGTGGTGAGCTTGTTCCTTAATTCATCGAATGCTCTTTGTTGCCTGCTCGTCCAGTTCCATTTGGTATCCTTTTTCGTTGTTTCCTATGGTGGTTTCACCACACTGCTGAATCCTTCAATAAATCGGCGATAAAAGTTGCAAAAGCCTCAGAAGCTTGGTACTCCTTTTACGTTTTTCGCTGGTTTCCATTCGTCGATCGCTGCTGTCTTGATCGGGTCAGTTCGTATTCCATCAGGGTTGATAATAAACTCCAAATATGCAGTTTCATGTGGATGGAATTCACATTTCGTTGGTTTTAGCTTGATCTTTGCCTCCCTTAGGGCCTGCATAACCTTTCGGATATCCTTTCGGTGTTGTTCCATTGTCTTTGAATAGATGAGGATATCGTCTAAGTAGACGATACAGCATGTATCTAAGAACCTGCTGAGTTTGGTATTGATCCATCTTGGCAACGTTGCCGGTGCATTGGACAGCCCTAATGGCATCACCAGGTACTCATATAGACCGTTTCTGGTTCGCAATCCCGTTTTCCATTCGTCTCCTTTGAATATTCCGATGTTGTGGTAGGCATCTTTCATGTCTAATTTCGTGTAGTATTGGGCCTTCCCCAATCTATCCAATGATTCGTCGATTAGCGGCTGTGGATATCGGTCTTGCTTGGTGACTGCGTTCAGTCCTGGAAAATCCAAGCATGATCTGCTCTTTCTGCTTCTTTTTTTTTTTGAAGAATAATATTGGTGTCCCTGCTGCTGACGAGGGTGGCTATATCCATCCTCTTTCCAAGTTCTGCGCGAGGTAATCTCATAGAGCCTTCCACTCTTCTTCACACAAGGAGTAAAGTTTCATGAACGGTGCTCTGCCCACTAGGTCGATTCTGTGGTCTTCCTCTCTGTGCTCTGGCAACTCCATCCTTTCTCCTTCTTCAAACATGTCTAAGAAGTCGTGGTATTCGCTTGGTACCAGCTGTCTTAGAGTTGCTTTCTTTTTTGTTGCTTCTTGTTGTACAGCTAATCTGGTACTAATCGTCGAGGTCGCGGCCAATGTCGCTTTTCTTTCTTCTTGGCCCCATTTGAGAACCCAGGTTTGTTCTCCTTTCCGATATAGTTTTCCGAAGGTCTTGGCTGATATAAAGTTGATATCAAAGCATCGTTCCTCGAGTCTTTCGAGCATGTTTGTTCCGGTGCTTCCAAATCATTGATCTTGTCTTGCTATTGTGTCGAGTCCCTCTACCTCTCGCAGTCCGCGATTGTCGATTTTTTCGACAATCAATTGCGTGATCCGATCCCCTTTCTTGACTACGCAGTCTTCTTCTTTCAAGTTTATCAATAGACCCTTGATTTCTCCACGATAGTCTGTGTCTATCACCCCCGCTCCTGTGGTTAGGCCATGCCCAGTAGCTAATCCACTTCATGTGGCAATTTGTCCATAGGTGCCATCCGGTAGTCCGACTGATATTCCTGTCCTTGTCATCCCTTGCCCTTTGGCCGCGATGCTTTCTTCTTGGATGCTGTACAGATCATGTCCAGCTGCTCCCTTCGACCCCTTGGTCGGGACCTCTCATTCGGAATCCAGGCGCTGGATCTGAGCATCTGCTTCTTCACCTCTTATCTCCGTAATTCGACTGTACTTGTTTTCCCATAGCGCCAGTCTGGTAGGAACTGCATTGATCCTTGCTGATTCATTTAGGCATACCTGGATACACCTCTCGCTTCCGAATTCGATCTGTCTTTTTTCCCAATCGATGCCGGGTTGTGTTTCCTTAACCATGGTATTCCAAGGATAGCTGTATGTTTGACCATATTTGCTACTTGTAATACTATCGTTTCCCGCTGAGATCCTGTTTCCATTGCTATTTCTGCAATGTGGGTAATGGGGCCCGGCTTGCTCTTTGCCCCATTAATTACAAAGATGTTTCTTAGTTTGTCGATTTTCGTGACGGGTAGCCAGTGGGTATTAAAGCATTCTCGGGCCATAAAATCCTCCCTGGCTCCCGAATCGACCCTTGCCTTGGGTTCGGTAATTCCCTTTTTTGTGAGTATTTTCATTTTCATCATCAGTTGATCCGATTCGTCATCGCTCTTATCCGTTGTGTTAATTTGTCACTTGTAGTCCATTGCCGTCAATATTTGTATAATTTCAGTGGGTTTTTTGTGCTGGTAGTTTCTCTGACCACTCGTTACTGGGGACTTCTGTCATTTAAAGCCTCTTCTATCTTTTCTGACTCCTGGCTTCGTATCTCCCCAATCTTGGCATTCTTGTCTGGGCACTTGACAGCCCGGTGTCCCGCCTTTCTGCAGCGAAAGCATAAATTGGGGTCCTTGCATTTCCGAAACTCCTCCGGTGTTATCCTTGGGAGGTTGGGCCATATTGGTCTCCAAGATTGTCTAAACCTCTGTCCCGGTCTCTGGAATCGTTGGGTTGACCCTCCTATTGGGTCGAGGTCCATTGCTTCTCCTCCTTGATTGGTCGTTAGGGCGCGTGGTGGTCCATTCTGCTGTCGGGCTGGTCTTTCCCGATTGCTCTGTCCTTGGTTCTTCCTATTCTCGTGCTCTGCGAACTACAGGGCTAGTTCTTCGGTCGTGTCGAATACCTAAGCCAAGTTGGTCCATGCTTCGCGTAGTTCTTCGTAGATCACTCTCAATAGTTGTCGCTGTAAGGTGCGTGTATAGTGTTTGGCATCTGGGGCTAACAGTTGTATGTTGTGCCAGAATTTGATAACCGTATTTTTCCCTTGTACCAGCTTCTCAACCTGGTTCCTCGCTCCGTGTCATTTGTCCTTATCCGCGAACTGAGCTCTGAGGTCTCTTGCGAAATCTTCCCATTCGTGCCATTCCTTCGCGCTGGTCCCTTCCACTATTGGAGTGATCCACTTCTCCGCTGTTCCCCTGAGCAGAGTTGTTGCGACTCTGATTTTCTTGTTGCCCGGTTTGCTCGTCCATTCTTTGGCTTTCTAGTACAGTTTAAGCTGTACCAGAAATACTCTGAGTCAGGTTGGTTCTCCAGCCAAGATGTTGGAGTTACTTGATTTAAGTCTTTCCTACGTTCGCGCAGGTCTGCGTCCTGCTACCATGTATTCCAATTGTTCTCCCGTCATGCTCAACATGTTCAATGGTCCTGGTGGGGCTGGGGTCGACCCCGTCCCTTCTCCTGCTTGTTCTACTTCCATGTCGCTGTTGGGTGTCACAGTTGAGACTCAACCAAATGTTAGGTGTCCTAGCTATCTTCCGATGTTTGTATGTATCCTGCAACAGGCAACAGCTCTTTATTAGGCTCTTTGTAATAGTGCGATACTTCTCTTCCTCCACGTGTCGTTACTTTGTTTTCTCTTTTTACCAAGACTTTGATTATTATTCTTAGACCGTTGCCTACGTTCCTCTGTTGAACGCTAATAATCAAATCGTATCATTGTAGAACTTCGCGAAGTGGTAGCATAGAATCTATTCTTGCTAGTATAGGTAAGAAAGTATAATCGGTGGTTGCGTGAAGAACTAACTACCAGGCTCTACTGGCCTTCTTTTATAGTCCTTCACTTAACCCGCTTATAAATCAAAACAACTATGAGTCATAACCGTGACTCATGAAAAACATCATATGACCACATCATTGGTCATGTGCATAAACCACCTAACCTCTTAATAGATCAGGTGCATGAAAGTAAATCAAACTGCGCAGCCCCCTTGGCCTCGTGCGCTGCCCCCATAACCTGTTAATAGGTCATGTACGTGAAACAACATATAATCCATAAACCCTCATGACGAATATCCTCATCATGGTGAAACATGTCCTTCCACTACCTGCCACAAACGTCTCCTTCCACTATCTGCCACGTGACCGTGACAAATACTTAGAAACTATGAGGTAATGAGAACAAATTAACACAAATTTATCACTTGAAGGAGCACCTATACTATTCATACCCAAGCAGAATACCAGACTGTCCCAGGTTGTCGATTACCAAAATCTATGTAGGATTACAATCCTCGACAAATATTGCCTCCCCGTAATGTCCAAGATTGAGACCTTGTAGCCGGTACCAAGTTCTTCTTCAAGTTCGACTTGAAAGCTGGCTACCACTTGGTACTGTTCCAGGAAGAAGATGTACGGAAAACCAGATTGAGGACAAGATACAGACACTGCAAATATATAGTCTTGCCAGTTCACTTGGTCAATGCTCCCATGACTTTACAAAATATTATGAACCAAGTAACGAAAGAATGAGGGGATGTAGAAGTCGTATGTTACCTGGACAACATTGTTATGTAGTCAAATGATAAAAAGGAACATGTTCAAGTAGTTCAAAAGGTCTTATGTTGTGCACCAAACTCACGATTAGCCGTAATGTTAAAGAACTGAACCTGCTATACCAAAGAAGTAGAATTCCTAGGATATATCATGGTGGCTCAGGGAGTGTCAATGAGCACGTGAAAGTTGGAATCTAAAATGGTTTAGAAAACTCTCACATTGTTAAGGGAAGTGCAAGTCTTTATTGGATTCACTATCTTCTACTACCAATTTATTAAAAATGATTCTGCCATTGGCAAGCGGGTAACTGAGATATTGCAAGAAAATTCACATAATTTGAAGTACAGAGCAGAGCAGAATAGGGCATTTGAAGAGATAAAACACCACTTCGCAACTTCATCCATACTACAACAGATCTTCTCTGAAAGAGAAACAGTGGTGGCAACTGATTGTCGTGATTTTCCACTCACTTGCCTACTTCTTTTATACTTCGAGAAAAAACAACATCCGGTAGCATTGAATTTCAGAAAATTGAATACAGGAGAACTGCTAGGCAGACGGCTAACTCTTGTACAACTATCAGATGTTGGCTAAAATGTTTTTTGAAGAATCTATCAGAACAGGCTTGTCACGATAAAATAGTTAAAGGCAAATATTACAGTATAAACAAGATTATACTGATAATATCTCTTCTCAGTTGCTGGATGATGTCTGTAAAGTATGGGAAGCACATAGGTATTTATATGCTATGTGTGAGTATTTACGAACTTCATTTAACTGCTATGTCGACGGAGTACTATTCTGGGTTTAATATGCAAATGTCCAGAATCTTATCCGGGCGAACAATGCTAGATCCGAAAACTTCTCGCATCTGTTTACAGTTACGGAATTGTATTCCCGCATGTAAGTGACAGCTCTATTTGTCATACCAATCAGCGGTCTTCAACTTGTATGTCAACATAGATTGTTACCTTACTTTGGTTGTTTTGACTATCGTTCCTGTAGTCTCTTCAGTCACAAAGTGATCAGTTCTATACCAGGCCTCTTAGTGAGAATTGCAAGTCCTAGTCTTATGTATTAACGTCTTAAGGGTCTCCAGATTATATAGGTCTTGCTGTCTGAGCGAGCTCCCACTTGGTCTACCTGTCTCCATAGAGGGGTCCTATTACTACAACTAACCAATATACAACTGATCTTAGAAGAGTATGGGATCATTCAGTGTGTACTCTATAGCTTTGACTACTGTGACAACACCTTGTAGTATTTTGCCAAAAACAGTTTGCCATCTTTTACCTGTGATTCAGGAAGCCTACCTCTAAATGCTATTATCTCCATGCAGTGTGGCCTAGACCCTTGCGCTCCACTTCTGAGATGTCTTTAAAGGACCCCTCTCGTATACCCTACAACCAGCATGTGGCCGGACAAGGGGCAGCCATGTATGTGGTCTTATGATGCGGGCTTCATTGTTGTAGCATTTTAGTTATGGAATGCAACCCTCTAAATCTCAGCAATGATATATAGGATCCCATAAAAGGGCTGGAGCGTGGTGTTGGCTTCGATAAATTGAGAACCAGTATGCAGTTACCCTACCACAAGGTCTATTGACTTTCGTGTCTCAGATTCCCATATGTCTAATATGAGCTCCCTCCTACCAGGTTTCACCTTGAATGCCTTTATAACTTCTTAGAATTTATCTAAATACATTTTAAGACAAGGTGTAGTTAAGATAAAAAACCTTTGGCATTTACTTTGCCACGGTAGGAAAACCTTTTCCTGACTATCTTGCTACTGCCCTTCCCAGCATGTCTGGATTTTCGTTACTAAAGTTTTCACCAACTTCCTCTGAACTTTCCATACCCGTAGCTAGCTCCCATGTATTCACGTCATGTGAACACCCTTGCCATTTGACAACGTACAACCGTTCTCGCTTTTCTTAATCCCAGTCCAGTACCCATTTTTTGTAAGAACGTATCTTGCTTCTTAGTACTTGTTTCAAGCACGCATTGCAGATCTCTGTCAATGTCGTCAGGTTCCCTAAGGAGTGGCTGATGATTGTCATTAACTGATTCGCGACAGGGTTCCAGTAATGCAGCATGGAATACCAGTTTCATGTTCCATCAGCCAGAGATGTTGTGCTTGAAAGATAAGGATCCTCATTTTTCCAAGATTTGGCAGGGACCGCAAAGCTACTGGGTATAGAGTTTTTGATTTGCACCAGCTGCACATGTTTTTTTGCGTTTAATATGACTTCGTCCCTGATCTTGAAACCTTGCTATTGTCCAGCTTTCCAGTCTTTGTATTTTTACATTCCATATCTTGTCTTTTCGAGTTACCCTCTCCCTTTTTCATGTATTGTCTTAATCCAGTTTGTGTGAAGCATTTGTCATAGATTTTGAGCTTGGCATTCTTTCATCAGCTCTGTCTGTGCATGGAATCTATAGTTGGCATAAAATGTTGATATTGCTAGAGTGTTGGTAGTGGAGTCATAGTATGCATGTTCAGCTGGTAGTAGTAGCTGATACCAATCATCCTGATCATAGTTGACAAAGCTTCGCAGGTATCCTGGCAGCACTTGATTGGTACATTCCATTGGTCCATCACTTTGAAAGTGGTGTGTTGTTCACCGTCTTCGCTTAATTTCCCGCAGTTTGTACGGGAATTCCCAGAATCCTCCGGCGAACTTTGAGTCAATATCTATCACAATTTTCCTAGCCAGACCGTGTAACCTCCAGACTTCATTCAGGAATGTGTTTGAAACGCCTTTAGTTGTAGCAAACGTCAGTAGTCTCATGCAATGTGCCATTTTAGTGAATCGATCAACTACTACTATTTTCTGAGTGCATCCTTGCGGCTCCACTTGTTGCGTGATAAAGTGCACGGAGATAGACATCCATACTTCACAGGATTTTTGCTGTGCTTGCAATAATCTATACTTAGCCTGTCTCGGAGATTTATTGTGCTGGCATTCATCACATGATCCTATGTAGTTGTTAACCCATTCTGCTACTCCTTTACAATAGAAGTCTCACGTAACGATTTCCCTGGCTTTCTCTTGTTCCAAATATTCAGCAACCTTTGCATTATGACATCATTTAGCGATCTTGGTATACAGTGCTTGACCATTCGGCACAAATAATCTATGCTTATAATGTAGTAGATTATTGGTCCAAGTCTAATCCTGAGTGAAATCTTTCACTTCACCTGGAATCCGGGCGCGCTCTTCTCCCCTTTACCTCCAAGCTGGATCCATCTCCCCAGCTGCCTGTGTCCTGTGCGAAAAAGTCCAGTTTGAACTGCTTTATACCTTTTTGTCGGATCATAGCGTTTGACATTTGAACCTTTTGCCGTACTTCCCAATTTTTATACCTGTGTTTGATATCTTCAGCTGATGCTTGCAGGTAACTGATACAATGTTCTGGTTCTCTGATAGTCAAGGATCTTATCACTAGATTACAGCTTCCAAATGCTGTAATTCTGTGTTCTATTTCTGTCAACTCATATACTTCTGTAATGTCCGTGGTATTGATATTTTCTGCTACCAGTTGGGCTACGCTATTACCCATTCTAATCTGATAATCTATATCTTTATGATTGAATAGTATAACCTGGTGTTCACTGGTATTATCAGCAGCGATTTCTATACCTTTGCTGGAGTTTCTACTTCGAACTGCCAGCCAGCTTCTGCTGAACATTCTTCCCTAAGTCCTTTCAGGTACCTCTACGACTATCCCCATTCCTATTAGTACTGGTCTATATTTCCGTACAATCTCATCCCCTATAGTGTACAGATCATATCCTGATACCATTCTTGAGCCCTTTGTTGGCAAGTATACCCGGTTGCTCAATCTCTTAATCATGTAGAGTGGTTACCTTCCACATCTATGGGGTTCGAAATCTAAGTCTTTCTCTATATTCCACTCTTCTCCTTCGTTACCTGTCCTCCTCGCAACTAGTGATATCAAGAAATATTCTGATTTCAAAATTTACCATTCACGATACTCTGCTTCATCGTCAGGATTGTACTCATGCTACCTAGTTAATGCATCAAGCTTACCGCCCTTTGTGCCTTGATAGTATAAAATATGAAAATTCTATTCCCCTAACTTCTGTGTCTATCAAATTTGATAGCCACTTGCCACTTTTGCAAAATATAAGGAACTATTTTAGCTTTTGATGAGCGGCAAAGCCTGTAAGTAGTTTTTCTATTCGGACCAAGTAGTGTCCACATTCTTTGCATGCTTTACAGATTGCGAGAAGCTCCTTGTTGATAATTTCGTACTTGTACTCTGTTTTGAGCAACTTTCACGAATAGGATGCTACTGGGTGTGGCTTTTTGTCAAAGGATTGAGAAAGCATGAAACCATGTACAAAATCGGTAGTGCCTATTTCTATGACTGTGTCTCTTTCTGGAAACAAGTGTTGGAGTTTGGGGGATGTGGTAAATCGGTGCTTTAGTTGTTCAAAAGCTGCAGTCTTCTCAACTCCCCATTTGTAATTATTTGGATTTTCTTATAATGTATCGGTTATTGGCTTCAAATATCCATGCTGTTCTTAGTGAACCGTAGGCAGAAGTTTGCCAATCCAATGAAGACTTGCATATATTTAACCGACTTAAGTAGTTTTCAAACCAACATGTATTTAAAGTTGTGTGTGCTCCAGGATATCAGATCAACCGCCACTATGGAGCCTAAGAACTCTACTTGATTGGCATCGAAGGTTGACTTTGTAAACCCCTTTTGACAGCTTCGCTGTGTCATGTTTTATCCTTTGAATATATAAGGATGTTGTCAAGGTAATACACGACTCTCACATTCTAGTATTCTTGAAGTACTTAGTTCTCCCTATTTTGGAACGTTGTGGTGGCATTTGCCAATCCCAATAGTAAAGACTAATATTCATAGGAACCATACCCCGCCGGGAAAGTTGTCCTCCACTCACCGCCTTACTTAATCCTAATGAAGTGGCAGCTACTGGTAAGGTCTAACATGGTGAAGATCTTGGGGCTGGCTCCTTGGTCTCAAAGTTCGGACATTAATAAAAGGGGTTATTTGTTGTGGCTGGTAATCTTATGCAGATTTTGGTAATCCTCCACTAGGCGCAGTCTGTCAGCAGGCTTTAGTAAGAACAATAGAGGTGCTCCTGCTGGTCCTTGAGTGCACGGTATCTTTCCTTTTTCAATCATGGTTTCCTAGTATTTCCATTAACCCGTCAGCTGATCTGCGGATAGCGGATATAGCAGTCCTGAGCTGGGAGTCAATCCTCGAACCAATTCAACTTCCCAGTTCAACGTTGGTCTTACCTCTAGTTTTTCTGCTGCGTGGCCTTCCAACAATTGTTTACAATCTTAGTATTACTTTGGTAATGATTCTAGTTCCACCATCATTACGATAGTGCCTATCCCTTAAATGCAATAAGCATTCTGATCCCCAGAGACAGATGCATCATATTCAGACCTATCCACTATCTCGTCGCCTTCTACCACACCGTTCTTGCAAATCTTTTGCAGTGAATGTCCCATTTTCTACACCATCTGTATGGGACACTAGGAGTTCATGATACCACCAACAAAGCAGAATTATCATTCTATAACGGCCCACTCTAGCCACGTCACACTAAACTTGCCGAATATATCCGTTCTTGCCTTTTTCCAATTTTATAAGTACGGTATAAGACTTCTCTCGTGAGGCTGCTGATGATCCGTCAATGGCTGAGATATCAATTGACTTGTTGTGTTCAACTATAGGACAGTGAAGGTATTCAACTAAGTCCAGATTGATAAGGAATATGTTGCATCCCAAAGTCTAACAATACTTTAACTGGAGAGCACTCCTTGTATATATGGAGTTAAGCGATCCCCTCTGTGCAGTTGCATTGTATTAGTTTTGCAGCATTTAATTCCTTGCATTTAGCACAGATTAGTTTTACCTGGTTCCCACGTTTATGCATTATTGATATTGTATGTAGTTAACAAGAGGTCTTTTACTACACCCATGTAGTTTCAACCAAAGTGGTTTCCTCTGACAAACTTGGAATTTATTATCTCTAACAATCTGTATCTGCATACCAAGTACTTTTTTAGGATGTGCAATTGCGCATGACCAGTTTATAGACTAGATACCTTCTCTCAACAAGTGAGACCTAGGCTTAAAGCAGATTTGGGCACAGTTATTCTCTATTTCACTCACTGGGTATGAGGTTCCCATTTTCACAGATCCTTTCTCTCATAGTTTCTCCTATCTCCCCCGCTACCACCGATGGGCCTTGCGCACGAAAGTGGTACATCTCTGCCCAATACTCTGGCCAGGTAGAAAGACAGTATATACATCTAATATAAGTAAGACTCATGTGGTAGGTTGAACGGCCTGCATTAGTTGTCCTCCTATCTGTATCATGGTCAGGCAAATCCTGACTTACTATGTCTTTCTTCTGTGGTATAGTTACTTGCTTGCACATGAGTTGCTAGTGACTAATTGGTGACTAGAGGAACTTCGTACTGTTGGCTCTCAGCTTGTGTGGGCATGTCAACCATCCTCGCTTTCGGTCCCAACTCTTCATATATCAATTCTTGTATTTGTACTCACAAGTACCTGGTAAGGTCCCTCAACTTGGAGCCTGCTTGCTTTTATCATAAAAGGAGAGACTGGCTTTATGCCCCTTTAATCGTTGAGAATTTTGACTCCCATAGTTGCACAGGGACTACACAATTCCCATCATAGTCAGTACCCAATATGTTCCAGCTAAAGGGCATTGCAGTTTTGTTTCCAGTTTCATATGGACACTGACTAGACAAAAAATCGTCTCTGTTGGTGCCTATGAGCTGACCTGCAGCAGTTCTTTATCATCCACAAGTTCCCCAATACTATTTGTTCGTGCTGGTTGCTGGCCTGTAGTAACTTTGTGTACTACTTATGCCTTTTTAATAGCTGATCTTGCATGGCGAATTCCTATCTTTATTGGCCTTTAATTAACTGTTGCAACCGATAACTGTGCACATCCCAAACATGCCTGCCCATGGGTCATTTTCGTTCCGCGATGTGCACGATCATTGTCTGACCTCCACATGTCTATCAGACTTCGTGGGATACCAGTATGAGCTTAGATGAAGTTGGTGTGGAACGTTTTCACCGCAACTGTGAACTTCTTTTACGGTCTTCCTAACTTGTCTTCCTGCTTTCGCTTTAGTTGTGGGGCTCCACCTCCATTGCCTCTCGGTTTATTACTTATTTATTTCTTTGGTTCCGTGTGCCAACACCCCTCTCTGTTGACCTCCGATACTAATTTTGGCTTGGGTGGTTGGTCTCTTGCAAGCTTCTCTCTAGCCAGAAGCGCTTTCTCTGATCAACCAAACTCTATTAGCCTCTCTTCTCATTCTGGATCCGTGTCGTATTTAATTACTGATAACCTGCTAATAGTTTGTTTTCAAAGTTTGTTTTCGACTTCGTTGCTCTCGGACTCTTCCGTCACTTATGCTCTGATGTGTGTATTGTCCCTGTGTTTAGTGGATGCCAAACTCAAGTATTCAACTGAGAGAAGTTGGCCAAATCTTCGACCAGTAGGGCTGTCCAGCAAGATTCATTCTCAATAAACTAACTAATGTACAGATTTAGAATTTAGAATAACACCTTTTTTTATATTGATAGAATCTCTTCTCTGTTGCTTGATGATCCCTTATCAGCCAGGATTGATTATCTTTTATCATACTCCATACATTGAAGTATATAAATTATAATAATAACTTTGACCTCAGGGGGAGTTAAACATGTGACCTTGTAAATGGATACAAAAGTTATATCAACACAGCTACACTATATGGTGTTATTATGTGGACTTCATTGATTGTGACATCATAGTTACAGGACGCAACTTTCAAACTCTCGCCAATGACATGCGGGCTCCATAAGTTGGCGTGAGCAAAAGTGGTAACTTTTTAGTCAATTGTGGGTCTGTGCGCAGTTACCCTACCGTTGGTCTCTGCACTTGTCTCAGATTTCCATATGCCTAACATTAGCTTCCTCCTGCCACGCTTCCCCTCGCATGCTATTATAACCTTTTATAACTTTTCTAACTACATTGTATAACTCAGTGGGGTCTCGATAAAAATACTTCCATGTTTACCTAGCCCAAGTAGGAAACCCTTTCCCTCACCATCTTACTTCTGCCATTCCTAGCATGTCTGGATTTTCATTACAAAGATTTTCGACAATTTCCTCTACATTTTCCACCCTGGTGTCTGGCTCCTATGTGTTCTCATCTTCTGAACAGTCTGTGCATTTGATGAAGTACCACAATTCCTACTTCTCTTGATAGTGGCCAGGTACTCATTTCCGGTAAGAGTGAATCTCGTATCTTACGACGTTTTTTCGCCTCCTACTTTAGATCGCCATCAATGTCCTCCAGTTCTCCTAAGGTTACTGGCTATCACTATGACCTGATTCACGATGGGGTTCTAATAATGCAATACGGAACACATGATGAATGTTCTATCGATCGGATATATTGAGCTTGAATGCTCTTGCTCCTGGTATTTCTAAGATTTGAAAAGGACACTATAGCTTCAGGCTTACCTTCTTGGATGTCTGTTAGGTAGGCATGACTTTTGTATTCACCATTACGGTCTCTTTGATCTCGAAGTCTGGCTAATGTCTAGCTTTCGGGTCGTAGTATTTTGTCCTTCCTCCTCTTGTCTTTTCTAGTGACCCTTGTACTTGTTCATATCTTGTCTTAATCCAGTTCACGTAGAGTATTGCTCCAGCATTTTGAGCTTCATGCTCGTTCATCTACTTTGTCTGTGGATGGAATCCATACTTCATATTGAATGTTCACATCCTATGAGGATTGATTGCAGAGTTGTTATAGGCATGTTCTACTAGTAGTAGTAGCCAATACTAGTCAACCTAACTATGGTTGACAAAACTTTGCGTGTATCGCTCCAGGACTTGGTTGGTACATTCTGTCTATCCATCAGTTTGCGGATGGTATACTATTCATATTATTCACTTAATTTCTAGCACCTTGTAAAGGTATTCCCAGAATTCGCCTGTGAACTTTGAGTACATATCAGCGACAATTTGGCTAGGTTGCCCATACAGCCTCTATACCTCTTAATGGAATGCGTTTGTGATATATTTGACTGTTGCCGATATCTCTAGTTGGATAAAATGTGCCATCTTTGTGAATCTGTCTGTTACTACCATTATCTGAGTGAATCCTGGTGACTCCAGTAGTTGTGTAATAATGTCCACTAAGATAGACACCCACGCTGCACAGGGTATTTGTAATGGTTGCAATAATATGTACTTGGCATATGTAGGCTATTTATTAAGTTAGCAATCTTCGCAGAATCGCACGTAATCATAGACCCATTCGATAAGTCCTTTTACGTAGAAGTCCTATATAATAATCTTTAAGGTTTTTTCTTGTTGCAAATGTCCTACAACTTTTGCGTTGAGACCTCCTTCTGCATTCTTAGTCTATATACCTGACTATTGGGTATGAATTGTCTTTGCTTATAATATAGTGGATCATCGGTTGAGCTCTAATCCTTAAAAAAATCTTTTCCTTTCTCTCTTAGCCTAGTGAACCCTTCCCTTTATTGCATCCGCGCCACATCTGTCACGATAGCTGCCGGTGTCGCGATTAAGAATTCAGGATTAAACTGCTTCCCACCCTTTGGTCAGATAATAGCATTTAACATTAGAACTTTCTCCGATACTACAGAAATATCATACTATTATTTCTTGTCTTTAGCTGCTACCTGTCTGTTACTAATGCTAGGTGCCAGTTCTTTAATGATCTAGGATCTTTTCGCCAGGTCTGTGCTACGAAATCCCGCAGTTCTGCCTTCTGTGTCATCCAAGTTATTTACTTCTATCATGTCAGAAGTATTGAATTTTTTTACAACCAGTTGGACTATGCAATCTGCAATTCATATTTAGCAGTCAATCTCTATAAGGGTGAAAAGTACGACCTTGAGTTCACCTGTGTTAATGGCATCGATTAACCCAGCTCCACTTGAGATTCCACTTCGCACTACTAATCTACTTCTCGGAGTAACTCTTCCCTTAGTTCCTTCCAGTAGCCCCACGGCTATCCCTATCTTTATTAATGTTAGTTTATATTTCGCGACAGTGTCATTCCCTATAGCCTACAAGTTATGCTCTGCCGCCAATCTGGAGCCCTTCATTGACAACTATGCTATTTGGCTTAATCTCTTGACCCTAATAACTGTTTCCTTTCCTCCTCTTCAAGGTTTCCAATCCAAATCCATGTCTGTATCCCAGACTTCTCCTTCATCTCCTACCCTGGCTACTCGTGATAACAAGAAACCTTCCAGTTTGAAAGTCTTCTAGTTGCGATACATAGCTCGCTCCTCTGGATGGGACTCTGGCCACCTGCTTAATATATCAAGGTTGCTGCCCTTCAACCCTAATCATTATACAATACAAAAATTGTCTTCCATTAACTTCTGTGCCCCGAGAATGTGACGCCCACTCCAGACATTCCAGTTGTGGAAGTATTGTAGGTTTTGATGGTCCATTTTCAGGGTTGTGTGGCAGATAGTGGAATGAGACTTTTGTGGCGGGTAGTGGAAGGAGATGTTTTTGGAAGGAGACGTTTCGCTGTGACGAAGATATTCGTTTTGAGATTCTATTTGATTTACTTTCACGCACACGACGTCTTAAGAGGTCAAGGGGGCAATGTACGAGGCCAATGGGGCTGCGCAGTTAATTTATTTTCACGCACATGACCTATTACGAGGTCATGGAGGCAGTGCGCGAGGCCAAGGGGGCTACGCAGTTTGATTTACTTTCACGCACCTGACCTATTAAGAGGTCAGGTGGTTTATGCACATGACCAATAATGCAGTCATATGATGTTTTTCATGAGTCACGGTTATGACTCATAGTTGTTTTGATTTATAAGCAGCTTAAGTGAAGGACTATAAAAGGAGGACAGTAGAGCCTGGTAGTTAGTTCTTCACGCAACCACCTATTATACTTTCTTACCTATACTATCAAGAATAGATTCTATTCTACCACTTTGCGAGTTCTACCACAATACCACTTGACTTTTAGAGTTCAAAAAGGGAATGTAGACAACGGTCAAAGAATAATAAGCCAGGTCTTGGGAAGAAGCTGGGATGAAGTAATGGCGCACTAAGGAAGAGTAGTATCGCAATATTATAAAGAGACTAACAGACAACTGTTGCCTGTCGCAGAACCCGTATTGACATCAGGGAGTAGGTAGGATACCTAACATATGGCTGCGTCTCAAAAGCGACATCCAACAGCAACATGGAGGCAGAACAGGCCGGAGAAGGGACAGGGACGACACCAGCGCCACCAGCACCATTGAATGTGCTGAGAGTGATAGGAGAACAACTGGAATACATGGTAGAAGGAGTCAGACCAGCACAGATGGCGGAAGGACTCAAATTGAGTAATCGCGACGTCTTCGACAGAGAACCGACCAGACTCCGAGGATTCCTGGTACAGCTAAAACTGTACTATGAAGCCAAAGATTAGACGAGGGAACAAGGCGACAAGAAGATCTGATTCGCAAAAGCTTTGCTCATGGGAATAGCAGAGAAATAGAATACTCCAATCGTGGAAGGGACAACCCCTAAGGAGTGGCACGAATGGCAAGAGTTCGCAAGAGACCTTAGGGCTCAGTTCAAGGATAAAGATAAACTGCAGGGAGCAAGGAACCAGATCAAGAAAATGTTTCAAGGAAAGAATTTGGTTATCGAATTCTGGCACAATATTCAACTGCTAGCCCCAGACGCAGAATACGACGCGCACACCCTTCGGCGACAGCTTTTAAGGGGAGTCCACGAAGAGCAGCACGAAGCATGGACCAACTTGGACCAAGTATTTAAAACGACTGGAGAACTAGCTCAGTAGTTCACGGAGCTTGAGAACACGAAGAACCAAGGAAGAAGCAAACGGGAGAGATTGGCCCGACAACAGAATGGATCACTGAAGGCCCTAATGACCAATCAAGGAGGAGAGGCAATGGACCTTGACGCAATAAGAGAAACAACCCATCGATTCCAGAGACAAGGACAGAGGTTTAGACAAGCCTGGAGACCAATACAGCTGAACCTCGCGAGGATAACACCCGCACAGTTTCGGAAACCCAGGGACAGCCATTTATGCTTCCGCTGCGGAAAGGCAGGGCATCAAGCAATCGAATGCTCAGACACGAATGCGCAGATTCGAGAAATGGAGGGGCTGTCAATCGGAAGAAATAGAGGAGGCTTTAAACGACAACGGTCTCCAGTAAAGAGTGGTCTGTGGGACGACCAGCACGAAAAACCCACTAGGATTATACAACTATCGACGGCAACGGACTACAAGGCACAAATTAACACAACGGATAACAATGACCACGAATCAGGCGAACTGATGATTAAAATCCTATTACGCACAAAAAACTGGATTAACGAAACCAACCCGCTGGTCGATTAGCGAGGAAGGGAGGACTTTATTAACAGAAAGTTCTTCAATACCCACCGAATACCCCTCACGAAAATTGACAAACCAAGAAACATCTCTGTGGTTAATAGGGAAAAGAGCAAGGTGGGCTCCGTTACCCGCGTGGCCGAAATAGCCATGAAAACAGGATCTCATCCAGAAACGATAATATTATAGGTAGCAAATATGGTCAAACATACAGCTATCCTGGGAATACCATGGCGGAGGAAACACAGCCCGAATATCGATTGCGAAAAAAGACAGATCAACTTCGGAAGTGAGAGGTGTACCCAAGGATGCCTAAACGAGTAACCAAAGATCAACGCAGTCCTTACCGGACTGGCCAGATGGCAAAACGAATAAAGTCGAATCACCGCGAGAAGAAGCGAAAAAGAGGAGATTCAGATCCAACGGTTGGATCCTACAGCAAAGATACCCACCAAAGGGGGGAAGTGAGCGGCTGGACACCACCTGTGCAGCATCCCATAGGAAATCATCTGGGCCAAAGGGCAAGCGATGATAAAGACAGGAATACCGATCGGACTACCGTATAGCATCTATGGATGAATTGCCCCACGAAGTGCATTAGCGACCAGGCGTGGCCTAACCACAGGTGCTGGGGTGATAGACGCAGACTATCGCGGAGAAGTCAAGCTTCTCTTGCTGAACCTGCAAGAAGAAGACTAAGAAGTCAAGAACGGGGATCGGATCGCAGAGTTGATTGTCGAAAAAATCAAGTATAGAGGAATGCAAGAAGTAGCCGGCCTCGACGGAACATGATGACAAGATCGTAGATTTGGAAGGGCCGGAAAAAACAGCCTCGCAGAACCCGAAAGAACCACACGTCGATATCCACTTTATAGCAGCCAAGACCTTGGGAAAGCTATATCGGAAAGGAGAACAAACCGGTATCCTCAAATGGGGTCAAGAAGAAAAGGGAATGACACTTGCAGACACCTCTACGATCAGGACCAGGTGCGTGGTACGACAAGAAGCAATAAAAAAGAAAGCGACTGTAAGACAGCAGGTACCAAGCGAATACCATGACTTCTTAGACATGTTCGAAGAAGGAGAAAGGACGGACTTGCTAGAGCACCGAGAAGAGGACCACAGAATCGACCTAGTAGGCAAATCACCGTTCTTGAAACTTTACTCCTTAGGAGAAGAAGAGTTGAAGGCTCTACGAGATTATCTCCAGCAGAACCTGGAATGAGGATGGATACGGCCATCCATTTCAGCAGCAGGAGCACCGATATTATTAGTCAAGAACAAGGATGGAAAGCGCAGACTATACGTGGCTTTTCGAGGACTGAATGCAGGCACCAAGAATGACCGATATCCACTACCGCTGATCGACGAAGCATTGGATAGGTTGGGGAAAGCCCAATACTACACAAAACTAGACATAAAGGACGCCTACTATAATAACAGAATATTCGCAGGGGCCGAATGGAAAACGGCATTTAGAACACGATACGGGCTATACGAATACCTGATAGTGCCATTAGGACCGTCCAACACACTGGCAACGTTGCAAAGATGGATCAACAGCAAACTCAGCAGGTTCTTGGATATATGCTGTCTCGTCTACTTAGACAATATCCTTTTATATTCAAAAACAAGGGAACCACACCGGAAGCATATCCGAAATATTATGCAAACCCTAAGGAAAGCAAAGATCAAACCGAAACCAACGAAATGCGAATTCCATCAACAGGAAACTGAATATTTGGGGTTTGTTATCAACCCTAAGGGAATACAAACTGACCCAGTCAAGATAGCAGTGATCGACCAATGGCAACCAGCAAAGAGCATAAAGGGTGTACAAAGCTTCTAGGGCTTTTGAAACTTTTATCGCCTATTCATCGAAGGATTCCGCAGAGTGGCGAAACCACTATATGAAACAACTAAAAAGGATAACAAATGTAACTAGACGGACAAGCAGCGAACGGCATTCAATAAGTTAAGGAACAAACGCAGCACGGTACCGATACTACGACACTTTGATCTGCAATTGCCAATCATGAGCGAAACGGATGCGTTGCATTAAGTCTACATGGGGATTTTATCACAGTTAGGCAACAACAAACTATGGCGCCCGGTGGTTTTCCGATCGAAGACGATTACCAAAGCCGAATGCAACTACGACATTCACGATAAAAAGCTGTTTTGCTATAGGTCAGGCACTTAAGGTGTGGAGCAAATACACACTGGGGAACGAAAACAATATTAGGGTAGTAACTGATCACAAAAGCCTCCCCACATTTACCACTACCAAAAAACATAATCAACGACAAACGAGATGCAGTGAAACCCTAACTCAATATCACATCAAGATTGAGTACCTACCTTGAAATCAAGGAGGACAACCAGACGGCCTTACCAGGAGACAAGAGGACCAACCGACCAAAGAGGGCGAAAGTATCGAAGGGAGAAAAAGGATTCTCTTACCAAAGGAATGATACATCAAAGATGAGAAAGAAAACCGTAGAAACGTATCCATCAACGAGATGGAAACAGCAATATTATCTAATGCCGAGTACGCAGAGTGGATACAGAGCATGATGGAAAAGCATATGGAAATACGAGCAATCAGGAAAGCCTTAAGTGAAAAACATAAGGAAATGAATGGGATAGCACTCGGGCTATACAAAGAAAAAGAAGGATACCTTTGGTATGACAACAAAATAAGGATCCCTGATAATGAACCCCTCCGAATGGAAATGATAAGAAGAAACCACGACATACCACAAGCGGGATACAGCGGACTAGCGAAAACTACGGAGCAGATTAGGAGATCATGCTACTGGCCAACGATAAGAGAGGACGTCAGGAGATATGGCAGAAACTACAGGATATGCCAGCGGACGAAGGCAGTACGTCACGCGCCATACGGATTGCTAAAACCTATCGAACCTGCTGGAAGAGCATAGCAATCTATTTCTATGCATTTGATAACCAGACTTCTGGAATCGAACGCTTATGATGCAATATGGGTCGTTATTGATCGCCTGACAAAAATGGCCCACTTTATACCCTGCAGAATGGACATGGACACACAACAATTCTTTCACCTCTTCCAGGATCAGGTGTTCAAAATCCACGGACTACCCAAAGATATCATATCAGACAGCGGGTCACTATTCACGGCAAATATCAGGAAAGAGATCCCAAGACAGTTGCATATCGAAAGGAAACTCAGTACGGCGTTTCACACGCGCACAGATAGACAAACGGAAAGGACAAACGCCATATCGGAATAATATCTACCGGCATACGTCAGTTATCAGCTAGATGACTGGGCCCACATGCTAGTAACTGCCGAGTTCGCATACAACAGCGGAAAACAAGAAGCGACCAAACTGACACCCTTTTTTGCGAACTGTGGACATAATCTAATATACAAACCGGCAAAATACTACATACCCGCGCAATCAATCGAAAAAAGAAATATGCAACAATTAGACGGCATATTACAAGCAGAAATATGCCGCGCACGCGAATGACCGCAGGAATACGCCATTCAACACCGAAAGTGCGATCTCAACCTCCAACTCAATAACAAGGTGTGGTTGATGTCAAGGAATATACGGACTACGCGACCGTCAAGGAAACAGGACTACAAGAAATTAGGACCATTCAGAGTCATCAAACGCAGCGGACTAAGAGCATATAAACTCAACCTCCCACGCTCGATGAACAACACTCATCCTACATTCCACATCCGTCTCCTTGAACCCTACCAAGACAGCGCCTTCATATCGGAAAAGAAACTTCCTCCTCCGCCCATTGAGATCGCGGGCGAAGACGAATACGAACTTGAGTAAATCATCGACTCCAAACTACAATACAATAAACTCCAGTACAGAGCCAAGTGGACAGGCTACAGGGAGGAACACGATCAAGAGTGGTATCTAGCCACAAACTTCACCAAGGCTCCAGATGCCGTTCAACAATTTCAGCAAAGCTACCCAGACAAGCCAAGACTTCTACATGATAGAAGACAGAGTTTGGATCAAGAAAGAAGTCAACGACGAAGATTGGGTCCAACTCGTGGACCTAGCGATCAGGAAACCGAAGAAGACGGAAGACGAGAATGCACACTAGTATCTGTCATGGACACGGTGCTACGACGATGGATGCCCCACCCACTGCACAGAAGAGATGGGAACGAATTATTTTCCCAGAAAAAGAGGCAGGACACCACCGGTGTCGCGTCTGCTGGGCGACAAGAACAAGATTTCGGGTACAAAATCTATGGGGAGGAGGGCCAAAAAATCCGAGAAAGTCAGCTGGGAACAGGACCCACCACCATCGCCAATCTTGTCGGCAACACCAGAGGATACAGTGGAAAGGATGCAGGGGGAGCTGATCATGAACAGCTAACAAAAAACGATGGCGGAAGTAGAGATGGGACTCTACAAAGGCCAGGCTTCGATGTGGGAGCAGAAGGCAACAGAACGAGAGAAAAAGAATGTGGAGCTGGCAAGAGCGGAGACGGCTCAACAGGTCAGGGGAACGTTGGGAATACAAAGTTGGGAAGACAGAATCCCAACTGAAGAGGCGGGATGCAAGTATCCTAAGGTTGGAAAATCTGCAGAAAGAAAGCCAGAGTTGGATGTGTCGGATAGGACAGAATATCCTGCAGACGGCAGGAACCGAGAATGAGGATGAGTTCCAGATGGCCTAATGGGACTTAGGCCATGGGGAGAGGGGAGCTATTGTCATGGTTGTGTGGCTGATAGTGTAAGGAGACGTTTGTAGCTGTTAGTCGAAGGCGATGTTTGTAGAAGGAGAGGTTACACCATGACGAAGATATTTGTCATGAGATTCCATTTGATTTACTTTCACGCACATGACCTATTAAGAGGTCATGGGGGCAGCGCACGAGGCCAAGGGGGCTGCGCAGTTAAGTTACTTGCGTGCACATGACCTATTAAGAGGTCATAGGGGCAGTGCACGAGGCCATGGGGGCTGCGCAGTTTGATTTACTTTCACGCACCAGACCTATTAAGAGGTCAGGCGGTTTATGCACATGACCAATGATGCGGTCGTATGATGTTTTTGATGAGTCACGGTTATGACTCATAGTTGTTTTGATTTACAAGCGGGTTAAGTGAAGGACTATAAAAGGAGGCCGGTAGAGCCTGGTAGTTTGTTCTTCACGCAACCACCTATTATACTTTCTTACCTATACTATTCAGAATAGATACTATTCTGCCACTTCGAGAGTTCTACCATGATACGGCTTGATTATTAGCATTTAAAGAAGGAACGTAGACAACTGTCTAAGAATAATAATCGAGATCTTGATAAGAAGAAGGGATGAAGTAACGGTACACTAAGGAAGAGAAGTATCGCACTATTATAAAGAGACCAACAGAGAACTGTTGCCTTTCACGGAACCCGTATTGACATCAGGGAATAGGTAGGATACCTTACATCCGCAAAGACTGTAATCAGTTTTTCTATCTCAACCAAATAATGTATCCATTCCTTAAATGCCCCTCAGATCGCCAGAAGTTCCTTATTAGGAATTTGATAATCGCACTGGGCTGAGTTTAATTTTCATGAATAGAATGCTTCTGGATGTAGCTTTTGTACAAAGTATAGAGAAAGGATGTAACCAATCCCATAATCACTCGCCCTAGTTTCTACCATGTTCTGTCTTTCTGGAAACAACGGTTGAAATAGATCAGCTGTGGTGAATCGGTGCTTTACTTCTTCAAATGCTCTTTCCTGCTCCGCTCTCCCTTTTATATTCCTTGAATTTCCTTGTAATGTCTGTGTTTTTGGCTGGCAAATAGCCGCGAGGTTTTGAATGAATTGTCAATAGAAGTTTGCGACTGCAATCAAGACTTGCACTTCTTGAACTTACATGGGTGGTTTCCAAACCATTATGGATTCAATCGTGCAGGTGCTGCAACTGCCTATTGGGAGATGCAGTTAATGTATGGTTACCAGGCTCGATTCTTTAGCGAAGATGGTAAGTAGAGAATCAAATTCCAAAGCCTTTAACCAAGGTTGCTCAACAGACTTCTTACTGTATCACTGCTACTGAAGTCTCAGAGACATTTGGTGGATCTCAAACTAAAGATTCTTGAAGCGAACCAAAAAGTAACAGTTCTATCAAGTATATTGAAAACTCTGCCTATCGAAGTCTATGTCATCTAATGCAAAGAATACCAGTTCTTGGCTGCACAGATTAGGCTACCCTAAGGCTCATGTCACAAAGCATGTAAAGCTCTAGAAGTGGTAGCTTTGGGCTGAACATAAAACATATCGAATATCAAACCAATACTCAAAACTAAACATAAAACATATTGAGTATCAAAGCGATACTCGTAGCCAGACATGAAATATATAGAGTATCAAATTAATACTTGAAACCCAACATTCAACATATCTAGTATCAAACTGCTACTTGAAACCAAACATAAAACATATAAAGTATCAAACTCTATAGTATCAGGTTAGAGGCACACCTCGTTTCCTGAAACAAATTCAAAACACAATCAGTATCAACTGATACCTGAAAATCCCTAACCAGTACCCAGTACCGGTTACACCTAGAAAAACAAAAAAAACCCTTATTTCAAAACATATCCTGAGACTTCCTAATCCTCACTAGCATAATCAGAATTCAAATAAAGATCCCACAATCCCTAGTCAACTGGAGGTTCCTCTGCATAGCTCTCAAAGCCATCCTTAGTAGGAGAATAATATATAGGAATATATGCAGAAAAAACTGAGGGAAACTCCTCTCATGGCATGTTATCTGTCCACTATATCAGAATCAAATCTGTCACGTGTTCAAACTCTTTCACTGGTTCCGAACTATTCTCACTTGCCGGATATCCATTCCCGCTAACCAAGAACTATCCTTTGCCATATCGTTTCCTATAATCAAGATCTGCTTGAACTTCCCATTCCTCTTCAACATTGATCAGGATGGGTGCTGGTTTTGCAAATGCTCATCTGAGGAACTGAAAGTCATTTTTAGAGTGGTAAGGTTTGACTACAGAATAAGGGAAAAGTCCTTTCTTCCTCCGATATATCCATCCATCTATGCTAACTGTGTAGTTCTATGAATGTTCATCTAATTCGAATAATGTAACATGACCTTGCACGCATGGCTGTAGTTTCCTACATCTGCCAGATTCCGTTGTATAATAGTCTCTGAAAACCGTAATCCTTTCCCCTATTTTAACAGGTTTGTGAGGATTCCTCCTATAAGCTGCTATACTGTTTGATCTTGCTCTAGCCAAATGCAATCCTTGGTATGCCACATTTCTGATCTCTTGGTATCGATTGTAATAATCATCAGATACGGGTACTATTGTAGAGTTGACTTAATAGATATCCAGTAGCTGGTATTTGCATCCATATACAGCCTTGAATGGAGACATCCTGATGGTATCAGCATGACCCCCTTTGAAATAAGCATTCACTTCTGGAAGGGAGCTAAGCCAGGTGGTCTGGCATGTGTTAATAACATTCCTTAATGCTGTTTTCAATTCTCTGATTTTCCTTTCTACCTATCTATTGGTCTGATGATAGGCAGGCATAGCTATGATGTGTTCAACTCCCATTGTCCGCAAGGTCTGTTTCCCGAATTTTGAGGTAAACTGAGGGTCAGTACCGTTAACAATCGATGTAGGTATTCCATCATATAGAAAAACATGATGCTGGAGTAACTCCATTATTGAAGTTGCAGTAGCGTAGCTCCAAAATATCGCAGAGAGAAAGTGAAGCGAAAGTCTATTGCCTGTGGGTAATGGAGTTCATTCTCGATTTGACTGGCATATCTTGCACCGCTGAACATAATCTTTGAAATCTTTTCATCTCTGGCGAGTGGATATATTCGGTTGCATATTGGAGGTTTTGATCAGTACTATGGTATCCTTCATTGTGTATTTTCCCTATCATCAGTTCTCTCAATGTTTCTCCATTCACTTCATGATCTTTCACAATGTATAGAAAATCTTCTCCTCCTTTTGCTGTAGTGTACAGGAGACCATTTCGTATACTGTAATGTTGTATCATTCAATTTCATGAAGTGTGTTTGGAATCCTTTGTTAACTCATTGATGGTGTTATTCCTATATCCTCTGACTATCTGTTCCCTCCATATGTTTTTCATATCATCCACTCTCTGAATGATATATCCACTAACATTTCTTATACTATTACCTCCTCTTCTTTATCTGTTATCTCATACACATTGTAGAGTTCACATTTATTGTAAGGTGAGGTAGGTGGTTTCACAACTAGAACCTCATTCAGGTATGAGGGAGGTTCACCAGAGATGGGTTCGTTGTAGTCATGCTCAGGGCAATCAGAGTTGTCACATTTGGTAGTGGAGGTGCTGCAGCCTAAAGCTTTTTAGACACGCTCCTTCATGGCTCAGATATCGAGGTACGAGCATGGTGACTGAGTATCTTTATTGCTGTGATCATCATCAGTGTCAGGTGGAGATTCGATAGCCGGCGGGCAACTGCATGGTGAACTGTCATATGTCATTATTTTAGGTTTCAGTTCCGCATGATCAGGAACAGAGTTGTATGTCACAGAATTCCCCATGCATCGATGCATGTTCAAGTTCCTCCTCACTTCTGCGACTGGTATAGCTTCGATGCTCTCCGCAATCATTTGGAGATTCACTATTTCTGTAATCTTCTGCATCTAGCTGTACTTGCTCCCGGCAACAGTTGCTTCCGTATTTTGAATAAGCACCACTGTGCTCAACAGTGAGGACTTTGAATAGTGATATTTCACATTCAGTAGTAGGTTCTTCACGAGAAAGAAAAGATGAAATAAATGAGAGACTAGAAAGAATCATCTTCTTGTGTAGGATTATTTGTGGTATGTAGGTAATCATCAGTCTCATTATAAAGGCGAGATAATGTATCTGCTAAATAGTGCCATTGTCCTGATCCATACACTCTTTCTGTTTCGTATTTTCCAATGAACACTCTTCATGGTAGTAGTTTTTTGGTAGGCGTTGAACTCATCTTAAGTTATATCAGGGGTAGATAATCTGTAATAATCGTAAACTTGCTTCGGGCAAGTATGTGATGAAATGTTGTTAGAGTATCAACTATTACTGGGGCTTCCTTGTCAGCAGTGTCATAATTGATTTGGCCATTAGAGAACTTTCTGCTATGAAGTGCAGCAGGTCTAGCATTCTCAGGTGTTTCTCCTTCTCCTACTCTTGCTCCTATATCTGTGTTAGATGTAGCGGTTATTAGCCATATTGGAAGTGGCGAATCATATTGTAGTAGTTTTATAACCTCATATTTTGAAAAATTCGCTTTACCTTTTGACTGGTTTACTCTTGAATTATAGTCCATACAAATTCTGCAGTTCTGGTGAGTTCCGTTAAGGGTGATGTAATGGTTGTGATGTGTGTTGAAAATTGACATATGTAGTTTACCATTCCTAGACAATCCTATAATTGTTTCTTGGTCTGTAGCATTGTCCATTCCTTGATGTTCACTATTTTTTCAGCTGTTAGTGAAAGCCATTCATCATTGATAACATGACCTGACACTTCTATAGTAGTGGCGAAA
This sequence comes from Tuber brumale, assembly GCA_014065205.1. Taxonomy (NCBI): domain Eukaryota; kingdom Fungi; phylum Ascomycota; class Pezizomycetes; order Pezizales; family Tuberaceae; genus Tuber; species Tuber brumale. Next base: position 107,436 of record JACCEG010000037.1, on the reverse strand, counting down.
AAGTCTGCTTGCTTCCTTAGTAGATAGAATTGAGCTTCCTTTAGGTTTTTGCAAATCATGGATATGTGTTTGAACCGTTCTGTCTCTGTATCGGGAAAAATGTGTATATCATCGCTGTATACCCATATGAAATATCTTAGGTAGTATGTGCATAAATTGGACATTATATACATGAAGGTACCAGGAGCATTCATATCTTCTCGTAGGATAACCTTGCTAATGAAACATCCAAATAAGGTTTTGAAAGCATTCTTGCTCACATCCTGTAGTTCCACTCTTGTTTGGATAGAGGTAGAATTGAGATCGATTTTGCTTCAGTATCTTGCCCATCCTGGAGTGTTTAGGATCATCGGTTGCTTAGGAACAGTTTCAACATCCTTGATCAGTGTATTATTCCTCGCTGTGAGGTCCACCAATAGCCTCATGCGTTTCTTATCTTTCGTTTCTTATGCAAACATTTGCACTACCTGCCAAACTGCTTGTCATGCTATAATTCCTGCCTTTTCTTTTTCTCTCAGCTATATGCTCATGTCTGTTGCCCATCATTCCAGTATTGAATTGGTGGATAATGAGCACTGCTCTTTTTCTCATTGCTGGCTTATCTTAAGATTGATCTTCCTTAGAGGCAGTAGATTTTCTGTTACTTCCTGGGAAAAGCTTCTCGGTATTAGTCCCTAACATCTTCTGTATTAAGCACTGTTACTCAGATCATGCTGCTAGTAGGTGTGTAAACAATTTGCATACCCTGTTTTGCAAACAGGATAGCCAACTTGACACATTTCATATGGGCTTAGTATTGTTCTAGGAATGGCATTCCGATCAGAGCACCATATTTTGCTACATTACTGACCAACATCCTGGTTTCTAGTGTACTCAACCTTGTAGCCAACATGTTGACTTTACATTCTTTATGACGTTCAGATTGTGACCCGTTTATAGCTAGGTATATCCTAACCTATGTCTTCACTTCCTGACCAGGAATTCCATATGTGATCACGAAGGTAGTACTAAGCAAGTTGGCTACAATTAATCCTGTATCAAACAGAACTCCGGCTTCTTTGCCATTGATATGCATTGTGCCTTCGCATGCATCATGAGGTTTGACATTTGTCGGTCTAGCAGCCATCGTGTGGCTGTCTTCTTCTTCCTCTATTTTCATGCTATTGATGAACACATCTTCTATTAGATTTTCCTGTTCTGCTCTGTCCTTGGTGACTTCCTTCATCACCTTTACTTTGCTCTTGCCTTTGTCCTTGTCATCTTTGCTGGGGCAGTCTCTTGCTAGGTACGCTTTTCCTCCGCAGGTATAGTAGAGACCTTTTTCTTTTCCTTCCTCAGGCTAGCTGTGGGGCTGGTTGTTCATTTTTCGATTGTTCTTACATCCTTCTTATTTTCAGGTGAATTCTTTGCTTGGTTGATTGAACCTTTCCTTCCCATAAGTGCCTGTGCTTTTTAGGATAGCGTCTATAGTTTCTGTATTCTTTATGACTTCTATGATAGTTTGTGTTGCGGTATACTGTAATTGTGCTTCCTGTCACAACCTCAGTTGCATTCTATGAAAAAAGTGTTAAATGAAGGCATAATCACTTATATTGTCTGCAGGTATGGGTGATCGAAACATCAACAAATTGGTTGCTCTGGTTGATATCCTTTGTATCTTTCTCTTATGTACTTACATCATTTTATGTAATTTGTAATAGGTATCATCCTTCTGTTTACAAGATTGGAATCATTATCGTAGAAACCGAACAGGATTTTTCCTGTTCATACCTTCCCCGCAATGCTCACCTGCTTGAAACGCTGCTTTTTAACCTTGTCCTTCAGTATAGAGAATCCAATAGTTTCCCCCATGGGTCTCACTAGTTTGTAGCCCATTTAGATGTGGATGTAACAGTATTGAGTTATACCATCAATGGAATGCTCCTGGTTTGAGATAATCTCCTTCACCAGTGTACCTATTAGCTAAAAGTACATTGATACTGAGTTTCACCACAACAACTAGGTTAAGCCTGAATGTCAGTAGTCTTAAATCCTCTAGTGCTGGGGCCCCCGGTCCCATGGGACCTACTTGTAAAGCCATGTCGTCTGATCTTTTGCTCCTATCAGGGCTACCTGGATCATCACCTAGTAGTGCTGGACTTATCTTTGTACCTGCAGGCTATCTTGCGGATTCTGGGTACCCACCAGTGGTAGTGGTTCGCGGTTCTGATAGTTATTGTGATAATTCTCTAGCTGATTGTTCAGGCGCATCTCTAGCTAACTATCTAGCAGCTGTGCCACTCACCGCTTAATCCTTTGCTGGAGTCTTCATCAACCATCTTTTTGAATCCCTGGTACATTAGCAGGACCTTGCTCAGGGGCCTTGCCCTTGCTTAATCCAGGAACCCCTGCTCTCTTGATAACTGGTTGAAGTTACAAAAATGTAACCGCCTCTGGGGAGACGCAGTTAACCTTCGATTAACGGACATTGTTCTTTACTGTAGGTGGTTACTAGGGAATCAAAGTCCAGAGACTTTAACCAAGGTTGCTGAATCGACCTCTTACTGTATTGCTACTACTGAAGTCTCTTTGTCCTTTGGTCGATATCAAACTAAAGATTCTTGTAGCGAACTAAAAAGTAACTGTTCATCCTAGTATATTCCAAACTCTTATTGTCAATGTCTACCTCTTCACATGTGAAGCATAGCAGTTCTTAAATACACTGATTAGGCTATGCTGAGCCTTGTATGACAAAATATATATGGCTCCACAAGGGGTAGCCTTGAAACAAAATGTAAAACATATAGAGTATCAAACTGATACTCGAAATCAAATATAAACCCTATAGAGTATCACACCAATACCCAGAACCCAATATAAAACATATAGAGTATCAAACCAGTGGTTGAAACCAATCATACAATATATAGAGTATCAAACCGATACTTGAAACCAAACATAAAATATATAGAGTATCAAACCCTCTACTATCAGGTTAGAGGCACACCTCCTTTCCTAAAAACAAATTCAAAATACAATCAGTATCAACTGATACCTGAAAATCCTAAACTGTTAACCAGTACCAGTTATAGGTCCTCCTAGATACCCTATTGACTGGCACAATATAGCTGTATAATTCTACCTCTTTGACATGAAAAGTTGACTTTTTCAGCAATACCACTAATTGAAAGTCTTTGATAGACTTTGTAAACCTCTTTTAATGGCTTCAATGGATTCTATTTCATCCTTTGAATAAATCAGCATATCGTCAAGGCAACAAACAACTTCGACATCTAAGTATTCTTTAAATACTTAGTTTATCATATCTTGGTAGGTTGCTAGAGCATTAACTAATCCAAATGGCATGAGCTTATATTCGTAGTTTCCGTATCTCATACAAAAAGCCATTTTCCCTTTGTCTCTTTACTTAATCCTAATCAAGAGTTAACCGTCATTAAGGTCTAACTTAGTAAAGATCTTAGCACCAACTACTCAGTCTCGAAGTTCGGACATTACTGGAAGGAGATGTTTGTTGAGGATGGTAATTTTATTTAGATTGCAGTAGTCCACAACTTGACGTAATCTTCCTCACAGCTTGGATATGAATAATATCGCTGCTCCTGCCCGCAATTGATTTCAGGTCACTTATTTCCCCCTTGACTATGGTTTTCCAGTATCTTCGTAAAGCGTTGCACTGTTTTTCAGATAGTAGATAAATCTATCCCCAATGGGGAGTTGATATTGGGATCAACTTAATCTCATGATCAAACCTTCATCTTGGAGCTAGCTTCTCTACTGTCGGTGCTTCAAACAAATGTTTTCAGTGCCAGGATTACTTCGCTAATGATTCAGGCTTCACCATATTCTCAATGGTTCTGATTCTTGTGATGTAAGAAGAATTCAGGTCTATAGCAACTAATTCATCATACTCTGATATATCTGCTATTCCTGCATCTTCTTCCACACTGTTCACCTAACCATTCGCACCAAAAGTACTATTTTCTGCATCTTCTATGCGTGACACCTGGGTGTTCATGATGCCACCAATCAAATACAATTACCATTCTCTAATAACCTACTTTAGCGACTTCATATGACACTTCAGAAATGCGTCCGTTTTTCCTATCTCCAACTGTATAGGTAGAGTATAGGACTTCCCTCCTGTAGCAGTTGATGATCCATCAAAGCCTAAGATATCAACTGCATTGTTGTGTTCTACTATAGGAACACGAAGGTCTTCCACTAGGTTCTTACTGATAAGAAACAGGTTGGATCCCGAGTTTATCAAGACTTAAACTTCTTATCGCTTATTGTGTATATAGAGGTATGTGATCTCCTCTAGACACTGGTCGTGTTTTGGTTTTAGAGTCTTTCATTCTACCAACTTACGGCGGATTATATTTTCTTGGTTCTTGCGCTTAGGTATCGTTGGTGTTTAGGTGTAGATAACAAGATATTTGTTACAACACCTGCATAACTTCGACCATTGAGGTCTCCTCATACAAACTAGTAACTCTTTAGCTCCAAAAGTCCAGGTCTAGATACTACATGGCGCTTCACCGCTAGGCAATTCTGCCAGCCCAGTTTTCAGCCTGAATGTCTTCCCCTAACACTCTAGACCTAGACTCATAGCAGATTTTCAGCCAATTATTAGCCATTTTGCTCTCCAGGTGTGGGGTCTCTATTATCACGGATCTTTTGCCTTTGGGTTTCTGTTATCTCTCCAGTTACCTCAGAGGGGCCTTGCGCACTAAAGTGGTACAATCCTGCCCCACACTCTGACCAGAAGGAAAGAAAGTACATATGAATAATATGACTCAGACTCATGTGCTAGGTGAAATGGTCCACGTTGGCTGTCCTCCTATCTGTATAGTTATCAGGCAGATCTTGCATTGCTATGTCCCAACCTATTCAGTATAATAACTTACTTGCCCTTGAGTAGTGACCGGCCACCAGCTGACTTGTGGAACTTTATACTTTTGGCCGTCAGGTCATAAGGGCCTGACAGCTATCCTCTTATTCGGTTATGACTTGACATATATTGATTTCCTGTGTTCGTGATCCTAAGCTCCTAGTGGGTTCTCTTCAGTTAGAGCCTACTTGCTTTGCCCCTGAAATGGAGAGAGTTGCTTCATACCTCTTTGATCATTGCGAATTTTGGCTCCCATAGTTGTACATGGACTACCCGATCTCTATCACAGTTGATACCAATACACCCCAGCCACCGTAGGTTCACATTTCAATTCCAGTTCTATAGAGACACTAAATACCCAAACACCATGGTCATTAGTACCTATGAACTGGCCTATGTTAGTTCTTCGTTGTCTGCCAGTTCGCAGATCCTATTCGTTTGGGCTAGTTGCTGGATGGTATCCTATCTGCGCCGTAATTTGACCTTCACAATAGCCACCCTTGCATGCAGCATTCCCTTTTTTATCACTCTTGAACTGACCATCGCTGTGGATCAATAGAGAACTCCCCAACATGTCTAATAAGTCTAGATTTTTTTTTCCACAACCTGGGCAATTCTGGTCTCGCCTCCTTGTCTCTATCACAGTCTGCAGAATACCCGTATAGGCCTGTTCGTAATTCCTGTATGTTGTCTGTACCACACTTCCCTGCATTCTTTTCAGCCTTTGCACCTCGTTCTCTCTTTTCTGTTTTCATAGTAGGGCTCCACCTTCCTTGATATGAGCTTGCTTAGTCCTTTGTCCTTTTTGTTTTAAGTCTTGTTGGTCCTTTCTTTTGACTTCATAGACTTCTCATGTTTTGGGTAGTTGGTCTCTTGCCAGATTCTTTCTTGCAAGCAGTGCTTCTTCAGATCTAGCAACAAACCTCCATGCTACTTCCCATTCTTGCTGCTTATCATATTGTAATACCAACAACCTGCAGACTATTTGTTCGCCAAGTTTGTTTTCGACTTCTTCCCACCAGGACTCTCACGTCACTCCAGTTCTACTATTGAGATTATTCATAAATGCCAAAAATAGCTCCATATTGCCTTGGTACTTAACTTGCTTCATATCTCGAAGCGCTTATCTTTGCGCTTCTACCTGCGTGCAACGTTTCATCATATCACATTCAAACCAGGTCTACATAACCAACTCTGGCTGATCAGTTGCTTTCTGATGCCCATCTATAGGCTTCCTTTGCCAAATGGTGTATGGAAGGACTATATCTCTTTTAGTACCATTGAGCATGTAGATGACTCGTTCTCCGGTATTGTCTGATATCCGCAGATTTCTCTCAAAGTAGAGGTTACTTTTTATAATCCTGACATATATATTTAGTGTAGATTTGACCACAAACAATGGAGGGAGTTATTATAGTCACTTAATATTTATTACCATCCTATTGACAAGTATTTTCGCTATACCAGGCCATTCTGGTGTTTGTCCTCACCGAGCCTGCCGGGGCCTTACTCTTCTACTTTCCATATCTTCATCATCATTATCCTTATCATCTGGATCCTCAGGGTTACTGCCTTTTGCCCATGATGTGGATGCATTAGTGGCTTGTTTGCCCTTCCCTGTTTCCCTTTGTGAAGGTGGGGAACAATAGTCCTCATTATTTTCCTCCCCTGGGAGTGCAGGTAGCGCTACAGGATCTATTCTCATGAGTTTCTTTATTGTACCCGCTAATTTATTTATAGCCTTTACCAAGGATTGGACAGCTTCCTTGGTGTCTATGGCCATTCTGGTTTGCTCTCTTTGCATGATTCGGATGTGTGTACCTTGCTCTGTTATGGTGTTCTGTATGTCTACCAATGATGTCGGGAAGCCTTTGTCTCACTCCACTCTCTGATTTCGAAAGACATTGAACTTAGTAATCAGTTCTGAAACTAATTTCTTCCGGGTTTCGTCACACAGAAGGGATTCTTGTCCCTGCTGCGCTTGTTTGGACAGTTTGGCCCCTACGTTCGAAATTATCACCCCTTGTATATCCTTCACATTTGCCTCAACCATGGCTATCTGTATCAACAAGATAGCTACGTCATTATCGTAGAGATCCTGCCCTTCTTCCAATTTCATTTGTACTTCCATCAACTTTAGTACATTTCCTTGAGTTGCACCTGTAAGCCTATTGAAGACAATATTGATGGAATCGATAGAAGTTTCAATATCCCTCAGCCTTGAGACAAATTCTTTGAGTTGGCGTTGGACTGCTTTTCGAAGGTTTACTGGTCCCTGATCAAGATATACAGTATGCACGAGATATACTAGATAATCATGGTCCCGTGGGATTATCTGTCCTTCAAAATCCCTGGTTAAGGGGCAGAGATTCCCTAAAATACGCTGCGTTACTGCTGGCGTAGATGTGTGCAAACTGGGTTGAACTCTTGTCACTGGACACGTCTGGCACAGTATACATCTGTTCTCCTTCCGCAATCTGTTTTGTTCCTTTTCGACAGTTTGGTATATCTGCCATCCAGTTGCAAAGTTTTTCTGATAACTTTAAACCTAACACTTTGTTGCTGTACTTTGGGTCTGGCACCTCATGCCAATATTCTTTGTCTTCTCTAAAGGATGTAGGGAATTTAATGAATCATAAGTGGTACAGTAGGTATTCTTTTAGAAATTGTATAAAAGTATTGAGGTGATCCAATTCTGGGTTTAGAACCTGGATTTCCTTTTTCTGGAGGTTTCAAATGTACTTGTAGTACATATATAGGTTTTCAGGGCCAAGCCAAGGTATTGGTCTATTCTCGACCAAAGGTACCTTTTCCTTATCGGATAGTGTACTGGGTACTATAGTCAATGAAGGCGACAGACTCGGTAGAACTACACTTAAAGGTTGGACAGAGCTGCGTGTGATACAGGCACTTGAAGTGATTCCTGGTAGGGATCCCGAAAAGTATTGTGAACTAGGACAGTTGCTGGATCTCAAATAATTCTATTTCAAGCAACTCCATCTTGTATATTTTTACAAATGTATGAATGTAGATAGGACAGTGATGTTCCTCAAGAATGCAATCGCAGTGAGACCTGAGGGTTGAGTTTGAAGTGCACTGGTAGTTCATATAGTGAGCTTTGGTAACTGGAGAACTATCAATATACTATTCGGCGGACGCCAAACTCAAGTATATAACCACGTGACAAAGGCCAAATCATGGAGCAGAAAATCTGTCCATGAAGGCTTGTTCAGGATGAAATAGGTAAGGTAAAGATTTAAAGTGTAAAACAATATTACATTGATAAGATCTCTTCTCAATTGCTTGATAATCTCAGTACAGCTTGGGAGGCACTTCGATGTTTATATCCCATGTCTGAGTGTTCGCAGACTACTCTCTAACTACTATACATTCAAGTGCCCTTCTGGTTTTAATACGCAAACGTCCCGAATCTTATAAGTGCACACACTGGTTGACCCTAAAACTTGTCAGAACATTTTACAGTTACGCAATAGTATTCCTCCGTTGAGATGACTGAGCTATTGCTTAGACCAAGTAGCGGTCTTCAACTTAGTTGTCTATATAGACTGTTATATTACTTTAGTCTTATTGACTATCATTCCTGTAGTCACTTCAGTCATGAAGTAATCAAGTTTATGCCAGGACACCTGGTGCCAATTGCAAGTACGAGCCTAATATGTCAGCGCCTTAAGGGTATCCAACGTATCTGGATCTTTCTTTCTAAGCATACTTACCCTTGGTCTGCTAGCCTCCATAGAGCAGTCATATTTCTAGGACCAACCTACATATAGCTGATCTTAGAAGCATTTCGGTAGATTTAGTATATCCTCATTCGCATCTTCTACTGGGACATCTTCTTGCCGTATTTCACCAAAAATATCCAGTAACTTTTGGTTCATAGTTTAGGAAGCCTAACATTGCAGCCAACTATCTCAATGCATCTCGCATGGACCTCTTCCGTTTCACTTCACAGATGTCACCAAAGATCTCTTCTTGTGTATCATGCGAATAGCATGCGGTATGACGGATGGCGGCAACATATATAGTATCATGAAGTGGGCTTCATTGATGTGACATTATAGCTACAAGGCACAACTCTTGAAATCTTGCTAATGACGTGCATGCTCCATAAGGGGGCTGGACGGGAGTGTTGGTCTTTCAGTAAATCTACGGTCAGTATGCAGTTACCCTACTGTGAGTCTGTCTACTTCTCTCAGATTTCCATATACCTAACAGTATGTTACCTTGACGACAACCTTATAGATTCAAAGCATTCAAAGGAGCACACCAAAACTGTCGAAAGCGTTTTATGAAGCCTATCAGACTTTCAATTCGCAGTATCACTAAAAAAGTTGACTTTGCCTACCAACGAGATAGAATTTCTAGACTACATTGTGGCGGTGGATAAGCTGTCCATGAGCACAAGCAAGGTGGAATACCTAGTTCTTGGGAAACTACCTAAGTTGGTTAGAAATGTACAAGTCTTTATTAGATTCTCCGAATCCTATAGCCTATTTACAAAAACTCTCTCCACTATTTGCAAACCAATAACTGCGACATTACAAGGAAATCCAATGAATTTTAAGTGAGGAGTTGAGCAGAATAGGACTTTTGAATAAGTAAAGCAGCGGTTCACCAAAGCCTCCCGACTCCGCCACTTTTTCTGCAGAAGGAAAACAGTGGTAGAAACTGAAGCCAGCGATTTCGGACTTGCATGCATCCTTCCTCAATACTTTCAGAAAAACCTACTTCTAGTAGTATTCCATTCAAGAAATTTGAACACAGGCATGTGCAATTACAAAATTGCTGATAAGGAACAACAGGCGATCCTCATAGCATTCCAGGACTGGAGACACTACTTGATTGAGACAGAAAAACTACTTACAGTCTTTACCAACCATCAAATCCTACAATACTTGCTCATCTCAAAAGTCTGGTGTGGCCATCATGTTCCATGGGCTCAGAAGCCTGTGGAATACAATTTTTATATTGTATACTGACCAGGCACAAACGGCAAAATGCCTGCCTCATTAAGCTGACAGCTGGAGTACCGCCCTGAAAAGGAAGCTATACATCCCGAACATAAAACATTCAAACAGGCAATGTTTCCGGTATTGCTAGTAGTGAGAGTTGGTGATTAAAGACAAAACTGGGATGGGGAACTGGATTTGTATTTGGAATCTTGCAGTGATGGAAGGGAACATGTAATTAGTGTTAAGAGATTGAGCAAAATGGCATACTTGCCAACAAAGGGCTCGAGAATGGTAGCAGGACATGACCTGTATACCATAGAGAATGATATTGTCCTGAAATATGGACAAGCATTATGTCGGCCAGGAATAGCCATAGGGCTATACAAAGGAACTTATGGCACAATTGGGCTGAGAAGCGGGTTAGGGGTTCGAAGCAGAATCTCTACCGCAGCTGTGGTAATTTATGCCGCTTACACCTGCGTACTAAAGTTCATTTTATTCAACTATAAATATATGGACTACCAAATAAGAATCACTGGTCACTTAGCCCAACTGGGTGGAGAAAAAGTAATACTTTAGATATAAAACAAGTTGATGCCTTGGAGGTGACAGAATGTGGGACCGAAGGCTTCTGTAGCTCCGATATACTGACAAGGTCCTTGATCACTAAAGAACTGCAACTTAGTATTAGTTACATGTGGGCATCAGATAAAGACCATTAACACTAGTATGATATTCCAGAATTGCCAAAAAAGGTGCTAATATCAAACCACATTATATAGCAAAAACATATGAAGCAGTTTAATCCTAAATTCTTAACCGAAATACAGGCAGCTATTGAGACTGATACAGCTTGGAGGTAACATATGAATGAACTCCTTAGATTACAATAAGAAGGAAAAGATTACTTCAAAGATTGAACCTTAACTGACTATCTACTATATTACAAGCCAAGACTATTTGTACTAAATAGTCAGGCACTATACACTAAGATTGTGGAAGGATCTCATGGTACAAAGGTTGCAGGACATTTAGGACAAGAGAAAACCTTGGAAATCACTATACATGACTGCTACTTGAGTGGACTTGTGGAGTGGATCAACGAGCCTGAACGATCCTGCAATAAATGTGAACATAACAAATCACCTAGACATGCTAAGTACAGATTACTGCAACCGGTGCTAATACACTACGAAGCATAGGTATCAATCTTAGTGGCCTTCATCACACAACTACCAGAGCCGCAAGGATGCACTCAAATAAGGGTGGTGGTTGATTGATTTACAAAGAGAGCACACTTCAGTGGAGTACAAATATCAGCAACTACAAATGATGTCATGAACGTATTTTTGAAAGTAGTATGAAGGTAGCATCACCTGCCAACAGAAATTGTCCGGGATATGGACTCAAAGTTTGAAGGAGAATTGCGGGAATCCCTTTGCAAGGAGCTGGAAATTAAGTGAAGAATGTCAATGGCGTACTATCCCTAAACTGATAGACAAACGGAGTATACCAAGCAAGTGCTGGAAGGATATTTTTGAAGTTTTGTCAACTATAATCAGAATGACTGGTATCAGCTACTACCATAAGCTGAACATGTATAAACCAATTCTGCCACCAACACTCATAGGATATAACCATTTTATACAAAACACAGATTCCATCCACAGACTGTGCAGATGAAGGACCAAGATGTGCAAGATCTAGCAGCAATACTCTATGTAAACTGGATTAAGATGACACCTGGAGAAGCAAGAGAGTTACTTGAAAAGAGAATGGAAGGAATGTCAAAATACTGTGGCCGAAAAGCTAGATAATTGCTGGACTTTAGGAGTAGGTAAAAGTAACACTAAATGCAAAGAAAATACCCACATGACGAAAATCAAAGAAGCTAAGCCTGAAGCTATACTGTTATTTCCAAATCTTAGAAAATTGAGGATGACCAGCATTCAAGCTTAACATATCCGATTGATAGAACATTCATCCCATATTCTATATTACATTACTGGAACCTTATCGCAAATCAGTTCAAGATAATTGCGACCAACCAGGTAGAGAACTGGAGGACATCGATGGCAATCTGCAATAGCCGGTTGAAAGAATTGTAAGGAGGGAGATATGTTCTTACAGAAAACGGGTACGTAGCTGCTATCAAGAAAAGCTAGAACTGTTGTACATTATCAAATAGCAAGGGTATTTAGAAGATGAGATCATATTGGAGCCAGCCACCTATATGGAGAATGCGGAAGAAGTTGTGGCAAGTTTTCATAATGAAGATTATTGCATGCTAGGAAGTGCAAAAGTAAGATGGTAAGGAAAAGGTTTTCCTACTATGGTCAAGGAAATGCAGAAGGATTTTTATCCTAACTACACAGAGTCTTAAAATGTATTTAGAAAAAATCATAAAAGTTATAAAGGTATTCAGGGTGAAGGCTGGTAGGAAGACGCTCATCTTAGGTATATAGAAATCTAAGACAAAGTGCACAGACCTTACAACAGGGAAACTGCGCACAGACCCTCGATTTGCTAAAGCCAACACCACCCCTCTAGCCCGCCTTATGGGGCCCACACATCATTTGTGAGATATCAAGAGATGCAACCTGTAACTAAAATGTCATATCAATCAAGGCCACTTCATAACACCATATATGTCACCACCATCTGTCAGACCCCATGCTATTTGCAAGGTATACAGGAGGGGACTTTGGACACTGTCTGAGAAGTGGAATGTAAGGAATCCATCCTAGGCACATTGAGATAGTAGGTTTTAAGGTGAGGCTCCCTAATGATAGGCAGAAATTGATGGGACATTGTATGTGAAATACTGCAAGAGGATATCCCAGTGGCAGAGTCTATTGCGGACATACCGAATCCACCTATATTCTTCTAACATCAGCTGTAGGTTGGTTGGTCCTAGTAATAGGATCCTTCTACAGAGGCAAGTGGACTAAGGGGAAGCACACTTAGATGGGAAGAACTAGATAAGCGGAAGAGCCTTAATATGATAACAAATCGGGCCTCGACTTGCACTTAGCACTATGTGGCCCAGCCTGAAACTGATCACTTCATGACTAAAGAGACTACTGGAACGATAGTCAACAAGACTAAAGTGATATAATAGTCTATGTGGATAACTAAGTTGAAGACCGCTATTTGGTATAACAAATACCATAGTCATTTCAACAGAGGAATACAATTCCGTAACTGTGAAAGGGTACGAGAAGTTTCATGGGCACACTGTGTTTACACTTATAAGATTCTGGACCTTTGCATATTAAAATCAGAGTGGTATTTTTGAGACGTAGTAGTTAGAATTAGTCTGAAAACACTTGAATGGGGGATATAAATATCGAAGTACCTCGTGAGCTTTACAGATATCATCAAGCAATGGAGAAGAGATCTTATCAATATAAAATTGTTTACACTTTAAATCCTTACCTTACTTATATATCGTGATGCGACTTCCTCGACAGAATCTCTGATCAAAGATTTTAGCCTGCATCCCTCAATTATACTAGAGTTTGGCATCTGCCGAGCACTTTGACTATTATTTTCAGGATATTACCTATGCTGCTTGCTTGAATACTAGTAATCAAGTTGCATCATTAAGTAGTATAATGAAATTGGTTAAATAACTTGTATCCTTTAAACATATTGGTTGGAAAGTATAATAAGTAATTGCATTAAGAACCAACTACTAGGCTTTCCATTGTTTTTGTTTTTTCTTCCTAGTTTTATTGTTATTTAGTATATAAGAACTTGTAGACAGCACTAGCCATAGCATAGAACAATCCTCATTCTTCCCTCTGCCCAGCCTGACCATATCTCTTGGACACTCTGATATGAGCCCTTACCACACATCTTGCTGCAAGAAAAACTCATCCCTACCTCCCAAGCCAACTCTTAGAATTTGCGAAGCCTAACTAAAACTAAGTGCTAGTATGAAAATACAGGAACAGAACCAGTCGGAACATCACTGTCAAACAAAGTAAAAATCACACCAGATCCTACTAACATCTTAGCTAAATACATGGACTAGCAGACTGAAACCACTAAAGCTATCTCAGAATGTGAAATAACTGAGAAAGAGGACTGACTATAGAGAGTGGTAGGAAAGAGAGCAGTAATAAGGTACCAGCCAGTAAAAGGACATAGCAGTAAGATACAAGCTGATCTAACAATAGAGACAAGGCAAAAGCTGAACGCAACTATATCAACTCCGCGTAAGTTTATTTATATCTGACAAGGAAGTCTGTAAAAGATGAAAGTGGCATGACTGACTGCTGGCCTGGGGAAGAAGTTCTCACATACCACAAACTATATTCCCAGACATTTGCTGTATGAAAAGCAACTAGTAGCTGACCATAAAGGAAGATATCACTAAGCAAGGAGTCAGTAGAGAGAACAGGTAGCAGAAAGCTAGTACAAGACCCCAAGGAGAGGAAAGCTTCGACTTGTAAGAAATCAAAAGAAGACAGTCTGAAGAGAATGGATACTAACTACACAGCTTTTCTTCTTTTCTTTTCTCTTTTTTCTCCTACCTCTACATACTTGTTACCACTTAGGATACAAGAACTTGTATGCAGTACTGGCTATGGCATAAACAATCCCTGTTCTACCATGTGCTCAGCCTAACTGTATCTTTAAGACCGTCTAATAAGGGCCAAACCGTATATCTATTCCAAAGAAAAACCTATCCCTCCCTTGTAAGTGAACTCAGAGAATAGGAGGAGCCTAACTATGAACAAGCAGGAAAATATATGGAGGTAATCACCTGGAACATCACCAAAAAAACAGAGTAAAATTCACACTAGATCCCGCCAATAACCAAGTCAGATCTATGCACTAACTGACAAGAAACTGCTGATCTTATCCCAAAACATGAGGTAATCGAGAAAGGGGGCCAAATGTGGGGGTCGGCAGGAGCAGGAGGGTAGCACAGCATCAGCCAGGGAAAGGAGGTAGCAGTAGGGTATAAGTCAATCCAACTATAATAACAGAATATAAATAAAATGTGACTGTATCAACTGTAAGTAATCATGGTAGAGTCTGACTTAGTAGTTTATAAAAGAAGAGAAAGGTGAGATTCACTATGGGCCTGTTAAAGAAGTCCTCACATATAGTAAAACATGTTCCCAGCAATCT
Organism: Tuber brumale; assembly: GCA_014065205.1. Lineage (NCBI taxonomy): Eukaryota > Fungi > Ascomycota > Pezizomycetes > Pezizales > Tuberaceae > Tuber > Tuber brumale. Next base: position 92,427 of record JACCEG010000037.1, on the reverse strand, counting down.
GTTACATAGGAAGCAACCCACCACTATGTGTAAGAGGAGCCTCACTAAGTGAAGAGAACGGAAGAACTAGTAGCAGAAAAGCAGTACCAGAATCCACTGGTGAAATGCCTCAATGTATAAGTAAGCGAAAGAGGAAAGTAGAGACAAGATAAAAATGGCCATCACTCCTAGGCCAAAGCTATGATGGGAGGAGAAGGGATGGCAGGCATTCATGAGAGTCCTATGTTGAGAATTGATTTCAAGTGCAATGAAAATAGAGCAAAGAGAGGATGAACTAACTACCAGGATCAAACTGTCTTTCTATATAGTTCTTCCTGCAACTCGCCTATAAATCAAAATAACTATAAGTTATAACTATACCCCATGTACTCATATAATATAAAAGTCATATGGGTGCTAATAGACTCAAATGTAGCAAATTTGCTTCCATGCATATCATACTTCTTGAACATGAAGAGTATAATCTGAATAGCATAAAAAATGTTTGTTAATTAAATTGGAGCCTTTATAAGCTTTTTGTTCAAAATATATAATTCTCTGCTTCTTTTCTGAATACAAGAATGACTAGCCAGCTTTTTGAAGAATCTAAAATATATTTATTACACTTTCATTATATGTACAATTTATTGTTATAAGACAATTTGTAATTTTAAGCAAAATTTTCTATTATACAACTAGTACTTTCAACCATTGTAAATATTATCAGATATAATATTTATTATCAGCAAATCCATATAAGTAATAGTTAATAATGTAAATTATTATAGTAGCATGAAATGATTAAAATACTGGTATTATAATTACTGCCAAAGCAACTAGAAATCTTAAACAATACCTATAGCTCCATTTTCCAGAAACATTTTTCCCCCTGCTCCTACATTTCTAACATTCACATCATATATAATAAAGAATTAAATTCCAGTTTTACTGATATACAAATACAGCTTCACAATTCTGAAGTCAAGACTACTTACAAATTATGTGACATATTAAAGAGAATTGTTCTGAATATTGGTTGGATTCTGGAGATAGTATTCGAAGAGTTTTTTCTTTTGTTATGTCTTGTAATTGTTTTGATAGTAAAGGATATAGTAATTAACATATAATATAAATAGTGATTTCAAATTAACAACTACTATGACATGAATTGTACAATTTATCAAGTCTTGTACCTCTGCTGAGAACTGGCATAGTTTTGTAATTATAAACTTAAATCAAGTGTTAGATTATTGTACTTATCTCTGTCATAACTGTAATAAGAATACAATCTTGACTAATAAAGTGGCAATATTTTTCCCTCTTATCTCTTGATTTAATCATCCCCATATATAGAAACTAGTTTTAAAGATATTTTTATTTAATAAAGATTCTTGAGGGTTTTCATTATGTTGTTATTCCAAAATTTTTACAAGTTATAACTTTTATAAATTTTGCAAAAGTATTGTAGTTGCTTTGTAAATTTCAAAGTATTATAACTCAAATCTATGCTAAAGGTATTTGCCCAGTTTTCACATATCAATACCCATATGACTAAATAATTGATCATGTACATAGCCCCTTTAACCTCCTAATATGTCCATTGCATGAAAGTAACCCATACTTTACAGCCCTCTTGGTCTCATATGTAAGCCACATGACTTTCAAATAAGTCATATTGGTGCAGTTTTTCTGAAAATGATTACAATCTTTTGTTACCACAAATGAAGTTGTATAATTCTCAGTATTTAGTAGCTGATAGAGTAGTTCTTGAGCTTTTTGAAATATATTTAAATTTAAATTTGAAGCAATATTAGACCTATAATACAGTTTAAAAATTTTACTAAAAACCTTTTTTATATAGAATAATAGCGCATATCAAGATGTGCCTGATAGTGAAGTTTCCAATATTTTTAAGAGTACAATTCATGGTTATTACAGAACTTGATAAAACTGTAAACTTATTAAATATTTAACAAACCTGATAAAACTGTACTAATAATACTCAATGTAATACTAATTAAAGGTTGTCTAGCTTAGAGCTAGGAAGGCATAGTAGTCTAACTGGTTGACAAGAGAAAAGAAATTTAGTTAATCAGAATTCACTGTTCCATAAACCCATGATTATTATTAGTTATAATCCTAGTCTATAAACCTTTATAATTAAGCCCTATTCTTGTCTATTACTCCCCCAAAATAACAATTCTTGCATGGTATTAAGTGCTTAAAAATCTACTTTATTTACTTCTTATTTCTCATTTTTACTGCTCACTTCTCTGTTGAGTTATTATAAATTGTTTCTCCTTTTTTCTCCAAACAGCTTTGATTGTTATGCAAGCTAAATTTGCTTGTAACTCAAAACAACAAAGTACTTATTGTAATCATATTTCCAAAACAGCACTCATATGTACAACACAATTATATAACAAATAAAATTCTTTGATATATGCTTGTATCATACTTCGAAACCTATTCTTTCTGACTATGTCTGCCTGAAATCATGACAAATGTATTTTCCTAGAAGTGCTGAGAGTACCAAGTAAAAGCTTTTTTGATAGAGTTATTAGTAGCTATATACAGATCCCAAGTGGTGAGGTATAGATATAGCTATGAGAGATTTCAATAGGGTTGCTCAACAGCTTTCTAGTAATATATTGCCCGCTCTCCAAGGTCCAGACATGATAGCCATTTGGAGTGCAAACTGAAAAGATGTAACTGCTCAACTGTATGTATTCAGAACTATGTCTGTTGAAGTCTGCGTCCCTGAGTTTTGGAGGATAGCAGTCCTTGAATACATCTTTCTAGCTATCTGGTAGTCCAAACAAAAACCAAATAACTTAGGCATCAATCAATGCCTTAAATCAAACATAAAACATATCATAAAACCCCCATCACTCCAACCAGCCTGGCCTCATAAGCCTTCTCAATTTAGATGCCTTAAAATTCTTATACCACTAGCCAAATAACCAGTATCGGTTACACTTACATTGCTGATAATAGGGGAAATACTTTTAATTTTTGAATTTATTTCCTCTCTCCTACTTCTCTTATTGTTTTAAGCTATCAATTTACTTGCTTCCTAATATTGTAGTCTATCTGGACTGTTTTGCTCATGATATTCCCGTACTCTACTCATTGAATCAGGCACTTAGATATATAGCCAATAATGCCTCTCCTTCAGCCTCATGCACACCAATGCCCAGTAACGAAAGCCTGGTAGTTTTCACAAACGTCGCGACATTACAAGTACTCGAGTATGCCCTGATATGTCCATGTTACTAAAAAAGAAAAGATACAGGTTAGTTAGCATGCATGGGGTTTTCTCTTGCTAGCTGATGCCGGGTCGGTGAACTAGGATAATAACCCCATTGAAAATTGCTGTCATGCTTACTCTTCCCATGGGGTTTAGACCTAGCATGCGTTTCGTCATGCGTGGCCCAGCGAGGGTGGGTAAGTCGGTAATCATGAAGGAACCCTGGGCCGCGGTAACAGTTGTGATTTGATATCCCAACACCCGGGTTTCGCAGCTCCTAGAGGCTGAGTGTTTCCTATGCGTGATTCCCGGTTGGTTCACGTTTTATCCTGGTGGGGGCCAATCGTTTCCATGAGAAATTTGAAATCCCAAGAGTCGTGAGAACCAATGCGATTATATATCTGTACCGTAGAGTGCAAAAAAGCTAAGAATCCCACCCCCTGCATGAAAAAGGCCAAAATGGCAGTACTATTGCTGGGTCTGCCAAAACACCACCCCGCAGGGCCTAATTTACGAAATGGCGAAAGTGAAAATACAATCATTTTGGAGCATTTCCATCATTCCTTAATTTACATCTCCACCTGATCTTCACCTCAAACTCCTCACTGGGCAAACTCCTAGGCTTCTCCTTGCCCTTATCCTCTTTACCTCATGAAGAATGAGTCAGCGTTTTTTTATTCCAGTTAAATACTACAATATTAGCACACCATATCTCCTCCGAGGGAGCTGTCGGTTCCCGTTACCCTATCATTGTCGGCACCCTATCGAGTAGTCTATAGGCAAGAAATATGAACCAAATATAAACGTAAGGTAGTCCATTTGAATCACGGATTCATCGGAGAGCAACACTATGAATTGCTGATACTAGCCCCTTTAAAAGCGCACAAAGATTTGTCAGAACCATTGGGAGATCTCATACCGGTATCGGTTTCGGCGAAAACCACTCCCGGAGGTGCATCCTCCATCTCCTTTTCCTCCGCCGGGATCACCCGGGTTTTTCTTCGTTTGCCTAAGGTTAGATGCAGAAGACTCTTTGGCACCATATTGATAAAGACCAGTTTCTAGTACTGTACAATGCAAATCGCAATATAAGCACCCGACTCCCTTCTGGAAAATAGTAAGTGAAACACTCTAAACCAAGGCATTATGATAGAAGAAAACTTGCCCCCCAACCAGACTCTTTGTTTCGGATATTTTGGTTCAAGCTATTTTCCAGATCCTCGGACCGAGAATCATCAAACTTTTGGAGATAAATATGAGCGGAAAAAAATTGATACCATGAAGTTGAATAAACCAGGATTTGATAGGGCGGTTCCTGTTATCATAGCATGGCCAGGGGAGCAATATCCGGTAGAACAGAGTTATTCTTCCTTCCCTAGATGGGTGAAAGGGCTGTGTTAGGGTCAAGCATTTGCAATACTAGTATCATATTCGAACAAGTTTTGTTATCTGGGATAAGAAGTCAGGTTTTGGGACAGGGCAGGGCAGGGGGGGGTATACGGCTCTTTGCCACTATGGAGATTCGCTAAGTCGGGAATAGCGGAGAAGAAGTCGATGTTTTCCAACCTCTACATGGTGAACCAACTAACTCCTCGGAATAAGCACATCATCAGAGCCAGCAGCATGCATGTGTGGGTATGATAACTGGCTGCTGTCGAGCCACACCATACCACATCTAAAATAAAAAAAGGTGCCGAGCATCGCTGAGCACACCCCCCGGCCCGATATCATATCAAACTCTCAGCGACCACCCCAGTTTAAAAGACACTACCTTGACACGAAAGCCCAATTATCTACAGCAATTTGGTGGGCATTCTCCCTTCTCCTTGGAGTTGCATCTCTTGCCCCGGTACCATATATATTGCTATGGCGGAGCCCATGATAGGAGATTCTCGTGGACTGTCGGGGCAAACCGGCATTCACTCCCTATCTCACTCCCTAACTACCAACAGCGCACCGCCCCGATCCCCACGGCCCTGCACTGATTCTTGGCTGAGCAAAACCTTTTTCTCTCTTAGTCCTCTTGGTACGATAATGCGCCCACAATCCGCGTCCCTCACTTCCCCAAACACTTCCCCTTCGTTAGACTTTTTCCCCCTGCAGTCACTCAAAGTCCAGATCGTGTAACTTATCATAAAGTATGATATCTTAGACTTATCATTAGGGCAACGGTGAAAAGTGCAAAAAAAAAAAAGATCTCAAAACTGAATAGTCGCCGCCGAGTGACAGATGATGGCCCTCGGGGTCCAACTGGAACTTAGTATGAGCTGTATGGTATGTACAGTACAACAACGAAAACCCGGGCGAAAGAAGATAGTTGGACTATGACAGGAAACTCGATTGCGCCATCACAAAAAATGTGACCACCAAAACCGGAACCAAGTTTATAAATAGTAGGAGATAGGTATTGACGCAACCGACTGGTGATGATAGGTTTACCTCACAAACTGCTCGAGACAGTCGAGTAGCTAGTATTGGGTCGTGTGCCGCGAGTTGTGTGTGTGCAGGGGGGTTTTTCTTTTCTTTTCCAGAACCCAATGGAGGTTATGATTCCCCACCCCCAACGTTAATGGGGCGTAGGAGATCTTATAGGCCAGAGGGTGGGCTTAGGCCCTCGAGAACCTGACGAATAGTCATGAGAGCTTCAATTGTGTGCAATCAATCCAAATAGTTCCCCAAACAGTGCACTGCATGATGAAAAATTTGCAAAGCGCATAATGATTACTGTAGGATAAGTACTATACAAGCATCCTACACCCGCCCCCCTCCCCGAAATCAATGCATGAGTGCCTCATGTTCTGATTCGGAGCTTGAGAACAGGGCTGCACAATACACTCCGGCGCAGCAGCACTACAGAGGATTATGCTTATGAAGAGTGGGGAGATCGCTTCAGTCAAACTCAAAAAATCCGGCTGCAGAACTACAGGATGTGAGCACAGGAGGAAAGGCAGAGAATACATACATGATCACCCACGATTTCACCAACATTGATAAACAAGTCTTGGAGGATTAATTAGTCTTGTTGTTTTTTTATTCCCCACCACCTCAATTCACAGACTAACATCTTATTTGCTGCCCACAAACTATATGCCAGGTGGCAATAACTCATAAAAAGGTCTAGACCCCGACATCGTTCTTGCGGTAAAGTTTCCTGCTCCTATTTAGTCCGAGGGACTCTCTCGCCAAGGCACTATTCACCATCTTTCCCCCGCTTTCCTAAGCTACCACAGCAACTCTACTTGATACTGTTGGCACACTACCAAACCTCCTTATCCCCCTCCGTTCTATACTATTAGCACAAATTCCCCCCCGCCCTCTCATACCACGCTACCAGCACAACCCTTCCAAGCATCTTCGAAGGAGCTCCAAAAAGAAATCTACTCGAGTACAGTCCTTCTTCTTGGGGCCCCCCCTCTCCCCCCCCCTATAAACGACAAAATGCCATTATCATTGTTGGATCTTCCAAATGAAATGGCTCTAGGAATCGCTGACGAACTATCACCCGAAGACATCAATGCCTTTATGCAGACCCACCCCCAATTCTCCCACCTTTTAGCCCCGGCGCTCATGAGGTCAGCCTGCCGTGCGAAATACCGAAACTACGGAAGGAAGGCACTATTCAGCGCAGCAAGCCGAGCAGACCACTACACAGTCAAGCGGTTGATATCCTATGGCCTCCTCAATCACGTTGGCAGGGGAGTTCTCGCCGACGCCCTACTCTGCGTGGATGAGACAGGCATACGCACCCTGCTAGAATGCGGAATCGAAGCAAATGTGCTTAACGAGGACAACATGTCACCATTGTGCGCAGCGGCCATAACCGGACACACCTCAGCCATACGATTGCTCATTGCCAGGGACGACATTAATATCAACGCCAAATCACAGTACCTCATCAAAGATACGGTATTACACCTCGCTGCGGTCGGTGGGCACCTGGACATAGTACAGCTTCTGCTAAGCCGTCCTGAGCTCGTCCGGAACGTCAAGGATCTGTTAGGTTGGACGGCACTCCATAGGGCATGTCGCAATGGCCGGTCAGAGGTTGTCCAGTGCTTGCTTGAGGATGGGGGCTTCGCAGTCACAGCTCCGGATCGCCGTGGAAACAGTCCACTACACCTCGCGGCCGAGAGCGGGAATGAAGAAGTGGTGACTTGTCTACTACAGGACCCAAGAATCAACGTCAACCAGCTCGGGAATTGGGGCCGCACGGCACTACTTACCGCTGTCAATTCCCAAAATCGTGAAGCCGTACGCGCCATGCTAAAGGACCCCCGGACAGAGGTAAATACTCCGTGCGACACCGGCTGGACACCGCTCAGTTCTGCGATCAAAACCAAGGATTTCGAATTGGTCCGCATGTTGGTTACCCAAGGCAGAAATATCGACCTGGGCGCGGAAGGCAGTGGCAAGGCGTCACCACTGCATATTGCGGTGATGTATGGACAATATGATACAGTGGAGTTACTCCTAGACCACGGTGCTAATCCCAACCTGGAGGACCACCGTGGGGATTCCCCCTTTGTGCTTGCAGTCAATGGGGGACGTGAGAAAATTGTTAGGCTCTTTCTCTCGAGGGGTTGCATTGACCTTGAAAAGTTGGATAATTCTAAGATGTCGGTCAGGCTTTTCAAGGAGAGGTACATTGACGGGATTGTTAGGACGTTAGACCAAATTCTTGGTTTGGCTTAACAGTGTCTACTAGGACAAACAAACAGCCTTTGAATCTCTCCTACGGAAACTATAGCAGGAAAAGGTGAGTTTTCACTACGCGCTTAATTAATCCACACAGAGTCCATAGCATAGCTGTCATTGTTGCTTCTCTCTCTCTCTTCTTTTTTTCCGGTTTTTCCTTCTTTTCTTCCTTTTAAAAAAAAAAGAATGGTTTCATTGTTACAGCGGGAAAATCCATATGCAATCGAGGGGAGAGCGGAAGCCATTATTTTGAGGACGGAGAAATACCCGGGGTGAATTTATTCTTAGCTAGATGTACCGGAATGCTTGAGCGTTAGTACCTGTAGTTGTGCCTTTCGAATGTCCGATACACGTGGGCAACTGGCACCTGACATTGAGTTGGCCAATTGTGGGGAATCATAACAGCAACACACGGAAAAATTGTTGATTTATTTATTTATTTATTTATTTATTTATTAAATTTCGCTCATTAACAGATTTTATTTATCTACCGGTATTCACTTTCCTTAATTTAATTTCAGCTCTTTTGCTGCAATTTACTATTACTACATATACCTTTCTTTTCTGCAATATATATAATATATATATCCATTGGCCACAAGACAATCTTTCTTTCCAAGGGCAAAAAAAAAAAGCAAAAAGAGGGAAAAAAACAAAAGTACACAACATAGTGCAATACATTTCAGTAGCTATCACCTCACCCACCCTGTACAAGTACTGTGCCCCTCTTATGATAACAGCAACCAAGTTATCATACCCAAGTGCACGATAGCCAACACAATTTGACAAGTGGGGAAGCGCAACATTGCCCGAACAAAGAGGTGTGAAGAAGCTTCAACTATAGCCCCACTTGCACACAACGGTTACCGGTAGGTCATGGGAGAGAATTCCATACCCGGGGGATGCACAGTATGATACTTTTGTGCTCGAGCATGATACTTGTATCATACAGTACGGGCAATACCGGTTGAGTGACAAAAGGAGGCTAAGGGTAAAGGGTTTTTCCCTCCCTCCTTGCCTGCGCGCCGGCACAGGTATCATACCCGTACTGTATCATACCTCCCCATTCGTTCCAAGCCGGAAGGAATAAAGCTCCCTTTCTTTCGCCCACACAGCAGGCGGGGGAAGGGTATCCCCCCCCCCCAAGGGAGCCGTTAGGTCTCTCATGTTGAGCAGTCTTTTTTTTTTTCTTTTTTTTTTTTGTTAAATACGCAGTTTATTTGTAGCTATCTATCATACCAGAAAATCGATAGCCTGAAAACCTTAATATCACAAAAGAAACTCATACATCTCCCTCTATAACAATTTAAATGATAAAAATCACAAACAATCCAAACATCATTACAAAAACAATCAAAAACTCACGAAGCCAAAATAGCATTTTTCATAGGAAAAACCTCCATTGCCAGTGGAAAATTTATCCCGCCTCCTAACACATAAGACGAAACTTCCTCAACCAACCTCGTTCCTCTCCTGCGTCCCTCCTACAACTTTGATTCCCGCTTTACGCCAAAAGATTTGTGAGCCCTTGTCACACCCAGCCCTGCCTAAACCGGGTACCACATAACACGTTTGTAGACCTTAGCCATGTAGAATCGTAGTCCTAGTTTGACCAATCAGTGTGCACTCTGTATAGCACCCCTTCAGGAATGGTATTATAGAATAACCAAACCTATACTCATACTGGAGGCGAAAAGCTAGGATGTAGGAGAGGTCGGGCAGGTATCAGACTACTCATACAGGGAACAATTTATTAAGTACCTTCACCAGACGTAGCATACCTTACAGACAAGTATTATGTGATATTTGAAGGATGTAATACTGTTGTTTCAAAATGTTATACCTTATGTAATTAGGATAAGGGAGTTTTACTATTAAATTCTCATATAAGTTACTCCTAGAATCTTGTATTTTATATAACATTATAATATTGAATAGTTTTATATACTAGAGAGCTAACTATTTACAAAATATTAAATATTAGGTCTTTATCCAATTATTAATATAACAAGATAAACTAGACCCACAATTTGCAGCCTGACTTCGTCATATTTTCACTCACCTTAGTCATATATAAAGACAATTTGCATTCACAAAACCCAGACCAATATTTGCTACAAAACTTATAGTATAACTCTACTTGAGTTAGAAATAAAGTGGAAAGAAAAAATTGCCAAATTGGAAATGAAATAGGAAATCCAATTTGGAATCATGATATTGGATCACAAAACTATATAATATGATATTAAGAAAAATAGTTATTTCAACCATCATGCTTAAAGTAAACATGTAATTACTAAAAAGTAAAATTCTGTATTCCATACTACTTATTCTGATTAGATAAGGCATCCCATTTTAAAATGATAGTAATAGACCAGTTGAACACCTCAAGTCATACTTTTGTTATTGTGAAGAGTAGCAGTTATCTTACTAAGTAGAATAATCCATGTAATTAACTAGTAAAGTTATCCTGCTTTTATGGTAGTACTTTTAGATTCTCATCCTACCTTTAGATTAGAGTTACGAAGTCATGAACAATCAGTTATCCTACTCTGAAGCTAGGTTCCTCAATCCAATAGGTTATTCAGTACTCTGAACTTTCTGAGCAGTTATCATAATATTTATTATAAGAAACAGCATTAGAGTCTTAGATTGAAAATCCTATTTGAGAGAAGCATTTGCCAAAACAGCTAGTGTACTATGTACAGAGTATAACTTGAAGATATAGTTCCTATAAGTTATCTCTAGTCTCCTTACAATCTATAGAAATCATGAGAATATACTTGAGAAATTGTTCAAACTTCAGTAAGTAGAAGACAACAAAGGCAATCATGTTACTCTTATATATATATTTGCAATCCAGTTGACTGCAAGCTACTTGTAATATATTTAAGTCATATTAGAGAATCCTGAAGGTAGACACTCAAGACTGTTCTATATATATTAGATTAAAACTAACTATAAGTGACTCAGGTAATTGGAACTATTATAGATTGATATCTAGCTATGGTTCAAATTGTTTTATGACTAAAATGCTCCTGAAATTTCGGCTACTCAACCAAGAAACCTCCAACTACTTTCAAAATATAATTGCAGAATTGCAATATTATCTAAACCAAGTAGGCTTATTTTTATTATAAAAATCAAATAACTGGAAAAATGAAAAATACAAAGTAACTAATGTCAAAGAATTAGATTCAATCAAAAATAACTTTATTATCTATTATTATATGGTTAATTGAAGTATAATTTTATTAAAATCTATACATTAAACTCCAATACCAAAAGATTTATTTTGACCTAACTGTATAGATAGTCCTATTAAGCATACTTCCAATAGCTTAGAAAAGTATATAAAAATAACAAATTTATTCAAAATGTATTTTTACTTATTATTAAAGTACTACTAGTTACTAGCTATCTCACTAACTAATTTTGATATCCATCAACTTCATATTTTTAATAGTATCCTCTTATTTAAATAAACAGTTCTAATTTTTAATTTAATCTAATATTATATCAAGGATACTAGTACCTTAAAGTTATATCACAATACAAAATGAAATACCAAAGAATATTACAAGAAAGCATATTGGACAATTGCTTTCTCATAAATTAATTCATAAATATATGTTTGAAACACAAAATTGACTTTTTCTGAAATTGCTTCATTTTTATATTTTTTGTTATTGTAAGGAAGTAACTTTTCTGAAAAAAAATACAGGAGGCTGTCTACCCCAAGATATCTTTTTTTAATTTCTATAATTCAGACTTCTTTTACTGCTAATAATCAACAAAGCTAATACACAGGTTTTCCTAAAATCATATTTATATAGTAACTTGTAGTGTGATAAGGATGTTCAGAAATACTCTCTTACTTATTAGTTAGTTGATTTTTCTAATTGGAAATGTAAGCTATAAGGCTTAAGAAAGATTAAATTTGACTTATATCTCAATCCATAATATTATTATTACTATCATTATTTCTATTAAGTCTTAAACTTTCCCACTGCTCAATATAATTCCCAGTATCTTCCATAACTATCTACTTAGTACTAATTTGCTTGTTGTTTCTCTTATTTATTCTCTATATCCTTGTTATTTGTTTCTTAAGCTATGCATTAGCCTTCCTAATATTAAGTACTTAATGCTTTCACCTGAGATGGAGTAGTTATTTTGATCAAAAACTAATACTTCATTTTAACTAAAGATAGTCTTGCATATTACCCTTGCTTATATCTTACTACATCTTACTAGAAGTGAAGTAGGTTCATATTATCGCTAAGCTCTGCCTCACACTTTTTGTATTTTATATATGTTGATTAAATTATTCTTTTATCTAAATCATAAATTATTTCTCCTAGACTTCTTTAACTTAATTTTTCAATAGATTAAGCCTAATTGATCACTTAGTACTACTAGTGAACAAGTAAATATTAGGAGAAAGCTAATTCAAGTGTGCATTGTGATATTTAGTTCAAGAAATTATTAGATTGAAGACTATGTCTAGGAAAGCTTAAGCAATTATACAAGGAATCAGGTAAAAATGATAATGATATTTGTAAAGTATAAGAGGCGCTTTAATATTTATATCTTACATTTGTGTATTTGTAAACTACATCTAACTTTTATACTAGTCAAGCATATGGAAATGAGTAAAGTCAACAGACCTCTCAGTAGAGTAACTATATACAGCTCCTTGATTTACTGAAGCAAGCATACTCTTCCAGCCTTCTCATAGAGTACACATGTGATTTGCTTGATTTGGATAGCTGTGTCCTGTAACTAAAATGACACATCAATAGTACCTGCTTTATAAGATCACATATGTTGCTGCTATTCTTCTAACTATACAATACTCACATGATATATGAGAGAGAGCTATTGGCAATGTCAAGGAAGTGGAATGGAATACTTCTATTACAGATTCATTAGATTTATAGCCTTCAAGCTTGGACTTTAAAAGCTTGAGCTAAAGGTGACAGGACATTTGCAGTAAAATACTCTAAGAGGTTGTCACAGTAGCCAAATCAACTAAGAATAGACCAAACCTATCCATACTTCCTGGAGATTAGCTGTAAGTTAGTTGATTCTAGTAATAAGATCTCTCTACAAAGACAGGAAGATCAAGAAGAAGGAAGCTCAGACAGGAAGACCTATATAGGTCTTAGATCCATTAGACATTAACACATCAGACTTGAACTTTCTATTAGTAAAGGTAGCCTAGCATGAAACTGATTACTTCATGGCTGAAGGTATAACTCAAATGATAGTCAATACAACTAAAAGTAATATTATAGTCCAGTTAGTCAACCAAGTAGCAGAGGTCTAGTTAGTAAAAGATATAGTACAGTCAGCGCTGTAGAGAAATACTATTCTGAGACTGGCAAAATTTAGAGAAGTTTCAGAGTCTAACAGTGTTCACATTTACACAATTCTAGATATTTGTATATTAGAACCCCTGTGGTACTTCAGAGGCATAGTAGTTACATATAGTCAAGACATGCTGGGATGCAGGATATAAATATTGAAGTGCCTTCAAAGTTTTAGAAATATCAGACAGCAGCAAAGAGCAGATCTTATCAATATAGAATTGTTCACACTTTAAAATCTACAGCTTACATATTTATCATAATGAGCCTTCCTCAGTAGATTCTCTGATTAAAGATTTTATCCAAGTTGCTCCATACATTCCAGAGTTGGCTCTCCCCTCTGGCCGACAATGCCTCTATAGTATTCCTTTGATTTTACTATGCAAACATCCAGAATATTATAAGTGCAAACACCATTTAATTCTAAAACTTTACATACTAGTACTCTTTACAGGTCTTAGAATAGTATTCCTCCATTGAAATAACTGTACTTGTAACCTGCTCCTAAGTATCTCGTGAATCTCATAGAGATTCCTAAATGCTATTAGATTAGCGAGGGAAGTATTAGTATGTATTCTTCAATAATAGTAAGATTGAAAGAAGAATAGAGTAACTATTCAACTTATAGTATATTCAAAAGAGCATTCTTGTAAGGCTTGATAGACTAAACTCTTAAGATATTATAGGCTCTTGAAATACAAAAGATTACAGCTAGAAAACATAACAATCTCATCCTATGCAAGGAAATAATACATTAGTACTATCATAATAGCGAAAGGCAAGGTAAGCAAAGTCCTAAAGTGGAGGACTTAAATCGACAGGATATAACAAATAAAATAAGTAAAGAAATTCAAACAAGATAAAAGTGGTCTTTATTATATGGCCCCATTTCTGAGGAGTAGAGATCAATTAACAGTGGTTATTATGATTAACTAAAAAATAAAAATTATCTAAATCGAATCAAAACTAAAGGAGCTAGTACTTTTTGAAGTTTGAAGCACCTTTGTTAACTTTAAATATTTAAAACTTGTCTAATAGTAGTCTGTTTTTGACGATTCCTTTTTTTATTATCGAGTTATTAACCTGCTCTTGACATCACATTTCTCGGAAACAAGTTCCTGCAATAAACACTAGATAAAATAAGCAGTCGCTATTCAGATACTTATCTAGTACTTGTAGCAGTAGCATAAGGAAATACCTAACTGGGTAGTAACTGTTAGGCATATAAAAATCTGAGACAGGATACTCAGACCTCATAGTAGAGTAACTGAGTACAGAGCCTAGAGTTTTCAGTGAAGTCAGCACTCGCTTCCTGTCCTGTTATAGGGCCCGCATGTCATTAGTGAGATTTCGAGAGTTGCATCACATAACTAAAATCTCACATCGATTCAGTCCACTTCAGAATACCATATATATTACTGCTATCTGTCTAACTACGTGCTGTTCACAGGATATATAACAGGGGACCTTTAACAACATCTGAGCAGTGGAACAGAAGAAATATGTGAGAGGCATATTGAGATAGTAGGCTTTAAAGTTAGACTTCCTAATTAGAGGCCAAAAATGACTAGGTGTTTTCAGCGAAGTACTCCCACAGGATGCCACAATGCCAGAAGCTATTGAGGATGTACCAAATCTATATGTGCCCTTCTGAGATCAGCTGTAGGTTAGTTGATTCTAGTAATAGGACCCCTTTACAGAGGCAGGCAGACTAATAGGAACCACACTCAGAAAGGAGGACAGAGATACGTCAAAGACCTATAAGATGCTGGCACATCAGACTTAGACTTACGATTGATACTAGGTAGTCCAGCAAGAAAGTGATCGCTTCATGACTGAAGAGACTACTAGAACGATAGTAAATAAGACTGAAGTAATATAATTATCTATACTGTCAACTAAGTTGAGGATGTCTGTTTGGTTAAACAAATAACACAGTTATCTCAGCAGAGGAATACTATTCCTCACTCCCCAGAGAGTGTGAGAAGTTTCAGGGTCAAACAGTGCTTGTACTTATCAGATTCTAGATGTTTGCATATTAAAACTAGGGTAGTACTCGTAGGCATAGTAGTTAGAAGTAGTCTGCGAATACTCAGATGTAGGATATAAATATCAAAGTGTTTCCCGAGCTTTAGGAACATTATCAAGCCATGGGGAAGAAATCATATTAATATAGAGTCATTTGACACCTTGAATCTTAATCTTACCTATTGATTGAGACAAGCCTTCCCCGACAAATTCTCCCATCCAAAATTTGGCCTATATCTCTCTCAAGTTACAGTAAAGTTTGGCATCTACCTAACAGTCATATAATAAGTGGTAAGAATAAGTACTATCAGGTAAGTTTAGAGTATGCGAAACTAACATCAAACTTGTTACAGTAGTAGGAGAATAAGGAAACTTTATTACAGTGCTATTTGTTTTATCAAATATGAGTTCATAAAACACAGATAGTATATACTATATTGTCACTTTAGCTCTATTGACTATCATTCTAGTAGTTTCTTTAATAATAAAGTAATCAAGTTTTATACTCAGCTATTTATGCTTAACACATGTTCAATCCTGATGCGCTATCATTCTATAGGTCTTTGACTTATCTAGATATTGCAGCCTGAGTATACTCTCCCTAAAGTCTACTTGCATCTATCAAGAAGTCCTATTACTAAGGCTGATAAAATTACTGCTAATCTCGGAATAGTATGAGTAGATTCAGTATACCTACAATCACTTTTGGTACTATGGTAACCTCTTGGAATATTTCCCCATATATATCTTGTTACATTTAGCTCAAGCTTTAGAAAGCCATACTTTAAAGCCTACTAACTCAATACACTTTTCCCAGATTTCTTTTATTCCACTTTCCAGATGTCTTCAATAATTCCTTACCATATATCTCATAAAGAGCATACAGTCCAATGGATTGTGGTGACATATATAGTGTTATGAAGTGTACTTTATTGATCTGACATTTCAGTTACAAAATGCAACTATCAAAATCTTACTAGTAATATGCGGACCCAATAAGTAGACTGGAGGTGGGTGTTGACTTTCTATAAATCAAGTGTCCATTCACACCTACTATACTGAAAGGTCAGTCTATATCTCTGATCTTCTATATGCTTAACTATGAAGTCCTAATTAGCAGTTGGAAAAAGAAGCCTAATATATTTACTTTAACAAGAAAGTGCAATTATTCAAGATCCTATTATAGTTAAAATATATTTATCTAATCACATATTATACTAGAACTATATTATTCTATATAATAGCTTTAAGCCTTACTTTCTCAAGCAATAAATCGATATTACTCTCATACAATTTGAAAAACATTCTATGAGTATATATTTGTTATTTTATACAGTATTTGTAATATATTCTCAGAGAATAAACCAAATCATTATCAAGTAGCTACAGGATATCATTAAAATGTAGTTAAAAGTAGAAAAGGTAAATATTATTTCTTAGTATAAATTCAATATAATCAAGGCTCTTATTGAATTTATTATCCTTTAATACTGTTTAATAGTCAACTTTTATGCCTAAATCTTCCTACTATTCACTTACAAGGACTTTGATAATTCATATATCTAGCTTATAAATATGTGAAGAAAATATCTTACATTTCCTTGTTGTCAATATTACTATAATATCTTATAAAATATAACTTTATGAAATATATAGCCTGAAATGCTAAAACAATTTCAATTTCAAAAACAGCTTGAATAGCAGAAACCTAATAGAGATCCTCATTTTACTTAACTTGTAAATTCTTCCTCGATACTAAATAAATAACCTGTCTACCAGTTAGAAGTCTTAGTCAGAATTCTATTTCATCCACATTTTCAACATTGTTATTCTGAATAGGAAACTTGCTCTAAGTATTATTAAATCTACCAAGATCAGACTTAAAAGATTTGAGATTCATTATAAATACTGTTTACTTGTCCTGTATCTTTTCTGTACTGGATTGAGTTGTCAGATATTATATCAAAAAATCTTTATAGCCAGTTTTCTTGTACTATTTCTTCTTTTCCATCATTTTTCAAAATTACATATACTATTTCAATATACATAATAGTAGCAGAGAGGTGAACCATAATCATCTTATTTTTAATCTACTTGACTATCACATTTTCTTTTTCATTATAAAGAAGTTATTAATTAAGGCAGTATTATATTGCAGGTTTAATGTATCCATGAAACTTATTATTCAATATAGTTTTTGAAATATTATATGGGTGTTGTTATGCAAAAAATGTACCATTGCATTTTAAAAAGTGTAGAGTTATTGAGGTTTAATATTTGCATAGCAACCAAGTGAATCTTGAGAAAAACAAGAAAAACAATTTAATCTCTAAATTTTATAATAACAGTACAACTAATACTTGAATTTCTCTTAAACTAGGTTCAAAAAACTTAGAATTTATAGTAATACAGACCTATAATAAAAAAATAAGCAATATTATAATTAAAAATTATTGTGTATTAGCAATATAACTAGTACACAAAAAAGAATCCACTTTGAAAAGAGAATTGTGTTCCATCGGTGTTGAATGAATATAGTGATATTTCTTATACTATTTGAGCTCAAAGAAAGGAATACGCTTTAATTTAAGCTCTGATTGAGAAGTTTTGCTTCACTATGTTACCATCAGACTCTTACAAAAAAGATTGGATAATCACATTGTCTGATATCTCCTATTGCATTTGTTATTTATACTACAGATTTATCATTATGGTGGCAATCAAGAAATAAAAATAAAAATTACAAAACATACCATAACAATGAATTCTCTTTCTAAAACAAAGCCAGAAATATTTTTCTGATAGATTCTTATCTTGTCTATTCTACTATACAATAAATAAAAAGCAGACTTTTTGAAATATTCACTTTAAAACTCTACTCTTAGCTCAATTTTTTTAATATATATTTTTTAAGACTATTAGAAGGTACTCTACATACTCAAGAAGTTTCATATGAAGTGAAGTATATTTGTTGCGTTGAGAGATTTGTACATTTTTCGCGTAACAGCACCTATATAGTTAAACTACCTTGTAAATTGAGATTTCTAATATATTCCTGAAAACTTCCCTGATTTTTATAACTTTCTCTTCCAGATTAGCTTCCTTTTTTGGATATATTGTACTTTTTGCCCATATCTATATTTACTATTATTGGCAATGAAAAGATCAATATTTTCAAACTATTACTTAACCTTGAAGTTTGTTTGAATTTTATCACTTTTTGCCCTTGTAAACTGTATTACTAAAACTACCGTATTCTAAAATAAAACCTCATTTTTTACAACTAGTAATAGCCAGTTCTATCCCTATTTTACTGTTACTCCTAGTGAGTAAAAGCAAGTATGATATCAAAGTAAGTGTGATGCTCCTGATTTTACCTTTTTTTTAATATAGAATACCTTAATAGGTTTCTATACTACTAGTTATTAACTACATAATATAATTTATATTTATATATAAAAGCCTTTTATGAACATGCTCATTAATATTATTATCTCCAAGCACCATTGTGCTCACCAAACATACTACTATCATGTTTTTGCACTTATTCAATGTACTCTACAATAGGCACTAATAATACCACAACTGATAACATTACTACAATATTCATGGCATGAAACCCAATCATAATCTAGTGAATTACTCAGTTCCAGAAGATATTCATTTTATTGGACATGGTTTTTCAAAGCAGCCACCAACTCAGTCCCATACAACAACAATGTCAGAAGCAAAATACACCTTTGCTGGCCTCCTCGGCCCCCCCCCTCATATGGAGGAAGAACAGGCCCATGTCAAGAGCAGTATCATACCTGTATAATTTGAGCTTATCCGAAATGCCTCACTAGAGCAGTAGCCAAATAAAACTTGACCTAATTAGCTAGTGAGAGAAGAAGAAAGAAGATCCTCTTCAGGAAATTCTTTCCAGCAAAAGTCTGGTATGATGATTATCATAAAAGAAGAAAGCATGCTGTGGCAAATTATTACCAAAATATAATCCTCTAATGCTTTCGGGAGAGGGGAACCTTCTTGGAAAATCCTACAAGTACAGTATGAGTATGGCTGATAGATATATTCGTCATGTGATATTGTGTAGAGCAGTAAGTTAGTAACCATAAAGATCATGACTTTGATAACTTCATCAGGAGTGCAGCTTCCATTACTACCATATTGAAATCCTTATTCCCTATCACCTTCAAGGTTAGTACCCAGAATTTTCAAACAACCTATCATATTTGATTCGTCAGAAGAAGGCATGGAATATACCTATAGAGTAAGCAAGATCTCATTGGAGATGTGTTGCACAATTCTGACTCTTCAACACTTTACTGACAAGACTCAGAATTAAATATCAAATTGTCTTCAAGTTGATCCAGACTCTGCTTGGCGAATCTGTGTAAAATTAAAGGTAAAGTTATATTCAGATTAGAATTTTAATTGATAATAATTATAATAGTAGTAAATACTAAATTGACCCAGTTTAATCAAAATAGGATTGGGCAAGTGATCCAAATGACATTCATGATTTGTATGCAGTTTTAAAAAAGCCTTGACCGTACTAGACACCATGACGTGATACCTAAAGACTCTAAACAATCTCTTGCTCTTAAGAGAACCTACCAAAGCAGTCCTGATGGTTATGTTAAACCCTTTTCTGAGTTAGCCAAACAGTTGGAAATCAAGGCTGCAAGGTCTACCATCAAGTATGTGATGCATAACTATTATAACATCTATCACTTTGCTCCTAGTCAACCAAAACTACGACTCAATATATATCGTAAGGATGCTCATATGAACTTTACCTTTTGAGCAACTTGAATGAATCCAAGGTAGTCCAATATCTTTGCTACACTTTTTTTCAATTTTTTTCAATTTTTTATTCTATTCATATTTGCATTATTCTATTATAAAGTATAGTATTTAAGTAGCATACTAGAAAAAAAAGTTAATAAATTAAATTAATAGTTTTATAAACGTTTTACATATTCTGATGAAATGTGAGTCGAGATTGAACACCCATGGAGATCCGCAAATATTTCCCGCCCTCATGGATCAAATCTACTCAATTATGGAAGGTATCAGTTCAAATCAGCCAGAGTGTGGAGCATATTTTGTATATGAAAAGGAATCTAAAGAAGAGAAGGAATACTATAATAATATGGTAGAAATGGAATATAAGGTGAAAAAAGCAAAAGCAAGACCAAAAACAAGCTTTTGAATGAACCAAATGAACAGAAAAGTTCAAAATTTTAGAGGAATTGAATACTAATTTACAGCAATTGGATCAAACTGACCCACTCTCATCTGGATATCATTGGCAAAAGCGACATCTGGAATGGGAGTTCAAGGAGCACATTAAGGAGCATGGAGATTGAAGCCAAGAGGGTATTGATTGAGTACTCTATAGAGAGTATATACTATGACCACTTTACTACTGTTTTCTGCAAAGAGTAGAATGAGAAACCCGAAGGGACATATGGGCTAACGAGGACAATGCTCCAGCATATACTACTGGACAAGAATTGGGTGAGGAGGAGCAAGAAAGAATAGGTGTACATTCTGTTGACTGGCCAGCTCACTCACTCAATCTTAATAAAATAGAACCACTTTGAGACTATTTAAAAGACTCGTTAAAAGAGTCTCAGTTCAAAGGTCAAAGTAATACAACAAAGGATCAGGTAAAAGCAGCTCTTATGTTAAAGTGGGAGAAAATACCAATTGATCTCATTAATTGTCACTGTTTAGACCTTCAAAATATGTTGCAACTTGTTATTAAAAATGAGGGAGATAACAATTTTCATGGCTGATTTTAGTTCTATCTTCTTTTTTCTTTTATTCTTACTCTCCCTTTTCTCTCTTTCTCTCTTTCTCTCTGCTCTTTTTTTTAGGCTCCCTGTTTGTAGTCTATTTGTCCTTTTCAAAGTATCTTGAGTTTTAAATGTATAGTGTTTAGTTTTTTACTCGTTGCAACTTGCCGCTCTACACCAGCTTATCACATGACGAATATATCTATCGGCCGCACTCGTACTCGCTTACTGAGCCACACCTTATTTGACTACTCTAGCGGCATTTCTGATATAAGCCCAAATTATGGTTACTTGTACTTGTACGAGTAATCTCTCCTGCGAACCCCCCCTTGTTACCGGGGCACAAGTAGTATGCCGGTCCAGACCCCCCCTCCCCTCCCCAAGACAAACCTGCACACGGGTACCGGTAGTCCGATGTCAGGAGCCGAAAAAGCATTACCGGTACGCTTCGACCAATGGTTTCCCCGAACAGTTTTCATAGCTCGCATTAAGGTACTCGATAGTAATACCGGTACCGTACAATCCAACACATGATACAGTATTATTATTATATCTCCGTCAGCCCGAGTCATGGGCTTACGGAGGGATGACAATTTTCGAAAGAAAAAAAAAAAAAAAAAACCAGTTGATGACATCCAACCCCCCCCCCCCTGCCTTCCTTCCTCCCGGTTGAGGGCTGAAAAGCTAGTAAACTGCGCTAACCCCTTCTCACAGGAACTTTTGGACTGACTTGGAATCCCGAGATCACATGGAAGGGGCTGACGGGGGTGATGATAAAGTGGATTTCACGAGATTTCTACGGAGGTACAGCGCCTAAGTTTTGTATGTTACACTAGTAGTGGGTGTTGTGTGAGCCACGAGTGTAACATACAAAACTTAGGAGCTGTACCTCCGTACGGATTCTAGCTTTATCCGCCCCAACCCGTTACCGTTAACTTATCCAACTATCATGCTCAGGCTCGGCTTGGCCGCCTTTCGAGATTTGTTTTTCCGGTCCGGGGTAACCGGTTCCCCCCTGTGTTAACCCGATCGCCCATCATCCCTGAGACTACTCGTAGACTATGTGCCACTCAAAGGGGCGATGGCAACAACACACCCTTTATGCTAGACTAATCGCTACATCCGGATAGGCGGATGCGGCCAGTTGTGAAAGGAGGACTGGTGCTATTGCTGCAGGTCCATAGCTGAACTAGACTAACAACTGCTGCGCTCGATTAGCAATCGGAAAAAAGACACTTTTTTGTCAACTCCCTACCGGTAAGGATAATAGCATAATATATAGTACTCGAGTACTTACCGGCATGCGGAAACCTTGGCGCCAAGGATCTGCGCTCTCGGTGCGCCCCTGAAGGGGCCCCGCATTAAAGTGTTTGGATGTCGGGACCTCTGCAAAATTGGCGGATAAATTGAACAAGTGTAGTTTTTATTAGGCTACTAGTATACGGTAGAACTGTGTTGTGTGCCGGTACCGTATTGTATGATTGGGGTACTTGTAGGAGAGACCCGCCAGGGGGCCTAAGGAGGCGGCAAGCTCCGATCTTTTTTCTCTCGACGAATATTTACGCACGACAGGGAATTGTGGAAGTAGCTATCCGTCCCACCTATCACAATGCGCCGGATGGATGGATCGACTTAACTACGATGCCAACAGAACAGCACTTTTCGATGACCCACGAGCATCGGTACCCATCACAGAGAGAAAGAAGAAGAAAATAGATAGATCCAATCATCCTAACCTTACATACAATAACACAACCATAGACTAAACAGCATCAATCCCACCCCCCTCCCCCGCTAACACCTCCCTCTCTAACAGCACCTCGCCCACCTCCCTCAGCAAACCGCGAAGCCGGCCCTCCAACTCCTCCCTCCGGCGGACGTTCTCCTGCAGCCGCTCCATCTCCGCTTTGTACTTCTCCATGGCGTGCAGTTCCGCCCACTTCTGTCTCCGCTCCTCCACGGCGTGCTGTCGCTCAGTGGGATTGGCCGTGCCGGATGGCTTGGTCAGGGGTTGGAGGGCGGTCAGGCGTGCCGTTGTGGCGGCGAAATAATTGTTAAGCAGGTGCAGCTCCGACTGCGCGTATGAGCGCAGGGAAGTTAGCGAGCTTTCGCTATGGGAGATTGTTCCGAGGAGGGAGACGTAATGGTGCAGTGCTGGGGAGTTTGGAGGGTGCAGGAGGAGTTTCTGTTGACCGGGCTGCGAGGTGCTGTTAGAGCAGTGAGCGAGAGGGAGGAGAGTGGGAAGGAGGGAGTATGATACCATTTTTTTGTACTAAGAGTGGTCTGGTTCGGGTATAAAGGTACCAGCCTTTTCAGAAGAGAATACAGAAGGGAAGATTAAGATTAAACTTTTTGTGGTGAAAGGGGATGAAGCGAGGACGAGCATCTTCAAGCACATCTCTTCATAGATATATACTCTATGATTCTTGGCAATAGGAGAAGTTCGTAGTTTTGAAGCAGATCCGAGACGTTTCGAGCATGGAAAACACCCCCCTCAGGGGTTAACACACGGGTAAGGATGTTTGTGCCAAGGAGTTCAAGTCCAACACATTTCTTAGTCATTTAGCGCCCCGCTTTTGGAACGGCTAACCGAGGGAATACCGTCGGCGCATCATAATTGTGTCGTCGGAAAAGTGGGATTCGTGATGGCCAGGGAAGAAGTCAGTCTACCGTAAAATCCCGTATAATTGGCTAGCTCCGGAGCAGGGGCTAATCTCCGTACTCAGAGGCAAAGGCCCTTAAGAAGAGTTAGTGTTTTCCTGACACGGTAAAGCATGAGTGTGCCGAGTGCGTTGGATCTTATTAACCGGTATTCGCAATTCCGGTAACCTGTCAAACTAAACCTATCGTAGGTGGACCGGAGATTAACCCCTGCCCCGGAGCTGCCAATTATACGGGATTTTACGGTACTTGGCCCGAGTTTGCTGGTTCCGGCCCAAAACAGGGTACCGGTATCCAAAATATACTGCGTCCGCAGTTTACTGAAGCCTACGGTAGGTCTCGGAAACCGGCGGTAATTCGGGGGGTCACTGCGAGGTCTGGTGATATTGCCAA
Organism: Tuber brumale; assembly: GCA_014065205.1. Classification (NCBI taxonomy): domain Eukaryota; kingdom Fungi; phylum Ascomycota; class Pezizomycetes; order Pezizales; family Tuberaceae; genus Tuber; species Tuber brumale. Next base: position 68,245 of record JACCEG010000037.1, on the reverse strand, counting down.
CATCATGAGCGAGAGTAGCAGATAAGAGCTCCCAAGTCAGGATATTCAAATTTCTTCCTCATAATGCCCAAATCATTAAGCTGTTATCCCACTTCCTCTCTTCCGAGCTCTCATCGTCCGAGTCTTCATCAAGACTGCCTAGTTTCCTAGTGCCCGAGCAAGTAGCCATGACCACGCCCCCCGGATGAATCGCAGCACCACTGACTACATCGTCGTGAGCTTTCCACTCAAAGGCCTTCTCCCCCTTCCCACCAGTCCCCCAGGCCCTAACCATCCCATCAATCCCACCAGATACCACTTCCCCCTCGAGCGAATACGCAATATCAACCCCTATCCTCTGATTTGTCACCGCCATCCTCCCCTCAAGACTCTCCACCTTCTCGCCAGCAACCCGAACATCGTAAACGGATATCACATCACTCTTCCTCTCAACAACATGTAGATACCTCCCACATTTACTCCACAACAACTGCGTAATCCCACCGCCCCCGCCATCAACCGTGAACACACCGATGGTACTTCCACTCCCGCAATCACCATAGAGCCCCACCTGCCGAGAAAGCGTCCCGGCAGCAAGAATGCTATTATCAATAGCCAAAGCCGAAACAATACCCTTCATAGTCTCACCGGTCTGCACGCTCCGTCGCGTCGGGATAGTTTTAAGATCTAGATACGGCCCCTCGCCGGGCCGTTGAAGGTCAAAGAAGGAGATCTGGGAAGTGGTTCCAACGATAAACTTGTTTGCGTCTTCGGGCGTGAAAAGCATCGACTGCGGGGAGAGGTACTTTTCCGTTTGGGGGTTTACGAGCGGGTACGATGCGCGGGCGTTCGTCACGAGGAGGTCGTGTAGATGGATCGGGTGGTCACGAGTGGACTTCAGGAAACAGCAGGTTGCCGGGTCGGCGAGGGACATGGAGGGGTAAATCGCGACGCATGATACCGGTTCCGCGGATGCGGTTTGCGAGTACGGCGTTAGGGATTTCGGTTCATCGGAAGGGTCGAGAAGATCCACTGGTCTTTTTTTTTTTTTTACTCACCATGGAAGCGTCAGCACATAATCAAGCAAGGCGATACAAAGAGAATAGAAGGAATATCGTTACAAGACAAAGGTGCGGACAATGTTGTCCTCGTTGTTTGTGAGGACACATGTTCCATCCGGTGACCACTGCACACTCTTGAAGAGATTACTCTCATGTGGATTTCCTAGGCCCGACCATTTTTGCACGGACAATTCCCTTGCAGAGGTTTCGGCGACAGTGCAATTATAGGTTGTCCCTGTGGAAGCGACAAGTTTTGGCGGTTTTAGGAGGGACATTTGTGGTTGTGACATGGTGTGCTACAAATGCGGCTCTTCAAAAGCTTATCATGACTTCCAGAGACGGGTCGGGTCCCCCACCATACCCCAAGCTAGGCGGCCAGGTCTATTTTCAGGAACGACACCCACTTGTCAGGGTTTGAAATCGATAAACAATTATTATTAAAAAAAAAAAATTAGGCCCTATTTAGCGCACCACAAAAATGCTATTTCCTCCCCCTTTTACAGAATATCCGTTGCAAATGAAATACTTCAAAACCGCACTCTTATAATAACTCAACTTGCAGACCTCCAGATGAATTCTTATTTCCATCAAAATTGTCGATAGGGTGGCTGCTGTTTTAGTACTGCCCGTTTTCTACGCCTTGATCGGATATCATATCATACCTTCGAATATAATACCGTAAAATCTCGTATATTCCACTATCTGAGTAGTAGCAGGAGTTAATCTCCAGTGAATATAATATCATACCAGTTAATAAAGTTCCATGACACTCCGCACGCTTGCACTTTACCATGTGAGGAAAACGCTAATCCTTCTTAGGAGCGTTTGTCTTGGAGTACGGGTATTAACCCTTGCTACGGAGATATGATAGTGGATTATACGAGGTCATACTAACAGTCTTCACCGTAGTCACGACGAAAAACTGGGGCAGTCCACGAAAAAAAGATAAATTTTTGGTAATCTTTGTAACCCTAACCTTGGCCCTTTACTTCTTTCCATTTTTTCCCACAAAATATCATATCATACCCCTGTTCGTCTCCCGCCCAGTTTTCGTCGCGACAACGGTGCAGACTGTAGGCCCGCGGTAAACCCCGTTCTATTTGTGGAGAAGGCCGATACTGTACGAGTACGAGTACCGGTACTAGGGGGTTGATAAAAAGTCGCGTCCAACTCCATTACAAGGTGTGGCATTTATGTGTTCACTAAGCCAGATCAGGAATTCGAGTGATAGGAGGTGAATATTTTTCTGGTTGCGGCACAAAGTCTCGTCCAGTCACACAGGCACTCGCCCAGAGCATGCTTGAGCAACATGGACGCGAAATACCCTCACGCCCGAGTAACTGCCGTCATCTTTTCCCTTTTGACCGGGGTGCTCACTAGCTTTCTTAATCTTTTCTTCTTCTTCTTCTTTTGGGGGGCTGCAAAGGCTGAATATCAAGGTTCACTCTGCGAGCGCATTACTGCCTTCAATATTTGAAAATTCTGTAATATTCCCCACATCATCTACAGGTTTTCCAATGCACTGCCACATTTTAGCATATTCTCCGTGACATTGTGCTGTGGGGGAGGGTGCTGAAGTTGGATACTTTTGGTGTAAAAAGGGCATTGGATGAAAACTTTTTGAACTAGCTCTGTACGATAGGGAATGGTATTATTTATCGGTATCCTAATGCGTCTCAACAATCCACGTCTCCTGGCCGCTGGTCCCCGTGCAACCAGCCGTCGGCTCAGAGTCAGGTGCCCTCTTTCCCGCACTCATAACACCACCCAGCATTTGCACCTTCATGGTCTAGGGAACTACCGAGTTTGTGAACACCCACTACCGGTAAGTGCTCCACGGGCAGGACGAGATGGTCGCATCCCTTCCCTTCAAGGACCCGTCGTACCCCTATGGCGCATACGATGTGTTGGCCGTTTACACGATTCTGGTGTTCTGTCAAGGGTATACCACTTTTACGCCATACCGGTAGTTTGTTGTGAGGGATTTCGTTGTGGGGGGAGATGTGTTCTGATTCCCGTTGAGGTGGCGCTGTTAGCGGGATACAAGTGGTGGTGACACAACACCGAGCGGATCAAGGTGGGGGATCTGGGCATCTGGAACGGGAGGAAGGTGGACTCAACCGTGCCTGATGATGGGGTACAGAAGATATCATAGCTGTGGTGTACCGTAGACGGCTCTGGACTCTCCGTCTAATGCGCTGCCTTTGGCCATTCTAAATGATATGCCGCCTTCCCCCCCTCTGTCTCTTCAGAAGTGCAACACCCGGTGATCGAACAAAGTCCCTTTCTATTTAGTAGAAAACGGTAAAACTGTAAATTTTGTGACCGGGGAAGAGATAACTTTGCACAGAATAGTTTCTTAATTCTTTTCACGCGCACTAATTTTAATAACAAGAAAGATACAGTTGTAATATATAGAGGAATGGTTCAGTCAAGGAACAAAGCCATTCAAAGAAGGTACATAGGAATAAAGGAATATAAAGAAATCCAAACTCATACTCGGCTCCAATACAAAAACAAGAAACCCTAATATGAATTCAAGATACCAAGATCCGTTTCACTACAAGTAATAAAATAATAGTAAAGTGGTATAATACTTTTGTAAACACGAAAGTGTTTTAGCGTTCAATCCACTGAACTGTTAGTTATAATAAATAATAAAAATAAAAATAAACAGTAATCAGAAAGAGTGAGAAACAGTAACAAGGAAGTCTCATTAAAAAACCATACAGCCAAAAAAACCTCTGGATATGAGGGAAAAAGTGCTGCGATGGAAAAAGAGTACTTCAAAGAAAAACAGGAAGACAAAAGATAACATGTAAATAAAGGATAACGGACAGACAAAGAATAACAAGACAGCGGGGACAAATAA